>CM036755.1:57304814-57397314 GCA_020796225.1 Arion vulgaris | reverse complement strand
GATATTTAATGACGAACAACATCAAACACTTTCATTGAGAAATATACCTTGAATATAACTGGTTATTTGTTGGACTGGCGTCATTACACTCCGGGCAGACTCATAGGTACTCAGTCTCCCCCAGCAGATATCGAAGAGTGTGCATACTGACGGTTCGCGTGACTAGCTGATTAAACACACCTCTGCCTTTCGGGCATCCAGTTCGACCTGCACAACGGGTAACTCCAAACTGCTTAAATATCTTGATCGATTCAACATCCATTTTAGTGTCCTCATCCAACAGACACCCGCGAAGAGACCGAAGTACATCCCCTTATCCATCTTCAACTCCCCAACAATCAATGCTGTTGATGCAAGCCTGTCCGCTCTCTCATTACCGTAAACACCCGCATGCCCAGGGCAGTATATCCACGTACGCCGCTGGAGGCTAGAAACTTCTATAGACGACATCCACTCATACCGAAACCTGCCCTTCTGGATCTTGTGAAGCATCGACTGAGAGTCAAATACAATTGCCCCAGTAAATAAAGTCACAGAGATCCAATGGAGGGCAGCAGTAACGGCCTCAACCTCCATCCTCATACTAGAAGTAGGTGTCCTGTATGCCCCACTTCGCTCTGCAACAACCCTACCATGCGCATTAGCCAAGAAACCCCAGCCGGACTTCTCACCAGGTTGAACCGACCCATCGGTATATACAACAACATCCTCATCCCTTGCATTATCTTCTATCAGCTGCTTAACTGCGAGATCAGCCTTCATGTTGCCCCAATCTCTACATTCTCTTCCAAGAGTAATGATAACATTGAGATAGTTGGTCATGCTACCATCTGTTAGGATCCATTCTTGCCCTTTTGGTAGGGTCGCAACCGTAGTCACCTGGCCAATTGTTCTCTCAGCCTGGGCCATGCACGACATGCCACGCTTGATTCTCGTGTCCTTAACATCATTAGTGTTCTTGTGTAGTGGATGTCTCTTATCCGCAGTCTTATCTTATCTTATCTTAACCACATTTGCCGTGAAGCGTCGTGGGGAGAGTTAGTTTCTATCTTGTGCCAGGTGTGTTGCGCTTGACGTTGTCAGTCCATGCTTTCGCAGGACTCTGAGATGTTATCTATCCATCTTGTTCGTGGCCTGCCTCGTGCTCTGAGTGTCGATTATTATAGGCACGTGATGGTAGTAAATGTGGTTCCATTCTCATTAAATGGCCGAACCACTTGAATCTTTGCTTCTCGATGTACTGTATGCATGGTATAGTACCAACGATGCTTCTGATATTCTCGTTTCTCACTCTATCTCGCCTTGTAACGTTGACAGCTTTTCGTAGACATCTCATTTCACATGTTGTAATCTTTCTTTCTTGTGTCTTAGTCAGGGCCATGTTTGGCACTGATAGCAGAGAGTTGGAATAAATATGCAGTTTATAAGTTGCCGCAGTAACTCGCATGTATGCCTTGGTTTGGGCGATTGCATGACGGAGCGTAGTGACAGAAGGCCAAGCATATATCTCATCTTCACAATGGGGTATCTCTAGTGCAGCCCAGAACTATACGCATACCTTCATTCTGAACCCGTTCGAGTCGTTCACATTGTGATCTTGATATCGTAAGAATTCCGAGTACGTAATCTACCACTGACATAACCAGTCGATCGAACAAAAGGGCAAGTAGTCTCTGCTCAAGGTGTGCGACCACCCTAACTTTGAGAGCCGCAAGACCACGCTTGCAACGTTGTATCGTCTGTTCAATATGGTGTTTGAAAGATAGACTACGATTAAAGGTTATTCCAAGAAAGCGCAGCCTGTCTCTTCGCTCGATGGTATGTTCATCAAAGATTACACAGGGTAGGTCAGCCTTGACTATGTGATTATTCAACGAGCACCACAACATACACGCTTTTTCAGGATTGACCTGAGAGCGATACTCTCTACACCAACCCGAGATGGTATGCGCTGTTTTCTGAATGTCGTCAACCATCTCTCGTCTATCTGTCCCAGTCCTATATATTAAGATAGCATCTGCAAATGTCAATGTCCAACCCAATCCGGTTGGCTGAATATTTACACAGTATATGATCATTTATGTGATATGGGTGAGTCCCAGACACTGGAACGATTGCGAGAATAATGAGGTAAGTCTTGACATACCAGACAGTGTCGTCTTCGTGGTAGAGAGAAAAGTTACACTAATCAACTACTCATGGATACAGTGAGCAAATGGACTTTAGGATGACTGCTACGGTGGAGGACGGAGCACCCATGGGATGACCAATGTGCCATGACGTCGATCGCATAATATAACTAACAGGTAATCAAAATAAAAAATCAAATCATAAAATTAACAAAAATCTAACGTTTAGATTATAAGTCTTTGTCAAGGAAACACACACACATACAATGAATAATAAACAAACTAAATCATGAATCTAAATAGAATGGATGACTAAAGACATAACTTCCGCTCTTGGTGCGCCCACATTTCGCCATGGAGACTGGTAGGTATGAACACACATCCATCTTTAGTCATCAATTCTATTTAGATTCATGATTTAGTTTGTTTATTATTCATTGTATGTGTGTGTGTTTCCTTGGCAAAGACTTGTAGTCGAAACGTTGTTTTTGTTAATTTTATTATTTGATTGTCCATTTTAAAGGTTTTAAAGCCGAAGGATTGACTTCATTGCATCGAGTTTTACCCAATAGGGCTCGGTCCCTCTTCGCAAAAATGGCACGCCACCTGCCGAGAGTATTGCACAAAGAACGAACTCTGTAGCTCCGGCAACAACCCTAGGGTCTCTGGAAAAACTGCACTTGTGAACTGAACGGCGCGGTCCGGATTCGAGCCCACGACCATCGACTCACAAGGCAAAGGGCTTAACCACTTAACCACAGAGACAATGTTCATTTCGCTTACTTATGTGAAACTATACATACGTGTCTTTGTCCTAAAACGCAAAATTATTAAGTATCACTGTAGCCACCCCACGGTTTTCTCCAGATCTGATCTGAACCGCTCTGATCACCTGAAATTTGTAGGCTCCGGGCGTGGCCAACGTTATTAACTGGCCTAAATACACTATTATTCAAGATGGAGGGTGAGGCGGATTATTCAAACGTGTTTAGTAAACATATGGACATTTTAGTAAACATACGGACTCAAACGGACTTCTTCAGTAAACATAACAACAAAATAATGATGCATAGCAAGTGCTGTGTACCAAAATGTAGATCAAATTATGATCGTAATTATATATGTATAATATAAGTTAATTTAACAAGTACCTTCTTCAGTAAACCTAACAGCTGTTGTCAGTGTTGTAAACAATAAAACATAACAATAAAATAACGATACCTAGCTAGTAAGTAATGTGTACCAAAATGTAGATCAAATTACGATTATAATTATATGTGTATATAATTTAACAATTACCTTCTTTAATAAACATAACGACAAAATAACGATGCCTAGAAAGTGTTGTGTACCAAATTGTAGATCTAATTATGAGGGAGATTATGTTAAAGCATTCAAGGTTCCAAATGAAAATCGTCAGGAAATTCGGGAAAAATGGATCAAAAATATTCCACGTCAAGATTGGCTTCCCACGAAACATAGTGTTGTTTGTATCAAACATTTTAAAGAAGAAGATTTAGTACGTTCAGATAAATATACAGATGCAAATGATGTAGAACACATTATTGACAGGCGTTGTGTAGTTTTAAAACCTGATGCTGTTCCCACTGTGTTTCCTAACCTTCCATCTTATATGTCAAAAGCGCCTGTCGTTCTTCGTAAGAATCCACAAGCACGAGCTACAGCAGTACAAGAAAGATATAATAAAGATGTTGAAGATTGGCTGGCGTCAGATCTGATCAGTGATTTTAAAGTTTTTCAGGACAATTTACCGATGGGTCGGTTCAACGTGGTGAGAAATCCGGCTGGGGTTTCTTGGCTAATGCGCATGGTAGGGTTGTTGCAGAGCGAAGTGGGGCATACAGGACAACTACTTCTAGTATGAGGATGGAGGTTGAGGCCGTTACTGCTGCCCTCCATTGGATTTCTGGGACTTCATTTACTGGGGCAGTTGTTGTATCTGACTCTCAGTCGATGCTTCACAAGATCCAGAAGGGCAGGTTTCGGTATGAGTGGATGTCGTCTATAGAAGTTTCTAACCTCCAGCGGCTTACGTGGATATACTGTCCTGGGCATGCAGGTGTTTACGGTAATGAGAGAGCGGACAGGCTTGCATCAACAGCATCGATTGTTGGGAGTTGAAGATGGATAAGGGGATATTCTTCGGTCTCTTCGAGACTCTCTGTTGGATGAGGACACTAAAATCGATGTTGAATCGATCAAGCGATTTAAGCAGTTTGGAATTACCCTTTGTTCAAGTCGAACTGGATGCCTGAGAGGCAGAGTGAGAGGTGTGTTTAATCAGCGAGCCACAGGAACCATCAGTATGCATACTCTTCGATATCTGTTGGGGAGACTGAGCACCTTTGGGTTTGCCCGGAGTGCAATGACGTCAGTTTAGTAACCAATAACCAATAACCAAATCAGGACAATTATGAAGCAAGGTTACAAGATAATTTAAATGCAAAGTTTCTGCAGATTTGTAAAGACAAGGAATATGTTCTATTGTACACTGTAATTGTTGAAACCATGGAAGCACCAGCTATAGGACTAAGTATTAAAATAGACCAGGACATGTCCTTTACTGTTCACCTGAAGGGAGTTTCCATAGAAAAAGTTCCTTTAACTGGCTGTCAAGTAGTGGAAAAATTGAGAGATGGTCTCATGTTGAGAATCTCTTGTCCTATTGTTTATATAAAGATTTAGAAGAAGATCGAACTGTTGACTATTACATGACAAAGGCACATGCTAATCTGGTTGAAGCAATTAGTTTATCATCCACCACCACAAGCACTAGTGTTGTGCCAGAGAAAACACTTCAATTCCTCGCTGAACAGTTGCAGCTGGTCAGAACTCCAGATAACAGAAAACGGTACAGCAGTAACACCCACTGTTTTGCATTCATGACATATATAAAAATCCCCAGTATGCTACAGATTTCTAAGAAGATCAAATTATCTGTGTCTTCCCCATCATGGCACACTCAGAAATTTAATTATGCCATTGACAAAGTCTGTAGATTCTGACATAAGCAAATATTTACAGATCAAGAGCAGCAAACTTTCTGCAACTGACCAAATTGTAGCCATTCAGATGGATGAAATTTATGTCAAAGCTGCACTAAATTATACTGGAGGAAAATTGATTGGCACAGCATCAAATGCAGTCGAAAGTGCTACCACTGTGCAGGCATTTTTTTATTTCTTCAATATTTGGCAATTACACTGAAGTGGTTGGACTAATTCCAATGAAGAAGATGACATCAGATGACTTGCAAGGAAATTTGATTCAGACTATACATACAGTGCAGTCCGTTGGTTTTAAAGTCCTGGCTGTTATTGCGGATAACAATGCAGTAAACAGAAAAGTGTACAAACAACTTGCAGGAAGTTCACAGAATGCATACACTTTTGAGAATCCAGTGTATTCTGGAACACCAATCTTTTTGCTTCATGATTCAGTACATATATTGAAATGCATATGGCACAACTGGATCAACCAGAAGGACACGGAGCAAACTTTTGTTTTACCTTGTTATCCTGTATCACAATCAGAGGAACTCATGAGAGCAAAGATGTCCAGCTTGAAAATTTTGTATAATAAAGAATGTAACAACATTACCAAATTATCACCAGCAATTACTCACAAAGCACTGTTTCCATCTAGTTTTGATAGGCAGAAGGTATCTCTAGCCCTTGCTGTGTTCAACGAGTATAATGTTGCAGCTCTACGGCTCAGTGATCAGGAGGATGGTATGCAACTTTTATTAATACAATACTACAGTGGTGGAACATTATAAATGTTAAAAATAAATTTATTAGAACAAAGCTTCGAAACCCATTTGCCATGCCTATAACAGCTACTGATAAAACTAATTTGTTGAATTTGGAACAGCTATGCAAATGGGTGGAAGCATGGCATAATCTACCAGTAAGAGAAGGAAGCTCACCAGGAAACATTCCATGCTTTGATTCACACATTGAAGGCAATGATAGATTTAACTAAATATGCATTCATGAACATAGAGTACATCTTGTTAGGAAAACTACAAACGGACAATCTTGAGGCCAGATTCAGTGAGTACAGGCAACTTTCAGGAGCAAACTACCTTGTTTCTGTGCAGCAAATTTTGGAAACTGAAAAGAAACTAAGGATTTATTCTGTTTTGTTTATGTGCTCCTCGAGATGTGGTGATATTCCAATTCGTGACTTATTAGCAGTGTTCAGTACAGACAATGAGATGGAGACAAGTGCTGCCAAGCAAGGAGACCCATGGTTTGAAGTGAATGTAGAAAATTCTGAAATCATAGTGCCTGACGGAACTGTGGATGTACTTGTCTACATCAGTGGATTTGCTGCCTACAGACTGTGTAGAAGATTAAAGTGCCCTTCATGTTGCCTACTTATTCAGCAAGCTAAGGGCATTACAGCAGAAATTGAACCTGATCTGTCCTGGTTAGACTACACACATTTAATAGATAGGGGTGGACTGAAGTACCCATCACAAGACCTCACTGTTCTCTGCTTCATATCATATCTAGTTGTTCAAAAGCTGATATCATCTGAATATGAAGATAAGTTCTTGGCCACGACAAACCAGAAGGAGATTGTCATACAAATTGTAACTGCTAGCTACTTAAAATTCTCATTAGACAGTACTGCATGTGTCTGCGGAGCTCAAAAAGAAAAACTTTATTGTCCGTGGTTCCAACATTTGCTAACATTTTCCTCAACAATTATAGAAAATAAGGAATGATCAATGCAATGTTCAGCAAACTGCTTCTTCACAAAAAAGGAAAGTAGCAAAATTCAGTAGTAGATAAATATATTTATGTAATACTGTTTAGTTTCTGTGCTAATCAAGCTGTGGTGATGTGCAAACTTGTGACTGACTAATTCATGGATTACTGATAAGTGATGTTAGTTTATGTGCTAATCAAGATGTGGTGTTGTGCAAACATGTAGCTTACTTATTCATGGATAACTGAAGAGAGACTACCATAAGCTGATGTAAGTACAATAGTTATCATATTTAAAATTAATCTAAGTATTCTGTATAAAATTAAACTAAAATAGTATGTGAGAGCAACAACTATAGCTACTCATCAGAAAACATCTTCTGTAATACACACATGCATCCAACAACAAGTTTCTAACATCTGCAAGATGTATTGTCTAGATCAGCGTTTCCCAATAGTAACAGTCAATAGTTAGTCTGTGAGAATACACCGCCTCAGCCTGTGACGTCACATAGCGATATTGCCGTCCGCGCTGAGGCCAGTTAATAACGTTGGCCACGCTCCAGGCATTGTATAACTAACAGACAATGCTACACAGAGTGAACGGAAACGGGGGAAGACAACCACCATGCAGACGCTGGACTGATAGAACTGCAGAGCCCCTGAACACCTCCACATAAGATACGCATAAGAATGCCATCTCCGCATCCCATACTTCACATCGACACCGCAAGGATAAATATGTGATTATAATAGATATCATGTTTTAATATAATTTATCATCATCATCAAGTAGCTTGTTCCCTCCTGAACTTGGCTCCCATGATAGCATTCCTGAAAAACTATCTGTTCTGTGCAAATTGACCGGCGTCAGCAGCAATCATTCTCAGATCGTCAATGACATCTTGCACCCATCGTCTTCTATGTCTTCCTTTCGTTCTTCTCCCAGGCACCATTCCTTCCAAAATTAATTTCTCCAGGCACTCATGTCGTTTGATGTGTCCGAAATATTTAATTTTCCTTGTTTTTATGCTTTGTAATAGCCAACTCTCTTTAATATCAAGCTGTTGCAGAACAGAAGCGTTTGTTCTTTTCTCTGTCCATGTTAACATAATAGATATCATGTTTTAATATCTTCTTCTTCTTTGCGTTCGTTCTTTACCACCAATTTTAATCACTCTTTGTGATATGTTTGATCTTTGCCAAGAACGTGTATACGTTGCACATTGGTTTGGTAGGCCCTAAACGCATAGTCTTCTACAGGTTTAGGACACGTGCATCCGATTTCAGAAAACCTCCTTTGTCGCCTCTTATGACATGCGTGGCAGGTAACAGTGGTTCTATTCTTTACAACCCAAATTTGGGTCCCGGTAACCACTCGGGCATCATGTTTCAATATAATAGATAGATATAATAGATCTCATTATGATATATAACAGAATCATTATAATAGTTATGGCGGTTTAGATAGCAAGAAATTAGGGCCGCCGAACCTGTTTGGACCAATTTAATCAGTCCTCCAACGAAGCATTCTTGACTGCTGCTAAAAATGACAACTAAATTGCTACGACCATGTTCACGTGACCATGTTGTGTTTTTGTCAGTTAAAGGGAAGATGCGGCAGAAAAAAATATAGTTATATAATATTGTCAAACACGTGAGTCTTATATAATTCTCTATTTATTTTATTTATTCGGCCTGTTAAGCTGTTTTTGAATATACTATATATAGTGATATCTCTGTTTGCAGTTTACAGTTCGCAAACTAAATCTAAGGTAATGTTTTAGTTTAGTTTATTTTTTAGTTTAAGAAGTTTAGAATAGGGAGCCTAGTAACTAATAGTAGTAGATAGTAGATGTAGAGACTGAGACAGTTTGAGTTTACTGTTTGTTTAGAAATTTGTTGTTGTTTATATTTTATTTGGGAGCCGCCGTAGCGTAGACTCCGTACTACCGTAGTTAGTGAACTCGCTTCTTAGGCTAGTGGTCCGAGTTCAATTCTCCAGTGGGTGTGGAATTTTATCCGACCGTAAATGTAATGTTCTCAGGTCGACCTAGCCTCATTTAGGTACCAGGTAAAGCACTGGGAAATAAAGGTGGCCGGTGTGATGTTGACCACATCACCCATCGTGTGTCGACGGTCAATGAAACATACGGGCCAGCCGGGGCCTGACACTGTATTACGATATAACAATGCCCAATGGTATAAAAAGGGTTTGATACATTACTTATTTATATTTTATGTACACTGCTAAGACCGGTTACAAAGTTAACTAAGTATTTTAAAGTAATAATAGTAATTAATAGATTAGTGATTGTTTGCATCGTGTCAGCAGTCTGTCGTAGCTGACGAGGAACATTCTCACCGTTTTGAGCAAAAACGAATAATTTAATTGCATATCTGATCTTTCCAAGTTTATTATTAAGTTTTATCTAGTGATATTCTGATGTTTTGTTTTTTTTGCTCTCTTTCTTAATACCATTTAATCTATTATTTCTTCAGTTAATCTATATTTGATTTTTCCGTCTCATATTTATTGGGGAAAGTAGTTCCTTCGTATTTTGCGTGCTTATTTTTCAAATCCCATTTATTTTACAAAATCGACCTTGTCATTTGGATTTACTAGAATTGCATTGTCATCATTGTGCTTAACTATTGATGCCACACTTATTTAAAATGTCTTTCAAAGAATGTAGACAAACAATAAAGTGATTACCTAATGAGAATGGACCAGATCTACTCCCATCATGCGCCTTTAACAATCAACAAAGTTGCCTCGCTCTCAGAACACAAGGAAGACCATGAATCCAATTTTCAATGATGGATAAATAATATCACAAAGCGTCCAAGTGGTTACTGGGGCCCAAATTTGGGGTGTAAAAAATAGAACCACTGTTAACCAGCCATGCATGTCATAAGTGGCGATTAGGAGGTTTGGATGAAATCGGATGCTTGTGTCCTAAACATGTAGAAGTCTGTGCGTTTAGAACCAATGTGCAACGTACTCATGTTCTTGGCAAAGATCAAACATATCACAAAGAGTGATTAAAATTGGTCGTAAGAACGAACACAAAGAAGAGAAGAATAATACCACAAAAATTCTACAACAACATGGACTTACATATACAACACATCTGACCCAAGATCGAAAAAAAACTACTTCACTTTACAACACATCTGGACCTGATGAGATCAGATAACAAAAAAATAATATACACATCATCATCATCATCAAATAGCTTGTCCTGAGCAGATGTTTGCCACCTTAGCAGCTTTGGTAGTCTCTCTCATAGTCCAGATGGTCCTCCTCTGCAGCCATCATGCCTCATTGGTAGGTCAAATATACAGCATTCTACCAAGAAAACAAAGCAACAACTGTCAAACATGTACTTATTTCAATAAATCTCAAGCAAAGTCATTGTTTTCATAGTTTTTTGTTATTGTATGATTGCAATATATATATAATTGTTATTGACTGTTCTGTCATTACCTTTCAGTAAATCAAAATGTTAACGTTTTCCCTCAAATACCTTGTTTTACAGACGTTCTTCAAAATGTCAAGCCAGAAGCTGTTTGGTGTAGTTGTTGTTGGGCTTGGTATTGCTGGAAGGGTTCGTGTTCGAGACCTTAAAGAGGAGACTTGTGGTCTAAGACTAAAAGGAGTTGTATCAAGGTAAGGTTCTGAGTTGAGTCTCATGACAAGATGGAGATATGTCTGTAGACAAGCAGTTGTTTCAAGATAAGGGGAAACGTTGTTTCAAGTTAAGTAGTAGTACTAGGGTGAGGAGTTGTCTCAAGATGAACCGTTAACTCAAGATAAGATGAGGAGTTGTCTCAAGGTGAACTGTTAACTCACGGTTAAATGGGGTTGCGGGGGTTGGGGTTGTCTCAAAAGGAAAGTAAAGGAACCATTTTCCATAACGCGAGGTTTATTGGGTAATATGGTGTAAGCCGTATTTTTCATAAACTGCCGGCACACAGTGGATGATGGGGCTGGTCAACATCATGTTTGCCGCCTTTACTTCCAAGTGCTTTTCCTGGTACCAAATTGAGAGTCTACAAAATATTCTTCTGCCATTATGGAATTAAACCTGAACCACGCACCTAAGAAGCAAGTTTACTCACAGCTATAATACTGCGGCTCAAGGGTTTTCTTGAAGTAAACAGTAAACTCCAGGTAAGTTGAGGAATTATCTCAAGATATGTCCTCACTTTCTCAACACAAACCACACATATCCCAAGCAACGGTTGTCTTGGTTGATATCTACAAACGCAATCTGAATGCGTGCTAATCAAACGTTTTAGTTTGTTCCGTATCAATTTGCTTATCTGGGTTTATCTGTACTATAATTGCTAACTTGTGCTACATTTCAGACGTCCTGTAGAAATAGAAGATGTGAAGGTATTCACCTTTGAGGAAGCTCTAGAACATCAAGATGTGGATGCGCTTATTATAAGTACTGAGCCTATCTTACATGAGGAATATGTGAGGTGAGTTATTTATGAGCTTGCCACGGCCATTGAGTCACTCGTATGTGTCGATTCCTCCCTGCCAATAATGGCTGACACATTCCGTTTCTGGGGACATTTTTTTTCTAGACAGTTGTGGTCCCTGCTGACAAGTTTGGTATTACCGGGTTTGTCTGTGATCGTCCTACTCTAGGTGATGTCTGTCGCTGGGCTCAACAACCCAAGTTTTGTGCATGGTGTGCTCCTGGGCCCTATAGTTTAATGATACTTGGGGAAAGTGTTATAGAAGTAGAAAAACAAAAGAAAGGAAGTCCTCCTCAAGGGAGAGAGAGGATGATGTTCTATTTGGCCCATAGCTGAGGGATGAGCTGGTTGTAGCGAAAGCATTTACCACTTGCCAATGGGCTCGGCACTCTCACCTTATAGGGTTCCGTCCTGCTCCCTGCCCTTTTTTCGAGTATTTCACCTTCAGTCAGTTTGACTTGGTTCGACTGAGGGGTAGGCTAATGTGGAGGGACAATGGACATGAAATTTTATGTATTACTGCATGCTCTTTTTAATACGAAAGATAGAAACAGGAAATTAGTTGCCTTACAATATACAAATACTATCTAGTGCCATTGCAGCATCGATGGTTTGGCAAACTTTTAGAATAAACTAGACTACACAAGTTGCAAGAGCGTACAACCTGAAAATAGAATCATCAAGAGGAAAGGGCAGACCACGAAAAAGATGGATTAATGGAGTTACAGACATTTTAAAACTCCACAAAGTCAAGTGACCGAGCGTGCACTATCTCGGAAACCGATCATCAGTTTAACATGCGACACTTAATGGCAAAAATACAGAAGTACAAAAAAAAGAAGAAATCAAAGATCATGGACTAAACTGATGTGCTGCCAACTATTTTATCTTGCAAATATTTCATGATTAAAAAAATGTAATACAGGATGGCACAGTTTGAAAAATGTAAGGGTTTATATGGCACAGTGCTTGCGACTTGCTTTGAAAGTATATGGTTTGTTTCCCATGTTGAAGACTGAACTACTTTTTTAATAATCTCTATCTTAGTACAGATAAAATCAGGTTGATATTTCTGTTGGAGATGGATGATAAAATGTGGAAGCCTGTGTTCAAGTTCAGCTCTTCAAAGAACACTCTTCGTATTATTCTGTCGTCACACTGTTACCAGGTTGTAGAGCAGTGTCATGGTTTTCTGCTTTTGTCGTGCGCTGCTTTAGCAGCTTGGCTGATAGTCATTTAAAAAATTTTTCACAAGATTCTGCTATGCCATCTAACCATTTTTTTGGGTCTTCCTATTGTTTTTTTTCTGATGTTCTGTTGTAGAAGACTCTGTATACAGTGGAGTTTAGTTGCATTCTTATTAAGTGGCTAAACCACTTCATAAAGAACCTACAACAATATAAAATTGCTAAGAATGAAAGCCATTACTCTATAAAAAAAAACAATAACAATTTAAAAATTCAGTACCAACATAATTGCCTCTTCTTCAATGATCCAGGGCAACATAATTGTCTCTTCTTCAATGATCCAGAGCAACATAATTGCCTCTTCTTCAATGATCCAGGGCAACATAATTGCCTCTTCTTCAATGATCCAGCGGCAACATAATTGCCTCTTCTTCAATGATCCAGCGGCAATATAATTGCCTCTTCTTCAATGATCCAGGACAACATAATTGCCTCAAAGAGCAATGCTACTCAGATACAATGGATAGAAAATCCATCCATGCTAAAGGTGGAAAAGAGGGGAAACACTTTATGAAACTCACACAAAAACCTGTTCTAGAAATCTCTTATCCTGACTGTCAAGTAAACTAGTATTAGAGAAAAGAAAATTAGAAGATACCTACGTATTTATACCATATGCAAAAGTTCATTGAAATCCTCACTTGTGCTACATAGTTTATGCACTGCTGCTCAGATCTTCCTGTGTAAGAGTACACATGGTTGTTCACTAAAGTGCAGTAGTAATGATGGCGTATCAGGAAGTGAAAAAATGACTTTCAAAACTAATGTAGAGTCTGTTTCTGTTTTTATAAGCTCTAAAATGGAGTACCGGCTTATTTAGGTGGTTAGAGTACCAACATAGTTAGGTGGTTAGATCTTTGGCTTATTTAGGTGGTTAGGCGGCTGACATAGTTAAGTGGTTAGAATGCAAGAACAGTTAGGTGGTTAGAATGCAAGAACAGTTAGGTAGTTAGAGTGCCAATATAGTTAGGTGATTAGATGGCTGACATAGTTAAGTGGTTAGAGTGAAAGAATAACTTGGTGGTTAGATTGTTGGAAAAACCAGGTGGTTAAGTTGCTGCCATAATTAATTAGTTCAAGCACTGATACAGTCAAGTGATTATAAGTCTTGCTTCGAACAATTAGTTCAAGCACTGATGCAGTCAAGTGATTATAACTCTTGCTTCGAACAATTAGTTCAAGCACTGATACAGTCGAGAGCCGCGGTAGTGTAGTTGTTAGTGAACTCGCTTCTCAAGGCTGGTGGTCTGGGTTCAACTCCCGCAGTGTGCGTGAAATTTTTCCCGACCGCGGTGGCTCTCAGGTCGACCCAGCCTCAACTGGGTACCAGACATGCTCTGGAAAGTAAAGGTGGCCGGCGTGATGCTGACCACATCACCCATTGTGTGCCGACGGTCAATGAAAAATACAGGCCTAACACTGTATTGCCCTATGTACCACGAGGTATGAAAGGGTTCCTTCACTTTTTTTTTTACTTTACTGATGCAGTCAAGTGATTATAAGTCTTGCTTCAAACAATTAGTTCAAGCACTGATGCAGTCAAGTGATTATAAATCTTGCTTCGAACAATTAGTTCAAGCACTGATACAGTCAAGTGATTATAAGTCTTGCTTCGAACAATTAGTTAAAGCACTGATGCAGTCAAGTGATTATAAGTCTTGCTTCGAACAATTAGTTCAAGCACTGATACAGTCAATTGATTATAAATCTTGCTTCGAACAATTAGTTCAAGCACTGATACAGTCAAGTGATTATAAATCTTGCTTCGAACAATTAGTTCAAGCACTGATACATTCAAATGATTATAAATCTTGCTTCAAACTATTAGTTCAAGCATTGATGCAGTAAAATGATTATAAATCTTGCTTTGAAGAAGACACACATCGTTTAACCCTTTCACTCTGTAATTTTTGTTTTACCTCCGGACACATTTATATTGCAATGTATATTGTATGAGCCAGTCTATCGGCTCAGAGGAGCCAAAGAGTTAATGGAATACTTGTAGCTTTTCTGATGTTCTAATGTGTAGAAGACTTTTGTTTATAACTGATTTCCTTCTTCTTTACAGACAAGGTCTAGAGAATGGCAAGCATATTCTTGTAGAATATCCGCTAGCAACATCTTCTAAAGCTGCTAGAAGTCTGTATGACTTGGCAGATCACAAAGGTGAGAATTGTAACAGCAAAGCCACGTTTGAGAACAACTGTTACTTAAGAACAATGGAAATAGTCCACATTTTATTTCCACTCTTTGTGTTGTAGCTTATTGTTGGTTTGAACTTGACAAAACTCCTGGCCGACTCAATCATGTTCAGAGGTGCACATCAGATGTTTAACTCTTTCCGTACACAGTTAATTCCTCAGTTTTACAGTTAATTCAAGGGAGGACAAAAAAAGCAATTTTTAAAAAAAAATCATAACTACTCGCCAATAAATAAACATATATATATATCTTATTATATACTAATTTGAAGGAAATTGGACAATCTATTAGAATAACAAGATTAAAAGGTAGTAGAAGTAAAACTAGAGACTTCTTATAAGAGAAACAACTCGAATGGCGCAGTGTACGGTGAATGGTGTTCAACAGAAATATGATGTGGCACAGTGTGCAGCATTGGAGTGGAAAGAGCTACGTATGTATTCATCTGTTTCATTATACTTCTCAATCTTATTATTTATTTGATGGGATATGTGTGTCATGGAGGTATTGTGCTCACCTTTATTCTAAAAGTACTCAGTTTATTTCTATATATATAGATCAGGCTGTATTACTCTGAACAAGTATTACTTTTTTTTTGTTAACCTGGTTTGTCAGGCATTGTATTGTAAGAGTTATCGTTAATAATATTTTTTTAATTTAAACAACAGGATTGGTTCTGCATGAGGAAAATATTGCATTGTTGACTGAGAGCTTCGAGGTACTCAAGTCAAAATCCAGTCAAGCAGAGCTCAAGTCAGCAGAGTACAGTCTGAAAGGTCAGTATGGAGTAGTACTCAGATAGTTTCCCTTCCTTTGACTTCTTCTGTTGTTATCACACTGCTACCGAGTTGTTGCTCAGTGTCATGGTTTTCTGTTTTTCTCTTGCGCTGTTCTAGTAGCTTGTGTGTTTGTTATTTTTGCTCTTTGACAGGATTCTGCTATGCTATCTAACCATCTTTTTCATGGTCTTCCTCGCACCTTCTTTCCTGATATTCTGTTGTAGAAGACTGTATTCTGTGGAGTTTGGATGCATTCTTATTAAGTGGCCAAACCACTTCATTCTTTGTTTCTCATTGTAATTCAAGCAAGGTTCTATACCATCTTTCTTTCTTATGCTGATGTTGGTGATTCTGTCTTTTACTTCTGCTACGTATGAAATATCATGAGGAGAATCTGTCAATAGTTAACACAAAATTCCAGCTGTTTTGTGAATCCCACTCGCTGACCACATTGAGAGAGATGGGTGTCAATATTGGTGCAGCCTGAAAAGAATGATGTACCAAATATACAAAGAGATTGATTAATCAACATCGAACTGGCGTGTTGGGCAGCTGGACTCAGCTGGGTTTGTTGAGGCAGAGATCGGAGCACTTATGGATGTGTCCGGAGTGCAATGATGATAGTCCTCATATAACTGATAACTGAATAGTACTTGTCTTTCTGAAATAATGCTAAGTCTTAGAGGATCTCTGTGGTGTGAAGGGATATAATGAGAGAGCAAGCAGACTAGGGGGTCAGTCAGTGGATAGAGTTGACATTCTCAACGCACTCATAGGGTGTGACCGCAAAGAAGATTTTCATCTAAACCAATCCATGTCAGCTGCTAGAATGCAAGAGCTTGGATTGAAGATTGGAGTGGCCAGAAAAGAAAAGCACAAAAGAAGAGTAGGCTCATAAAACTGGTACGGTCAGTCACTGGACGCTGTTGGAGATATTGCGAAGTAGAACGGAACACCTATGGACATGTCCGGAGTACAAAAAAGACATTTTGAAATTTGATAAGAGCAGGCTGCAAAGCTACTTCCCCTCGAAAATTTCATGATAAAGATTACAATCACATTTCTTACACAAAGTTACTTCCCTTCGAATATTTCATGATAAAGATTACAATCACATTTCTTATACAAAGTTACTTCCCCTTGAATATTTCATGATAAAGATTACAATCACATTTCTTATACAAAGTTACTTCCCCTTGAATATTTCATGATAAAGATTACAATCACATTTCTTATACAAAGTTACTTCCCCTCGAATATTTCATGATAAAGATTACAACCACATTTCTTATACAAAGTTACTTCCCCTTGAATATTTCATGATAAAGATTACAATCACATTTCTTATACAAAGTTACTTCCCCTTGAATATTTCATGATAAAGATTACAATCACATTTCTTATACAAAGTTACTTCCCCTCGAATATTTCATGATAAAGATTACAATCACATTTCTTATACAAAGTTACTTCCCCTCGAATATTTCATGATAAAGATTACAACCACATTTCTTATACAAAGTTACTTCCCCTTGAATATTTCATGATAAAGATTACAATCACATTTCTTATACAAAGTTACTTCCCCTTGAATATTTCATGATAAAGATTACAATCACATTTCTTATACAAAGTTACTTCCCCTCGAATATTTCATGATAAAGATTACAATCACATTTCTTATACAAAGTTACTTCCCCTTGAATATTTCATGATAAAGTTTACAACCACATTTCTTATACAAAGTTACTTCCCCTTGAATATTTCATGATAAAGATTACAACCACATTTCTTATACAAAGTTACATCTTCAAAATTAAATCAGCGACCTTCGCCGCTGCTACAGAGTTTGTGCTTCGTAGCTGAGATCTTCCTGTGTAAAAAGAGGTTGGAGCACACATGATTATTCACCAAAGTGAAATGGTCCAATCAATCAATCTAGAAGACATAAAACAAGAAAAGATCAGATCAGAAACAACTAGATCACATGAAAAGTGGGATCCTTGCCGGTGATGTAATATATGAAGAAACAACTGGTCAAATGGTTTGGACATGTATTAAGGTTATCACAAGACAGTCTCCCACAAAGAGCACTAACACTCGGATACAACGGTCCAGAGGATGACCATGTAAACAATGGAGCTATGAAATGTATCTACGGAACAATACCCGAGGCAATAAATTCCACCTTGTGCAAAGCACATAAAGAGGCTCGCTCAATGGCCTCTTTTTTACCTGACTCCGAAAGGCAAAACAGGATTCAAGAATAGATAACTGTAGTCTAAGTGCTTTAGATGAAAGTGGCTCAGCACCAGGGAGGGTGTCCTCATTAGAGAGATGTTGATATGTTTCTGTTGTTTATCCATTGTCATTGGCAATTTGTTTGGCTCTAATGTAGACTATATTCAACATTATTCTTGTATGTTTATTCACTGTCATTGGCAATTTGTTTAACTCTAATGTAGACTATATTCAAGTCTGACTCTAATGTAGACTATATTCAAGTTTGACTCTAATGTAGACTATATTCAAGTTTGACTCTAATGTAGACTATATTCAACATGATTCTTGTATGTTTATCCATTATCATTGGCAATTTGTTTGACTCTAATGTAGACTATATTCAAGTTTGACTCTAATGTAGACTATATTCAAGTTTGACTCTAATGTAGACTGTATTCAAGTTTGACTCTAATGTAGACTGTATTCAAGTTTGACTCTAAGGTAGACTGTATTCAACATGATTCTTGTATACAGCATCCTACAATGTAGATTATATTCAACATTACTCTTGTACGGTCATAATGTAGACTATATTCAACATTATTCTTGTATACAGGGTCCTACAATGGATGGATTGAATGTTTTGATAAATCTGGCTTACCATTTATTACTGGTATATCTGGTATACAGACATCACTGACTTTGTTTGGAGATTTAACTGTTGCTGGAGGCAAACTTCACAGAGATGATGAAGGATATACAGCGCATGCTCACCTACTAACCCAAAAAGGAAAGTAAGTGGTCTGTTTTCTGTTCTATTCATTTGTATTATTTATTGTTCTTCTAAAACTGGGTTTTAAAGCTGAAGGATTGACTTCAATGCACCGGGTTTGATCCATATGGCTGGGCCCTCTCCCCAGAAATAGCAAGCCTTCTGCCGAGAGTATTGCACAAACTCTGTAGCTCTGACAACAATCCTACGGGTCTCTGGAAAAAATGCACTCGTGAACAAAACGGCGCGGTCCGGATTCGACTCCAAGGCAAGGGCATAACTACTTAGCCACAGAGACATCCCCCTTGTTCTTCTGTCAGTCACCAGTTCATTTAACTTAACTCTTTCGCTCCATAATGTTGTATCAATCCTAACATGTGCCAGCGATAGTTGGAAAATGACTAAAGATATAGAATGCAAGTTGAATGCATTTGAAAATATATGTCTGCTAAAATAATGAACATAAAATGAAGCAAATTCAGAAGGGATGAAATCAGAGAAATGTCCGGTCAACCACTAGTAACAACTGTTACAAGAAGAAGAAATGTTGGACACGCCTTGAGAAGAAATGATCAAAGAATATCAAAGCAGGTATTGAATTGGGATGCAGAAAGAGAGTATGGTCTGGGAGATCATGAAACGAACTTTGCTGAGAGAGGCAAGAAATATCGATCTCAGTTCCATGGAAGAGATTGAGCGGGTTGCCCTGGATAGAGCTGTATGGAGAAATTACTTGCAGGCCCTATGTAACGTATAACGTTATGAGAGTTATTATTATTTTGTTCCATAATTCCTTTGGACCTGCAGATACTTTTATAATTTAATGTGTACTGAAGTAGCTAATATACTGTCATTGTTTCATCTTTAACAAATACACCAATCCAGTATATCGGCACAGAAGGCTGAAATGGTTAAAATGCACCTTCAGCCATTATAGTCTATTGATATAGAGTACTTGTTTCTGTTAAAAAATTGTACAAGTTTTTATCATAGCTCAAACGAACACATAGAGTGGCCAATGGGTGGTTGTTCTAGAGCAATCACGTAAGTAGCCCTCAGACTATAATCACATGCAGATTGTCCAGAGTGGTCAATGAGCATTGTTTATAAAGCAGCTTCAGCGCTAGAAATGAGGAAGTACTGCAGTGGTTACCAATAGACTCTAAATGTGTTGGAATCTCTGCAACACTAAGCATAGCACTACATGCCTAGAGTTATGTAAGGTTTCTTGATCTTTAATAAAGCCAGCTACTCTCCCCCATTTAATATAGGAAAAAAGGAAAAATAAACCAATAATTCCTGGGTGTTTGAAAACAAAGAAACATAATAGTTTAGATTAATCAAACAAATGTATACATAAAAAAATATATCCAAGGGTGTATTTATATTAATGTTATGTTTACTGTAATTCCAAACTCATTAAATCGCTGAATAGATTCAATATCAATTTTAGTATTTTAATTTAGCAGTCAGTGATAAATCGAAGAATATCCACCTCCTTCCCAATAATCAGTGCTGTTCTAACAAGCCTGCCCACTCTCTCATTGTGGTGCTCTCATGTCCAGGGCAGTAGATCCACATAAGCCTCTAGAGTATAGATTCCCAAACTTTTTCGGCCCACGCCCACTTTGCATTTCCACAACAAACACTTTGTAAACCCCCTCTCCACATTATAACAGTTTGCCAACGCCCTCCTACATATATACATGCTCTATTTTCTCTTTGACATAGAAAATTTAAATATATTTCTGTAATATATGGTCAATTTTCAAATGATTTCATGCATGAAATAGAAAATTGATGAAAAAATGGATTGTGTAAGACGGACATAAGATGAATTAAAATGCAGAATTCAAATTTTTAATGATTATTCAATCGCAAAATCATGAAAATAATTTATTTAAAAATATTTATTATTAATTTCTTCTTTAAGGAGCCACCGACCCCATATTTCCTGAACACCCCCAAATTATTCTGAACTCACTATCGCCCCCTAAACGCTTCAGCGCCACTGGGACGGTACCGCCCACTTTGGGAAACACTGCTCTAGAGGTTGGAGACCTCGATAGACATCCACTTGCAACCTGTCGTTTTTAACCTTCCGAAGCATCAACTGAGATTGGAAAGTAGCTGTCGTGTATTCTACTCTTTGCTCTGCAACGACCCTAGCATGGTCACTAGTCAGGAAAACATCCATTTATAAATGATTAATTTAACATTTATGTTTCAGACCGATCAGTATGACCCAGACAAGATCGAGAACTAAAACTGCAAGACGAGAGAAGAAGGTAGTCTATGAGTTTGAAGATGGAGAGATCATAGACGCAGATAAAATACCAAGCACACCACAAGCAAAACCTGGTAAATACTTTCTGTTTTCTGTAATGATCATGACTTCTTTATCATTCTCTATTATGTTATGTTATGTGATCGACGTCAGAGCACATTAGACATTCTTAACACACTGAGAGACTCTTTTCGGACAGAAGAGTTTCAGGATTGTGAGTCCCACTCGATGACCAGACTGAGAGAGATGGGTGTCAATATTGGTACCGCCCGAAAAGAGCGACATACCAAATATGCAAAGAGATTGATTAATCAACATCGATCTGGCATGTTGGGTCGCTGGACGCTGCTAGATTTGTTGAGGCAGAGATCGGAGCACCTATGGACATGTCGGAGTGCTATGATGATAGTTCTCTGATAACTTGACATTCCTGTGCATGCTCTTCCCTCGGCTGCAGCAGTTATCCCAAAGTCCACCTGCTGACCGAGAGTTGAAAAATGACTAAAGATATAGAAAGTAAGTTGAATGCATTTGAAAATAGAAGTCTGCGAAAAATAATAAACACAAAATTGACAAATTCAGAAGAGATTATGAAATCAGAGAAATGTCTGGTCAACCGCTAATAAAGGGTGGCTGACACTTCACATTTCAATGATACTGGCCATTTAGGAGCTCATCAGATCCCATCCTTCTACTAAGAAGCATAGGAATGTAATACGTTGAGCCCACTTGGTCGCAAGGTAGCATACAAAGAAATCAACCGATTCTCCAGAGCAAATTGACTGCGATCATTCGAGGAACATGATCAGATCCCATCCTTCTGATCATGTTCCTCGGATGATCGCAGTCAATTACTCTGGAGAATCGGTTGATTCTTTGTATGGTACTTGCGACAAGTGGCTCAACGATTACATTCCAATGCTTCTTAGTACTTTCTCTTCCCCTGCCTTGTAATCTGTATGTGCATATGTTGTATGTATTCAAGCTATATATTTACTTGATTTTTTATTGTTTCTCTTCTTTTCTATTTCTTGTTTTTATGTGTGTTTTTGTGTTACATTTATTTCGTTATTCATTTTTATTCCCAGATTTTCATTAGAAACATTTGAATGTCTCCGTATGTAGTCGTCCATATGTTAATGCTTTTTTAATTCGTCACTCCTGTTGTTCGTTTGCTTGATAAAGGCCTTGTTGGTCGAATCGTTGCTGTATATTGTCATTGTTTTTGTAATTGTTTCGCCAATCAAATAGTTGTACCGCAGTCTCATTTATATTGTGATTGCTTCCTACCTAGAACAATTGTGTCTTCATTGAAATAATATTTTTCTTGTTTCAGGTTTGTTCATGAAAGATCTAGAAGAGTTCTATGCTGAAATCCAACAAGGAAAGACGTCTGAAGTTAACAAAGGAACTTGTATCCGAAGTCTAGAAATTGCTGAAGAAATTCACTCTTTCTTTTAATCCAGATCTCACAGCTGGACATTTTTTCTCAAGTTTCACTTCAGAAAATCATTTACAGCTATTACTATTTTTGCATTGATTGCTATTTTTCATGAAATTTTATCCTTTCTTTTCTCCAATTTTTTTTTACCTCACAGCATCAGGATAAGAAGAGATTTCTAGAACAAACCCTTGTGTGCGCTTCATAAATATTGTCTTTTGTTATCTCTGAGGTCCATCTTTAGCATGGCCGACCTCTTGCTTTGTATCCATTGTATCGGACCAACATTGCTCTTTGATACTAAATGTTATTCGAATTACTGCGTATGCATTACTATATATGCACTGTTTTGAAACCCGCAGGGAAAGAGTAGATAGGGAAGACCAAGAAATGCATTACTATATATGCGCTGTTTTGAAACCCGCAGGGAAAGAGTAGATAGGGAAGACCAAGAAATGCATTACTATATATGCGCTGTTTTGAAACCTGCAGGGAAAGAGTAGATAGGGAAGACCAAGAAATGCATTACTATATATGCGCTGTTTTGAAACCTGCAGGGAAAGAGTAGATGGGGAAGGCCAAGAAATACCTGGAGAAGAGAGATGGCAAATTATACTAAAATGATATGCAAGAAGTGGAAAGAACTGGAGGGAATGGCAAGAGAGAGGAAGGGTTGGAAGAAGTTTATTGAAGACTGGTGCTCAATTCTTCTTCGTCTTTGGTCATCACACTGCTACCAGGTTGTTACCCAGTTTTGTGGTTTTCTGTTTTTGTCTTGCGCTGTTCTGGTGGCTTGTGTGATTGTTATTTTTGCTCTTTTACAGGATTCTGCTATGCCACCTAACCATCTTTCTCGTTGTCTTCCTCTCTCCTTTTTTCCTGATGTTCTGTAGTAGAAGACTGTGTAATGTGGAGTTTGGATGCATTCTTATTAAGTGACCAAACCACTTCATTCTTTGTTTCTCAATGTAATTCAAGCAAGGCCCCTTGCCAATTTTCTTTCTTATGCTGATGTTTGTGACTCTGTCTTTTCAGGTGTTGTTGGTAACTTTTCATAGGTATCGCATTTCACATGTAGTTATTGTACTCAGCTGGAAATTGAAAGGTGGATAAGAAGAAGATTATCTAGAGATTGATGTTCTTTAGCAACCAATATTAGATACAGGAAGTTGTGTTTTGTATTTATTACATAGTTTTTATTGAAGTTATATGATAATGTGCATCGGTGGCTTAGCTGTAGTGAGCTCGATCACAATCCAAGAGTACCTGCCCACTTTGGGAAACACTGCTCTAGACTATGACACTCTTGCTGCTGCTAGAGATGGTAGCAAATGCACATATTTCTTCTTTGTCTTGCCATCTGTGATTAATTGTTCTCAGTTTCTGTTGTACTGTTCTCCTTCAGGTGGTTTTGGGTCTTCCGTGTTTTCATTTACTTTTTGATGTCCATCTCAGTGCAGTTTTCATGACAGAGTTAGTCTCTATGCGTAACACATGACCGATCTTTCTCCAGCATCTCCTTTGGATGATAGTGTTCATATTCTCTTGCTGACACTTGGAAAACAGTTCTTGGCCAGAATGATCTTGAGCAAGCACTCATTGAAGAATGGAACACCATACCGCAAACATTTGTCAAGACAAATAGCCTGAGATGCCTATGCCATGCCTGTATTGATTCTGTAGAATGGTCACACACTTTATAATGATGGCAGTGACTTCATGAAAGAGTATATGTTACTTCTTGTTACATCTATGGTTAACAACTGCTTAGCAACCGGTTTTGAATTGTATGTTTAAATATACAGCAAATTTGGGTCAGTAAATGGATGAAAAATCATTAGTTTCATGTATTTTAAATTTAGATCAATGAAATCTATGTTCATCGCTTAATGTTTACTACCCACTGTTATCGTTGTCTTCCTCTTTGCCGTTTACATTCAACTTTCCATCTCATTTAGTCTTAATCTCTGTCCACGCGGAGTTATTTCTTCAATTTTTAAACAGTTAATTCAAGGGAGGTTTAAAAAACGATCCCAACTACTCGTCAATAAATAAACATATATACATATATATATATTATTATATACTAAATTGAAGAAAACTGGAGAACCTATTAGAATAACAAGGTTGAAAAGTAGTATAAGAAAACAGTAGAAGTAAAACTAGAAAGACTTCTTATAATGGAAGCAACTCCATGGCGCAGTGTGTGGCTAATAGCGTGCAACGGACTTCCGCCGTGGCGCAGTTTGCGACTTAAAGCGTGGAAAGAGTTAAGAGAGTCTAATGTCTCTCTATGTTGGATACCGAGGCGGTTGTAAAACAGAAGGACCTATACCCATAAAATAATGCATTGCATTTGTAATGTGGGCTAGCAAATATTATTTTATTTTAAGTTAGAATTTTCAGTAGAATATTAATAATTTCAACTAAAATTTTATATGCAACAAATATAAAGAAGTAGAAATCACAAGGTAGACCAAGAAAACAATGAAGAGATAACATTGAAGTCAACCTTGATTGATAGGACCATCATCATTCCACTTTGGTGAGTAACCATGTGTGCTTCTATCTCTTTCTTACACAGAAAGATCTCAGCGTTAGTGCACAAACTCAGTAGCACCGACTAGGGTCTCCATTGTAATGTAGAACATGGTGAAAATACTTTGTAGAGATTTTTAAAATAAATTTTGACAGGGCAGCGTCTTTTCAGCCGTAGCAATTTCAAACTTCCCAGAGTTCTTTTACATGCTCCTATTTGAACACATGACCTATGTTTTATCGTTTGTTTCCGGTATTACTATGAACTCAATCTCACCTACACTCAGATCAGGGGTATCTGGGAAACTATCCTAATTTCTCCACAAGGGAGCGAAATGGTTACCTTTCTAACAAGTGATTAGCACCTAACCACTACGCCACAGAGACCTCTGAAGTAGACCTATAAAAAAAACTATACGTCAACAATTGTGAAGAGAAGGCCAGTAACAGAGATGAATGAATGTGGCTGATATCTGCAGTAGTGAATCTTAGAGGCTCGGAAAACCGAATAATAAAAGTTGATAATTTCTTCTTCTTCTTTGAACGCTCCATATTGACCACTTGTTAAATCATTCTTTGTGATTTGTATATGATCTGAGCCTAAGAGCGATTGTACGTTGTGCCAGTTATGCACCTAAAAGTAGGCCAGCACATCCGATTTCTGCTACACTTTTTATTTACTAAGGTAGCTTCCTAGGCCCCTACCTCAATCACCTCTTATGACATGCCTTGTAGGTTGCAGTGGAACTATTCTTGGCTCCCCTTGCGAGCCCCGGTAACACACGGGCGAGTTGAACATTTGAAAAGCAATATCTAAACTAGTCAGCAAAGACACACAGCGTTTGAAATCATGCACCAAAAAAGAAATCAGTCATTATTATAAGCCTGCTGTTTTATAGCTATGATTTCAGTGCTGTTGTCTTTTAGTGCCATATTGATATTAAGCGTATGTCATTGTGTTGGTTTGTTTGTTTGATGCATCTGTGTTATAGTTGTTGAAAATTACTTTTGTTTTGAATAAAATTTTATATATGAATGTCTACTACTCTATCATGCTTTCATTCTCAGTGACTCTATGAGTATCATTTATAAAACAGGAATAGTGAGAGGACAGATTTCATTCTCAGTGACTCTATGAGTATCATTTATAAAACAGGAATAGTGAGAGGACAGATTTCATTCTCAGTGACTCTATGAGTATCATTTATAAAACAGGAATAGTGAGAGGACAGATTTCATTCTCAGTGACTCTATGAGTATCATTCATAAAACAGGAATAGTGAGAGGACAGATTTCATTCTCAGTGAGTCTATGAGTATCATTCATAAAACAGGAATAGTGAGAGGACAGACCAAGATCAGAGAAATCATCTTTATTTTTGTCGATGGACACATCAAAGTCAGGGTAATGTGCGAGTAGATAGATTGACTGGTACAGCTATTATATCAAATGACATTGTAATCTGCCCAAAATGACATTCTGAGCATATCGAGTCTTTCCAAAGAGAAGAGTTTCAGAGTTGTGAATCCAGTGAGCTGACCAGGTTAAGAGAGATTAGTATCGACATTTTTACGCCCACAAAAAAAGGACATGCCAAATATACAAAAAAAAGGTTGATTAATCAACATCGTACTGGCGTGTTGGCCCAATGGACATGGCTGGATAAATTGAGGCAGTGATCGAAGCTCCTATCATTATGTCTAAAGTGCTATAATGATTCTCCTGTGATATCTAATATATATTCATATGCGCTCGAGTACTCACTGTGTCTTCCCTCTACCCATGCACACAAACATAGGTGCTCAAATATGCTGTTGATCAAATAAACATACTGACATATCACTGTAATACATATATGTACAAGATACATTCAATCAAGTGCCATGCCTGCCAGCATAAGGCGATCATGTCTCTCCACAACTCTCTGCTTGGTGCATGTAATATACATTATGGTAAGTTAAAGAACAAACTTAAGCCTTCTGAGAACATACATCTCTTCTGTTGAAGTATATGGATGCCAGAGATGGGCACTAACACATGCAAGCAAAGTCTAAGAGTTCGAAATAAGATGCTACCAAAATATTCTTAGAACGCCCTGGACGGAGAAGAGAAAAAAACAAGGACATACCAGCTGACAAAGACGATCATGGATCCCTACAGGTGTCTGTCTTTAGTGCTTTCTTTTTCGTTTATCATTGATTATATCTAGAGGACACGAAGGCGAGGGTTTTGTCCTTGTCCACACACCATTCGTGTCAAGAAGCAGAACGTTGACACAGTTGAAGAAGTTTATATAAGATTATGTGTGTTAGCAAGATCGTTTTCCTTTTCCTGGATTTCATTACTTTGTTTTTCTTGTCTCACACAAGTTGAACTGTTTAACATAATTATACAATCAGTTCTTACTCCACCATCTTGCTCTTATAACAAACGGCAACCAGGAAGCAGAGCCTGAGGAAGATCAAGAACCCGATTGGTAGATAATATCACATATATCCTGCGACATCAGCGACTAACAACTACAGATGCAATACAGCTGGCGCAGGATCGAAAATTGAAACTCACCACGACTTTTCACGGCACATGTTGACAAGAGAATTCTTACTTTCTGTCTGCGAAATTTGGAATGTAATCACGAACAACACATTGAAGATGTAGATTGTCACCAAGATAGTATTAACCGCAAATTTGGCTTCAGATCACTAGATATCAAAGCAAGAGCGTTTCTGTAAAACAAGTTCAGCAATAACCGCTGCAGGTGATAAATAAAGGAGAGAGAAAGTTGAGATATTGTACACTTTTTAGAAACAACCTGACAATGTACATAGGTATGCTCTTATCTGGAACCCACATGTGTTGAGAGACTGAAAATGCAAAAAAAAACGTATTAGTAGAATGACGAATAAAATCTCACCACGTGTGAAAGTAAATGCATGAAGAAGGCAGTGGGGTTCAACAAGAAATATATAGATTACGAAATGAGTACATCAGAAGCAGAGTGGGCATACCTTCATGCACCATATACATTGAAAGATAACAGATGCAGTGGTTTGGACATTTAATGAGAATGAAATACAACCAACCACCAATATATTTATATATCCCCTTTTTCGTCTTTACAGACGTTCAATTGGCAAGTGTTTTATTGTGACATCTTTACAGACGTTCAATTGGCAAGTGTTTTACTGTGACATCTTTACAGACGTTCAATTGGCAAGTGTTTTACTGTGACATCTTTACAGACGTTCAATTGGCAAGTGTTTTACTGTGACATCTTTACAGACGTTCAATTGGCAAGTGTTTTACTGTGACATCTTTACAGACGTTCAATTGGCAAGTGTTTTACTGTGACATCTTTACAGACGTTCAATTGGCAAGTGTTTTACTGTGACATCTTTACAGACGTTCAATTGGCAAGTGTTTTACTGTGACATCTTTACAGACGTTCAATTGGCAAGTGTTTTACTGTGACATCTTTACAGACGTTCAATTGGCAAGTGTTTTACTGTGACATCTTTACAGACGTTCAATTGGCAAGTGTTTTACTGTGACAACTTCTGAGTTTTCACCTTTCTCTCTTGTCGTTCAGCTCATACATAAGTCTCTTCTCAAAAGACTATGCGCCCTTGTGCAATATCGCTTTCCACACAACTCTGTCATCAGCTAGTTTTTCCCATGTGCTGGGACCTATAGAAATGTTCTTCATTGAGGCTTTGCAGACATCTTTATATCTGAGCAGTGGTCTGCCCTGGTGCCTCTTCCCTTCGAAAGTTCACAGAACATTTGTTTTGGTATGTGCCAAGTTTCCATTCTTCTCACATGTCCCAAACATCTTAATCGTCCACTGCTGAGCATGCCCATTATGGAAGGCAGGTTTGCACGTTGCAGTACTTCAGAGTTGGTTATCTTGTTGTACCACCTGATGTTCATAATATTGCGGAGACATCGAAGGTGAAAGATGTTAAGTCTCCTCTCGTGTCTTGAGTAGGCTGCCCATGTTTCTGAGCCATATAGTAAAGAACTATTTACACAGGTTCGATATATTTGAATCTTCGTCTGCAATGTCAGTTTTGTGTTGTCCCACGCTCTCTTTGATAGTTTGCCTAATAACACCAATAACAGCACACAATAACAAGAGATCAAGTACTAGAGTCAAAGGAAGAATAAGAAAAAGATGGATAGACAATATCAAGACTACATTAAATAAACATGGATATAACACAAGGGCAACTCATCTGACCCTAGAACTCAAATTAAAGCGCCAACGCTTAACGGCAAGAGGGGACAACCAATTCTATCATCCACCTGGGGAAAGATATAATGTTAGAAGAGAATAGAAATCGATATTTACTAAACATTTTCAAATAAAATTGGTTATTGGTTACTGAACCGACGTCATTGTACTCCGGGCATACCCATAGGTGCTCAGTCTCTTCCAACAAATGTCGAAAGGTATGCATACTGGCGGTTTCTGTGGCTCGCTGTTTAAACACAGTCTTCTCTCACTCTCTCTCTTTCTTGCTCTGCCACTTAAGCATCCAGTTCTACGTGTACGAGTGCAACGTGTAATTCCAAAATCATTCAACATCGATTTTAGTGTCTACGTCCAACAGAAGGTATCATCCAACAGTAAGTATCATCCAAGAGTAGGTATCATCCAAGAGTAGGTATCATCCAACAGTAGGTATCATCCAAGAGACAAAAAAACATCCCCCTTATCTATCTTAAACTCTCCGACAATTAGTGCTGTCGATGCAAGCCTGTTCGCTCTCTCATTGCCGCAAACACCCGCATGCCCAGGACAGTAGATCTACATGAGCCTCTGGAGGATAGAAACTTCAATAGACAGCATCCCCTCATACCGCAACCTGGCATTCTCGATCGTCCGAAGCATCGACTGAGAGTGACATACAGCAACTGCCCCAGTAAACGAAAGTCTTGCTTCCGAAACATCGACTGAGAGTGAGATACAGCAACGGCCCCACTAAACGAAAGTCCTGCTTTCGAAGCATCGACTGAGAGTGGAATACAGCAACGGCCCCACTAAACGAAAGTCCTGCTTTCGAAGCATCGACTGAGAGTGGAATACAGCAACGGCCCCACTAAACGAAAGTCCTGCTTCCGAAGCATCGACTGAGAGTGAGATACAGCAACGACCCCAGTGAACGAAAGTCCTGCTTCCGAAGCATCGACTGAGAGTGGTATACAGCAACGGCCCCAGTAAACGAAGTCCTGAGAGTCCTGCTTAGTTTCAAGTTCAGATTGTCACAATCTCCACATTCCCTTCCAAAAGTAATTATAACATTGCAGAATGTAACCATACTAACATATATTGGAACCCATTATTCTTCTTTCGGTACAGTTGCAAATGTGGTCACTTGGCAAATTGTTCTCTCAGCTTGGACCATCCACTACATGCCACGCTTGAACTATGAATGTCTTACTTATTACTCTAAGTACGAAAAGTTACCAACAACACCATAAAAGACAGTCACTAACGTCACCATAAGGTAGAAAGTTGGGACAGAACCTTTCTCTCAACTATATTGAGAAACAAAAAATGAAGTTCGGCCACTTAATAAGAATGCAACCAAACTCCACAGTATACAGAGCCTTTTACAAAAGAACATCTGGAAAGAAGGTGAGAGAAAGACCACGAAGAAGATGGATATTGATGGCATGGCAGAATCGTGTCAAAAAAACAAAAATAACTATCACCCAAGCCAATTGAGCTGTGCAAGACAAACAGAAAACCGCAACATCCCGGTAGCAGTGTGACGACAAAAGAAGAAGAAGATGACATGAAGAACCATTAACTTTTGTTTGTACCGAATAGAAGAACGGAGACGGTATGATAGATTCACAAATGATAAGCTTAGATAGCGAGACAGATCTCAATGAGATCGAGATCCTGTCGGAGTCGGATGATAAAACGTAGGTCCCTTGCTCAATTTGAACACCTAAAAGAATTCTTGTCAGTTCAAAAATCGAGGAGAGCAGGCTGTAATGCCGCTTCCTATTGCAAAACTTACTACAAATGTTGTAAAAACATATTCCGACAAAATATTTTTACCAACTTCTAAATTATTATGGGGACCCGCGTCTGTGCCACGGAGTTGGTGAACGTTCGCTGAGATCTTCATGTGTAAGAAGAGATCGGAGCACACATTGTTACTCACCGAAGTGCAATGATGGTTATCAAATCAATCAATCTCAATGAACCAAGAGGTGAAGAAAATACTCTGAACATAGATAAGACAATATCGATATACATTGATTGATTGATTCATTGATTGATAGGACCATCATGATTGCACTTCCGTGAGTAACCATGTGTGCTCCGATCTCTTTCTTACATCATAACGACATACAGAAGACATGAAAGGAGCAACAACAAAAAATAAGTTAAGATATGAAGATTTATCATATGTTGGTAGAGGAGAAGGCTTATTGCCCAACCTAGGTTAAAAATTCACGTGGTTAAGCTCTTACCTTGCTATTCGAAGGTCGTGGGTTCGAATCCGGACCGCGCCGTTCTGTTCCCGAGTGTATTTTTTCCAGAAACCCCTAGAGTTTTTGCCGGAGCTACGGAGCTCGTCACTTGTGAAATACTCTTGAAAGGTGGCGAACCATTTCTACGGAGAGGTGGCGAGCTATTTCTACGGAGAGGTGGCGAGCCATTTCTAGGTAGAGGTGGCGAGCCATTTCTATGGACAGGTGGCGAGCCAGCCATATGAGATAAAACCTGGCGCAGGAAGTAAATCCTTTGTCTTTAAATCCCCCCATCCTTTCCTCCTTCCTTATAAGAGAAAAATAATGACATGAATAGCATCTGGATAGATATCTCTTATTTCAACAAACGTCCATATTTCAGCATTTTTCTATCGTGTAACACTCACCTTTTAATGAAATCTGTATGAAATATCATCACGCCACGTTCACTCTTCGCTTTCACTTTTCACTTTTCAACCGACACTCAAGGACGGCAAGCATACTTGAGTGAGTGCTAGCTGTCTTAGCCTGTATCGTGAGCGCTCGCAAGCTTCAACTCTTGGTTTTATGACTACGTTGATGTGTGTGTTTGTTTGTGATACAGATACCAACAGCGGTTAGACATATTTTAGTTATGTTATTCCAAGTGTTATGTAAGGATAAATAGCTAATAGATTCACTATTCTACTATAGCTATTTAGGAAAATTAGTCTATGATGTTTAGTAGGATGAGTAGCGACTGTTATAACATTTTAATTTACTGTAAAATTACTTTACTTTGTGTTTCCGTATTTCGCATTTGTTTCCAATGTTAGGTAAAACACGTAATAACAAAGTACTGTAGTTTTACAAAATACAAAAACAATGACAATACACACCAATGTTAGGTAAAACACGTAATAACAAAGTACTGTAGTTTTATAAAATACAAAAACAATGACAATACACACCAATGTTTGGACCAACGTTTATCAAGCAAACGATACACCAGGAGGGACGAATTTCACTGCACACTACATATAGACTACGACTGAGACATTCCAGCGGTCATAGAGTCGTAGCATATATGTAGTATGCAGTGAAATTTGTCACTCATGTTGTATAGTTTGCTTGATAAAGCCTTTGGTCGAAACGTTGTTGTGATTGTCATTATTTATGTATTTCGTAAAACTACAGTACTTTGTTATTACGTGTTTCACTATTTTACATAGTTTTACTGCAGTGTCCCCCTGTATCAATGTTAGGCACAGAATTGATAACTGGTTCATCATCATCAAGTAGCTTGTCTCTTCCGGAGTTATCAGCGGACTATCATCATAGCATTCCGAACTCGTTCATAGGTGCTCCGATCTCCGCTGCAACAAATCCAGCATCGTCCAGCGGCCCAACACGCCAGTTCGATGTTCATTAATCAATCTTTTTGCATATTTGGTATGTCGTTCTTTTCGGGCTACACCAATATTAACACCCATCTCTCTCAATCTGGTAAGCCAGTGGGACTCACAGACCTAAAACTCCTCCATTTGAAAAGACTCTCAATTGAATGTCATTTCCGTCAATGGCAGCTCCCTCTGATATCGTAGCCATGTCAGCCAATCTATCAGCTCGTTCATTACCCCTAACTCCTGCGTGCTCAGGGACAAAAATTGTGATTTCTCTGATCATTGTCTGTACCAGTAACTCCACCCAGTTTCGTATCACCATTCCTATTTCGACTTTACGTATCATTTTCTATGGAGTCACAGAGTATAAAAGCAGATGAGAAGTCATACTCTTCCTGAGTGTCGTTTTGAACCTACACCACTCTTGTATCCGAGCCGATAGTCGAACGCTTATACATTATGCTAATCCGCCCCACATCTTCTCCTAATATAAGCTAATGAAGAGATAGATAACTGTCAGTGAGAGAAGTTTAACTTTGTCTACTACAGATCCTGATTGACATATCAGAGACAGCAATCACGTGAGTTATTAACGTTTTAATTTTAACAACTTCCTGCCATTTCTTGTGCACCTGAAGCATTTAGTTGTGATATCTTATTCAGGTAATTGTGAGTTACAGCTCACTTTAAAAGTGATGAGCTATTCCATCATACAGAAGGAACACATTGATATCACTTTCGCCATGCTTAACTCAATTTGGAAAGCCGAAAGGTTTAATCTTAAAACCAAAACTTGAAATATGTAAAAGCGGTGTCTGGGAGTGTTAATATACAGTATGGAATGCTGGAAAATGACCCACAAAATCACACACAAGTTGAAGATATTCCAAAATAAATATTGTTGAAATCACTATCAAAACTATTGTCTATCTGGGTCTCTGTGGCTGAGTGGTTAAGCCCTTTGCCTTGTGAGTCGAAGGTCGTGGGTTAGAATCCGGACCGCGCCGTTCTGTTCACGAGTGCATTTTCTTTCCAGAGACCACTAGGATTGTTGCTGGAGCTACAGAGTTCGTGCTTTGTGCAATACTCTCGGCAGGTGGCGTGCCATTTCTGCGGAGAGGGACCGAGCCATATGGAGTAAAACCCGGTGCAATGATGGCAATCCTTCGGCTTAAAACCCGGCTTTTTATCTATCCATCCATCCATTCATATATCTATCTATCTTTTTATCTATATATCTATCTTTTTATCTATATATCTATCTATCTATATATATCTACCTGTCTATTTATTCTCTATCCCTGTTTTGCCTCCCAGCTTCAGGTCGAAAAAAGAGACACCTGGGGCTAGCCTTCCTATGTGCTTTGTACAAGGTGGAATTTAGTGCCTCGGATATTCCGTCGTTCATCGTTTACATGGTCTTCCTCTGGGTCAGTTGCCGTTATATCTGAATATTAGTGCTCTTTGTGGGAGACTTTCTTGTGGTAACTGTGTAGTCGGTGAACTAGTTAGCTGATCTAAAACAAGGCGTGTAGTCGGTGAACTAGTTAGCTGATCTAAAACAAGGCGTGTAGTCGGTGAACTAGTTAGCTGATCTAAAACAAGGCGTGTAGTCGGTGAACTAGTTAGCTGATCTAAAACAAGGCGTGTAGTCGGTGAACTAGTTAGCTGATCTAAAACAAGGTGTGTAGTCGGTGAACTAGTTAGCTGATCTAAAACAAGGTGTGTAGTCGGTGAACTAGTTAGCTGATCTAAAACAAGGTGTGTAGTCGGTGAACTAGTTAGCTGATCTAAAACAAGGCGTGTAGTCGGTGAACTAGTTAGCTGATCTAAAACAAGGTGTGTAGTCGGTGAACTAGTTAGCTGATCTAAAACAAGGCGTGTAGTCGGTGAACTAGTTAGCTGATCTAAAACAAGGTGTGTAGTCGGTGAACTAGTTAGCTGATCTAAAACAAGGTGTGTAGTCGGTGAACTAGTTAGCTGATCTAAAACAAGGCGTGTAGTCGGTGAACTAGTTAGCTGATCTAAAACAAGGTGTGTAGTCGGTGAACTAGTTAGCTGATCTAAAACAAGGCGTGTAGTCGGTGAACTAGTTAGCTGATCTAAAACAAGGCGTGTAGTCGGTGAACTAGTTAGCTGATCTAAAACAAGGTTTAATGGCAAATGAAGAACTTCATTGCACCGGTTTTCTCCGTATGGATCTGTCTCTCTCAGCAGAAATGGCAAGTCAAACGCTGAGAATGTTGCACAAAGCATGAACTCCGTAGCTCCAGCAACAATTCTAGGTGTCTCTGGAAAAAATTCACCTGTGAACTGAACGACACGATCTAGATTTGAACCCATAATCTTCATAAAGTTAAGCAAACGTCTTACCCACTTGGTCACAGAACCCTCACCTCCACGTCTCATCCTTCCCAGTCAGCTTGTTATTTAGTCGGATAGTTAATTAGTTAGTGACTCAGTCAATAATTTAGTCAAGTTATTTATTTTGTTAGTTAGTTAATTAGTTAATAGGTGAATTTGTTAGCAAGCTGACTATCTAGCTGGGATGGTAATTAGTCAGTCAGTTTTTTGTATTCGTTACCTAGTTTGATAAATAGTGTGTTTGTTTGTCAGTCAGTCAGCTATTTAGTTAGTTATTTAGTTAGTTAATTAGTTAGTTAATTAGCACGTTATTATTTTTTATTTATGAAATTGATGTCACTGTGATTAAGGCAGGAACAAAGGGGCGCAGCAGTGGCGGCTTGTGATCATTTTTGTTGGTGGGGACAGATATAAATTCTTTATAATATTTTCGATTGTTTTTTATATATCATTCGGTATTTTGCACCCGGCAAATTTTTAGCGCATTAGCTGACTTGGCCGTGTAAGAATTGACTTGGCCATTGACTTGGCCGTGTAAGAATTTTCCTACTGAATGAATGAAAATCCCTTTTTGTCTGTACTAAGTAACCAGTCCAGAGAGAAGTCAGTATGTTAACAGACGGTCTAAATAGACCTCATTTCTACTGACCCAAAAATAGTAGTGCGCTGGAATGTGTGAATAATACTAATTATGGAGAAAATATACTGAATTTCAGACTGTATATGATATTTTAGCATTATATATTCAACTTTCAAAGCCAATTGGTATCACGTTGAAAGTAATAATTAAGAACAAAAGGTTTATAAAATAATAAGTCCACCATACACATTATTTTTGGTGGAGCCCAGCTCTGCTGGCTCTTAATGATGAGCCGCTACTGGTGCACATTCACTTTTAGCAAGTGACGAATGATATGCATGCTTAGAGTTACGGTAGTTCGTTAGAGCACATGCTGTTTATTGCAAATTCACTTTGATTTTTTACTTTGTATTTACACTATATGTCATTAGCTATTAGGAAGCCGACGAATATGCTAAACTGTGCGCCTGTTGCTTGTGTGTGCTTGGTGTAAATAGCAAACATATATCATTCAAGAAAGAACAATTTACTTCACACATAAAACCGCTTGTTGGTACGAGAAACAGCGGGAATAATGTCACAAAAACGATTTACAAATGCAAAGATTGTCGTTCTTGGAGGCGCTGGAGTTGGAAAGACAGGTAATATTTTCTGTTTATTGTTTTGTCGTTGTTTTGATGGCTGGTTTAAACGTCCCTAACGCTTGATGGCGTATACGACATCCATAGCTGTGACTGTCTTCCTCTTGGCGTGCCCGGTGTAGGTGACTCCGTCACGAATGACGTTTTCTAGGAAAAGCATAATAGTGGTAGTTTAACTATCTTCAAAATTAATAATAATTATAGTTTCTCTCGTACAGTTATATGTTACATAGGGCCTATTAGGATGATGCTGATGATGAAGGTGATGATGATGATGGTGATGATGATGATGGTGATGATGATGATGATGATGATGATGATGAAGGATGATGATGATGATGGTGATGATGAGGATGATGATGATGATGAAGGATGATGAAGGTGATGATGATGATGACGGTGATGATGAAGATGATGATGATGAAGGTGATGATGATGATGAGGGTGATGAAGATGATGATGATGAAGGTGATGATGAAGGTGATGATGATAAAGATGATGATGATGAAGGTAATGATGATGAAGGTGATGACGATGATAAAGGTGATGATGATGAAGGTGATGATGATGATGACGGTGATGATGAAGAAGACGATGATGATGAAGGTGATGACGATGATAAAGGTGATGACGATGATAAAGGTGATGACGATGATAAAGGTGATGATGATGAAGGTGATGATGATGATGATACTGATGATGAAGACGATTATGATTATATGTAATGAAAACAATTACTATTAATCGTAGTCAGCTCCTTCACCCTATATTTTAAATCTGTACTACCTACCTAGAGCGAAGCTCGATCACAAACTAAGAGTATTTGGTGGGCGATTTGGAAGCAAATTTGTTCCGTGGATTTTTACGAACGGTAAAAATAGACCTCACTACGCAGAAGGCGCAATAACATACTACTGAACGTATAAGTGGTGCCTATAAAATCAACACCTCGTTTACTGTAGTTGAGGAAATGCAACGATTTTCATTTCGCTCTTCTAAACCAACGGTTCCCAAACTTTGCATTACTGCAGACCCCCTTTTAAATACATTTTACTGCCGAGGACCCCCCACAGGTTTCTATATATGACAATGGACATAAATTAATTATCCGTGTGTTACAATAATAAACAATGTCTGCAATTTAACATTTGTTTACACAGGAAAATGTTTCCTTTTGCCTTGAACAAGATGCTCCATCATAAGCATCATCAGTACATTTGCGTTTCAATTTCAGCCAGCGATCCATCCTGAAGCTCAGCCAAAAATGTATTGTAGCAAAATCCAATGCACGCTAAGGTTATTTATTCTATTTTTCCCAAGATCGTTTCAGCCAATTGCTTACTTAATTTTCATTCTTCTAACGATGGAGATATTATTGCACCACACCAACAGTCAAGATGGCTCCAATTTCTCAGATTGCGAGACACTTCAAATAATCTTTCATTTGCTCCTGTCAGACATTTAGACTCCCATCTGGTCGAGGTCCTTTGACTTCGTATCGGAACTAGTTTACCACTGTTTTATACATATTTTTGAAAAAATATTCTGTTTGAAATGTCAAAGATCATAATATTTCTTCAAGCACTTGATGACCGCCTGTGAGTACTTCACGGATTCCCAGGAGTCCCCTGACCCTAGTTTAAGAAACGTTGCCCTATACATTTATCCACTTGATCATGAAGTCGTCCAGATATAGAGAATTCCTCAAACGTTCAGCATGGTTTAGCACTACATTCTTGAGTTGTATGTGAGTTGCCCGAACACAAGAAAAGGTACAGAAGATAAGGGCAAAAGTGACGTAACGTGTATTATTTTACCGATAACACGTGTGTCTAGATGAGACCAAGATAAATAGTGCAATGCCTGTTCTTATATATACTGTGATTGTTAGAAGCGTGTACTTATATTAGTTTAGCTATTGGTGTGCAAAGTGGTGTCATCGATATCTTCTGTCTTGACGTTATATAAACACCACCCATATGTTGCCGGTGCTTGAAAGGGGAGCAAAGAATAGTAACACTGCGACCTACAGGGCATCTCATAAGAGTCGACTGAGGTAGGGGCCTAGGGGAAACTCATAATTATCAAATAACTAGTCCTGAGCAGAACTTTGCCACCACAACAGTCCTCCGAAACTTCTCTCTTTCATAGGCCAGATGTCCTGCCTCTGCAGCCGTCATGTTCAGACCTTCAGTTACATCCTGAATCCATCTTCTCCGTTGTCTTCCTCTTCTTCTCTTACTCTTACTAGGGTAGGGAAGCTAACCTAGTAAATAAAAATTGTTGCATAAATGAGATGTGCTGGCTTACTTGTAGGCGCATAACTGGCACAACGTACAATCGCTTTTAGGCTCAGATCACATACACATCACAAAGGGTGGTTTAACAAGTGATCGATATGGAGCGTTCGAAGAAGAAGAAGTAGAATCAACAAAAGAATTGTACCGTCACCGCCGTTAGTTTTCAAAGAATTAATTTTCTCTTGGAAACAAGGAGGACAACAAAAGAAACCACCAGAAAACTACATACCTTCGTAAATAGACGTTTATGTAGAATGGAGAGACTGTGATGATATGATAAGATTACGAACAAGGAACTCAGAGAAAGAACTAAGCAGAAACCAGTGGAGAAAGAGCTAAGAGAGAGAGAGAGAGAGAGAGAGAGAGAGAGATGCTGGCGTTGGATAGGGCACACATTGAGAAGACCGATCAGAAGCATTGTAAGACAGGCATTGCTTTGGAAACCCGAAGGGAAAAAGGAGATGGGGAAATCATAGAAATATAATCTTGGAAGGAAGTGGGTAACGATATCTGTGGTTTAAAATACCACCTTTGTGTTCCATATTTCACTTGACAGAAGTTGTAGAAAACCAATTCCTGTTAATTAAAACTCCACCTTTGTGTTCCATATTTCACTTGACAGAAGTTGTAGAAAACCAATTCCTGGTTAATTAAAACTCCACCTTTGTGTTCCATATTTCACTTGACAGAAGTTGTAGAAAACCAATTCCTGGTTAATGGTTAATTCCTGTTTGTTTGTTATGTAGAGAATTAGTTAGTTTGTTCCTTTCGTGCCAAGGGCAGCACATAGGACAGAGGTTTTAGATCTCCATGTGATACGGTTCTTTGCTAGCAGTTGGAGATCTTGTATGGTTTTACATCCCAATAGTTCACTTTCTTGGATGATTGTTCTTCTTCGTAGAGTGGTCTTAGGTCTTCCTCGTTTTCTTTTCCCAACTGGTGACCACATAAGGACTTGTCAATGAAGGAGATTAAAGCCACATTAACCCGAGGAAGGACAAACCGTGTTGTGGTTATATCAGAGCATGTAGGACAGAGCGTGTAGGACAGAGCGTGTAGGACAGAGCGTGTAGGTAAACAAACATGAACAATAAGAATTAACTACTTTCTTAGAATCAAAGTTATTAATTAACCCAACAAGTCATTGATATGTAGTTAATAAGGTAATATAGAACAGTTCTTAGACCATCCTGAACAGGGACGAAACAAAGACATCCTACAAGACCTGCATATCAAGGAGCATTGGCTCATATATAGCATCATGCACCGGAAGATTAAATATTTTGGCCACAACGGTCTGGAGAGAAAGGTAATGGAAGACATGGTTCCTGGAAAACGAGACATGGGACGACCAAGACGAAGGTGGCAGCAGGACATTAAAGAAACCTTAAACATGACGCTGGAAGAGGCAGGAGAACTTGCAAGAGATAGAGAGCTTTTCCGGCGGACTGTGATGAATGCGAAGTTCAGCAATGGACATGATACTATTTGAGTTGATGTGGTTGATGTTATGGTCCAAACACAAATATATTAAAACCAGAAATATGGAGATGCAGTGTATGTACACGGACGACCCAAACGTTTGGAGCAAGCGAAGTACTTGGGCCTTCACAGCAAGCTTGAGAGAAAACGATCAAGGAGGTAAGTGGTGCTTTTACTGTATCAACAAGTAGCCTCACAATAGAAACGTTGCTGGTGGTGACCAGGTTGTTGAACTGGCTTGGCACACAGGAGTACAGACATGCGTGTATTCTAAGTGGCACAATAAACACGCCCAAGAGAAATTAAGTTGAATTTGTTATCTCTGAGGTCCGCCTTTTGCATAGGCGGCCTTTTCCTTTGTTTCCACTGTGTCAGAGTAACATTTCTCTTTGTAAAGCACTGTCTGTTGGTAATCTTCTTACGTGACCGAACCATTTAATTTGTTGTTTCTTGATGAAGTTCACTACTGATGTTGTACCCATTTTTTTCTAATATCTTCATTTCTGAACCAGTTCTTAATACTCCCATCATTCTTCGCAGACAAGAAATGAAGATCGAATTATAGTAAGTTGACGTGGAGATGGCAAGTGGTTTTAATGTGGATGAAAAATTACATATGAAATAAAAAATAAAATTGAAGTATTCAAAATGTCAACAACAAAACATACGTAATTCTACTCACTTCAACTAAAAGTACAATCTTAAAATGAAACAGTTGTATCATCTTTGTGTCATCATGACCTCGATGTACCAGACGATGGCGATTGTCATTCATATAACCTCCATCCTGTTGGTGTTTTTTTAGAGAAAGAAAAGAAAAAGATAAACTTAATATGTTCACCTCTTTCCTTTGATCACTTTTACACCTGTCACGTTGGCAGGCGTTTTCTTGTTTTTCTGGGTTTTTTCTTACTTGGAATCTGATATTCTGAAGTCTTTCAGACTTTCTTTCGTTTCTACCAGAACACTAGATGTTTCACAATCCATGTTTTTAAACTATAATTAGTTGTACTTTGGGATGATGATGAGAATCCCATAGACTGCTTAAATGACTAATGTGGAGGTATTGAATGAGGTCAAGTCACAGAGATGTGGTTTTACAGAAGAATGATGAGAATCCCATAGACTGCTTAAATGACTAATGTGGAGGTGCTGAATGAGATCAAGACACAGAGAAAACTTATTATCAATATAAGAAAGAGGCAGTCATCATTTTTCGGACATGTGATGAGGAGGGAGGTTTAGAACACATTGTAACAACTGGTAAAATTGTAATCGTCAAGAATTGGCTATTGCTACTTCTTCTTGGCTCTGATATCCTCGGTCACTGCACCATTATGTAGCCGTCAAGGCTTGGCTACTGTTATCCTGTGTTCTATCCTTGGGTCAACGGCAACATTTATGAAATAGTATGGGCTGCTGGGCTACTGTTCGAATTCTGGTTCACAGGCGCCATTTATGTAATAGTATGACTTGAGTTACTGCTTCTGGTCTGACCTATTATCTTTTATCTTTCGTCACTGCAACATAAACACTACTAACTCGACAACTATCACACTCTAACATAGAATATAATCCAATTTAAAACGACCGTCAAAGATATTATACCTCTATGTGAGAATCAATCTGATTCTCAACTTTTATTTATTCATTTGCTTATTTCAATACAAAAATATACATTTCATATATATATAAACATGCAAATCAGTTGATTATTTATGGTTCTGTTTAGCATTTGTCAATTTCTCCATATCTAAATTTAAAACAACCAATCCCCCTGAAAAATATATATATATAAAGTATATTACCTCATCATATTAAGACACCTCTATATAAAAAAAACTACAACCGTAAATATAATCGTATTAAATATTATGGTCTACTTATCTCTTCTGCCAAAAAATATGAACATGAATGTTTCTGTTCAGAAGTCCTTGAGTATGTCCCTTTTATTTGAAATGTCTCCTTTTCGATCTAACCGCCTTGAATATTTCTTGTTTATGTCTTTTTTTCTATTTAGTTGCAACTGTCTCTCTATTTAGGTCAAAGTCAACCCCCTCAGGGCTATCTTGTTGATAATACTAAGTTCTGGCGTGGTCATCAACAGTAGACTACCAAGCACTGGTTAGCTTGAATGATGTCACTATCTGTAGACTACCAAGCACTGGTTAGCTTGAATGATATCACCAACTGTAGACTACCAAGCACTGGTTAGCTTGAATGCTGTCACCAACTGTAGACTACCAAGCACTGGTTAGCTTGAATGATGTCCCTATCTGTAGACTACCAAGCACTGGTTAATCTTTCCTCCTATCAATTAACTGTCTGTTACTGTCTCGGGACTACCTACACTGCCTGTTCCTGGGTACCTCTCTGTTCTTCTGTCTCTATCCGAATCGCCTATCTAAAGTTTCTGCCAACTGTCCCTCTGCCAAGTGTATGTGCGAAGTCTCTCGACCAACTGTCCCTCTACCAAGTCTGTGCGAAGATGATCTCCTCTCGCTGTTCTGTCTCAAATCTACAATGTGTATTCTATTTATCCCCTGGCAATTTTCTTTGTTTCTAAATCAGTCATTGTCCTAGAATATTTCTCACGGTCAAATCTAGTTGCTGAAATCCCAGCTAATTTGATATTTGTGACCTATGGAATTTCTAGAAAAACAAGAATACAATTAACCCTAAGTTGACTTCAGGAGAAAGAAAGGCAGGGCATAAGTTCAAACCTAGTTAAGGAAATACCCACCAAATTTATATTTGTGGCCGGACACTCACCCAAACGTTCAAAAAAAAGAATACAATTAACCTCAACTTAGCTGCATGAGAAAGAAAACAGGGCATAAATCTTCTTCTAGTTAAGAAGAAGTCTCATTGCTAACATATCTGGTCTGTAATTATATGTTCCACCGCCCAGGTATATTGATACCCCTTTGGTTAATTGAAAAGGAGCAAGGGGAAAACATGGTGTCATATTCCCTGCTACATACCTACATTACCCAAAAAAACATTTAGCAATTAATCATATAATTGGTCAATTTTTTCCAAAGCTCCACCTATGGGGTTCACAACTAAACATCTTCTCTTCAGATGTCGCATGGGTAAGTCCTATTCAAACTTCTAACAAATCTCCACAATCTAAATATTCCTATTTCAAAATTTCAACACAATCAACTAACATTATTTCAACGAAACATCATCAATGAACATGTACAAAGTTCAACATGATTCAACATTCAACAAGAATCAACTATCAGAAAACTCAATAAGAAAATTAACTACCATATAAAGACATGATTTATGAAGGCTGTCGTGTTACTTCACTTGCACCTGGAAACCATCTTGGCAGTGTATACTAGGTCTACACAAAAATGTAACCAAGTGTTCTTCCACAGTCTTGCCTTACTGTGCCCCAAAAAATATGTTGCTCTAGCTTCATCTAAACCGTGCTTACTGCCACCGCCCATGTTATAAACAGGTGCATTGCTGTATCTCCCTTACTCAATCTTTGGAGAAATGAAGTCATCCCTGCAATTTTTTCAAAGTTCAACATACATCTTAAATCTCAAGCAATATCGGTATAAAGTTCAGCATACAAATACAATAAAAGAAAAAATCAAAATACAAAAAAAATACAACTGGTAATTCAAATAACCATCAAAAGAACAATTCATGTTTCTAAACAGTTTTAGAATCCCTGCATGCGATTCATGCGATGCAAAATATCCAAAGCCACATAACCTCCAAACTAAGTCATTAATGGTAAACAATGTGTTGACCTCAAGCAAAAATACAAACTCAAATTAAACTCAAACCCGTCACCAAAAAAATAATAAAAAATCACAACACTTAACATCAAGTGTCATCCTCTCCCAAAAAATTAAACTCTTCCTTGACCTCCATTCCAATCAACACCTTTTCTTCTAGTGGGTCAGGTTTTTATTTTGGAAAACCTGTTCTTACCCCAAAACAAACAGGCTGTCCCCAAGCTTCATCCCCAATGGTTCACGTACTGTCATGACCCCTTTTGTATTGGCCAGGTCATCTGGAGGAAAAAATGCTATGTTCCTGAAATACAACAATACATGGAATTTGCACAAAAACATATGATACACCCTGGCGTGAAAACCACTTGTTCAATTAACCAAGAAAAAAACCAAACAGTTATAACGGGACTGCCATCTGTTAAAGAAAAATGTGAAATTCAATCTCCCTCAGTACAGGTAAAAGGTTGAACCCGGCCATAGTAACTGGATAACCTTTTCGACAGGTCAGTCCTGATTTTCGCCATGACAATCGTTTCTTCATGGGAGACAACTTTCCCCTAAAGTTGATCAACTTCATAGATTAGTCTGGGTTTCCCACCAGACTAAATTCTTTACCCTCAGATTTGTCCATCTGAAAAAAAACCTGAAAAGCTATTCTGTCTCAAAAAATGACACATTACCATTTTTTTTTTTCTCTGTTTCACATAAAACGAAAAATTAAACTAACATCATCATATCATAATACAAATTTGTCAACATTGAAATTATTCCACATAACTAATCATTTTACAAACCAAAAATGAACATGTTTCATTACTGACAAAAAAAACACCATCAAAACCAAATTGAAATCACAATATTAAACCCAAAAAAACAGTTACATTCTAATTAACTGTGTGCTTCATTCTTCACCCCAAAAAAAATGTGTTTCGATAGTCAAACCAAAACACGGACCTCTCGAGTTTTGCACTATTGTATAGCATCTTTCACACAAAAATGCAAGCAATGGTCCTCCTGTCTTTCAATCTCTCTCTCCATCTCCATAGTAACACATTTTAACAGTAACAACTTGTTACTTTCTGATTAACTGGGTTCCTCCATTTCATCCACACACACAAAAAATGGGATATTCTATTTTCTAGACCAGTGTCCTCTCCTTGACACTGCCCACTCGTTTTGTGGTGTCTTTCAGTCTCTCTCACTCTTAATAGTTTCTCACACTCTATAAATTTCTCTCTGTCTCTCATTACTCACCTGGTCAGAGTAAATATTCTTCACTTTGAGCCTCGTCTAACTTACCTGGTTTCTCTTGCAACCTCGTCTAGAATAAATTACCTTAGGTTTACTGTCGATACATTAACTCTGTACTAGGTAACATTATATGAATCTATCTTCTAACAGTACTGTAGACCGTTCAAAAGACTTACGAATTTTCTGCAAAATTCCCTCTTCATACTCCAACATAAATGATCTGCAAATCTCTCCAGTTGCAGTCATCAACATGAATTCTATAAAAATGCAAAGTCCATCATTTGCTTCCATCAGCATAAACCCTTTCCCCTAAGACTTCTCTCCTTAGATTCTTCAGGATTCCTTTTCCTTCCTTGTTCACGTCCTCGATTCATGGATCGACGCATATAGACAGGTTCCCATCCTTCCTCCGTAAGTGCATCCCCACTTACAATCCAATGTCCGAATCATGGGACCATCGACTTCGTTCCATAGTCTAGTTATTTGTGTATACTCAGAGTCCAGTATTTCTTTACACACGCTTTACTTCAAAATTCCAAACTTAACACAGCAAAAAATAGTCACAAACCCGTTCATTGTGATCGGATAAAAATAACAACTGGTGCATAGCTTCCACCGTCCCTTACCTGTGAAATCGCCTCTGTCACAAGGATTTATTACGTTTCACACCTCCTGTGAAATGAGACTGACCGTCTACAACAGAAATATAATCTGCCCAGTTTACTCCTCTCAAAAAATATAATTCATAGTTACTCACTTACTTTCCATCCCTAGCAAAATACGGCTTCGCCCATTTCTCATATCTTTTCTCACCTACATAATATACTACCTTCTGTTTTCCTTCCCTCTCCATTTCTCTCTCCTTTTCTCTAATTACTGCCATTTCTCTTTTCTTGGCGGCCACGAGATCATCCCATTCAGCCTTGGTAAGGACAGCCGTTTCTGTTTTCTTTACTCTGTTGGTTTCCTTCACTCCTTGGACCACGGCTGTTTCTTCTTTCTTCTGAATCACCTTCCCACTAACTGGATTCTTCCGTTTCAGCTTTTCTTTTTCTGTAATTTTAACTCCACCTTTTTCTTCTAGACGAAATTCATTTTTCCTATTTATTGTTTCGTCTAGCTCATCATTTAGTTGTTCAATCATGTTACTCATTTGTTCTCTGTCATCTTTTAACCTCTCTATTTCCTGTTCTTGTTCATCTCTCTCTGCTCTCAACACCTGCATACGTTCCCACTGTTTTCCACCGTCTTTCTGAAACCTATCTATTACGTCATGTAGCTTGTCATTCTCTGTTTCATAGTCTACTATTTCTCTTCGTTGTTTCGTTGTTTCTTTCTGTAAACTTTTTATTGTCTTCTCCAGTTCGGTTATTTCTTTCTTTCTTGCCATCTCTACACTATAAATTTCTTCCCTACTCTTATCTTCTCCGACAGCGACATCCCTATACTTCAGCGTTCTTCCTTTTCTTTCTAGATCTGATTTTTCTTCTTTGTCTTCTTCCTGCTTCTTCAGTCCCATGTTTTCAAGTTCTAATGTCAAGTATTGGTTATTACGTTTGTCCAGTTCTCGTTGAAGATGTTCAACTCTACCTTCTAAAAGTTTCTCATTCTTGTCTCTTCTAAATCCCTTATTAGTATCTGCTTCATCTGCACGAATCCGGCTTTCTAATAAGTCCTTGTTCACCCTTTCCTGTGTATGAAGTCTGTCAGTCAGATCATCTATTTCTTGTTCGTATTGTTCCATCTTGTCTTCCATAAACCTTCGATGATTCTCATTTCTTATTTGAGCGAATATCTTTCGAGCATAGTTCCGCTCCTCTATCAACTTAGATTGTCTTCTTGGTTGATTAAACCTTCTTTCCCTGCTTTGGCAGTTCCTAGGTCTCCAATTTAAATGGTTCTGATAAGCAGAACATATATCTATCATGTACTTCTTATTGTTTCTTCTGTCGTAATTGAATTTGTCTGCTGTATACTTCCTACTTCTAATAAAGGTACCATCTGGTCCCATCACGTTGATTGCTCGTTTTCCCTTTATAACTTCCATCACATCAAATTTCACCTCATCTCCCCTTTCTAAACTTCGCCATTGTCTGGTATCTTCTGTAGCTATATCCATGTAGTGTACAAAGATATCTCTATCTATTTCCTTGCTAAAGATGAATCCGTAACCCTTCTTATCATTGAAGTACACTACTCTTCCTCTTATCTGATCTAAGTGATTCTCATATATTTCTTCTTTCTGTTTCTGCCCTAACGCTTCTTCTATTTCTAATCTACATTTGTTCAACTCACCTGTTGTCTTTGATGAGATGCCAGGGATGCTTGCCATAGCTTCCAGCTTGTTTACCAACACACCCACCGTTTTAGCTAGCTCTGAGATGTCAGGGACTCCAATTTGTGCCATCTTGTATAATTCTATCTCACACCTCAAACAAATCTATATAACTCAAAAAAAAGAAATTTATTAGTTTCAATCTCTCACTCAACTTAATCTGTGGAGAAAGTTTCATGAAATTAAAATTTGTGGTAAACACATAAAACAATGTCAAGATTAACCCAACTAAATTTAGTCAATGTAAAACCAAAACAAGACTTCTCTGTGGCCTATCCTATCAACAAGATTTATTACTAAAATGACCTCCAGGTCAAGTACAACAACGCCCTTATTTCCTGTACTTTCGTTCGGCCGTGACTGACCCTGTCTTGACTTAGGTAAACAATACACCTCTAACTTTTAAATTCCTGAATTTGTTTTCTGTTTTCTTTCTCTCTATCCTAATTCTCACTGTCTAATCGTATAGTGGCTTTTTTTAAATTCAATCCAGGGTGTTCTATCCTGGTCAACGGAAACCATAATGTAGCCGTAAATGAATTGGCTATTGCTACTTCTTCTTGGCTCTGATATCCTCGGTCACTGCACCATTATGTAGCCGTCAAGGCTTGGCTACTGTTATCCTGTGTTCTATCCTTGGGTCAACGGCAACATTTATGAAATAGTATGGGCTGCTGGGCTACTGTTCGAATTCTGGTTCACAGGCGCCATTTATGTAATAGTATGACTTGAGTTACTGCTTCTGGTCTGACCTATTATCTTTTATCTTTCGTCACTGCAACATAAACACTACTAACTCGACAACTATCACACTCTAACATAGAATATAATCCAATTTAAAACGACCGTCAAAGATATTATACCTCTATGTGAGAATCAATCTGATTCTCAACTTTTATTTATTCATTTGCTTATTTCAATACAAAAATATACATTTCATATATATATAAACATGCAAATCAGTTGATTATTTATGGTTCTGTTTAGCATTTGTCAATTTCTCCATATCTAAATTTAAAACAACCAATCTCCCTGAAAAAATATATATATAAAGTATATTACCTCATCATATTAAGACACCTCTATATAAAAAAACTACAACCGTAAATATAATCGTATTAAATATTATGGTCTACTTATCTCTTCTGCCAAAAAAATATGAACATGAATGTTTCTGTTCAGAAGTCCTTGAGTATGTCCCTTTTATTTGAAATGTCTTCTTTTCGATCTAACCGCCTTGAATATTTCTTGTTTATGTCTTTTTTTTTCTATTTAGTTGCAACTGTCTCTCTATTTAGGTCAAAGTCAACCCCCTCAGGGCTATCTTGTTGATAATACTAAGTTCTGGCGTGGTCATCAACAGTAGACTACCAAGCACTGGTTAGCTTGAATGATGTCACTATCTGTAGACTACCAAGCACTGGTTAGCTTGAATGATATCACCAACTGTAGACTACCAAGCACTGGTTAGCTTGAATGCTGTCACCAACTGTAGACTACCAAGCACTGGTTAGCTTGAATGATGTCCCTATCTGTAGACTACCAAGCACTGGTTAATCTTTCCTCCTATCAATTAACTGTCTGTTACTGTCTCGGGACTACCTACACTGCCTGTTCCTGGGTACCTCTCTGTTCTTCTGTCTCTATCCGAATCGCCTATCTAAAGTTTCTGCCAACTGTCCCTCTGCCAAGTGTGTGTGCGAAGTCTCTCGACCAACTGTCCCTCTAACAAGTCTGTGCGAAGATGATCTCCTCTCGCTGTTCTGTCTCAAATCTACAATGTGTATTCTATTTATCCCTGGCAATTTTCTTTGTTTCTAAATCAGTCATTGTCCTAGAATATTTCTCACGGTCAAATCTAGTTGCTGAAATCCCAGCTAATTTGATATTTGTGACCTATGGAATTTCTAGAAAAACAAGAATACAATTAACCCTAAGTTGACTTCAGGAGAAAGAAAGGCAGGGCATAAGTTCAAACCTAGTTAAGAAATACCCACCAAATTTATATTTGTGGCGGACACTCACCCAAACGTTCAAAAAAGAATACAATTAACCTCAACTTAGCTGCATGAGAAAGAAAACAGGGGCATAAATCTTCTTCTAGTTAAGAAGAAGTCTCATTGCTAACATATCTGGTCTGTAATTATATGTTCCACCGCCCAGGTATATTGATACCCCTTTGGTTAATTGAAAAGGAGCAAGGGGAAAACATGGTGTCATATTCCCTGCTACAAAATATCGAGGGTGGACGAGACAGAGGAAGACAGAGAGAGAAAATTTTGCATAGCCTGACTTCATGGCACGGTAGAGCGTCAACATCTGAGTTGATAACAATCACCAGAGACAGATTTGTGGAGATCCATGATCGCCTACACTAGCCAACACGGCACCTGATGATGATAATGAATTGTACTAGTTGCATTAGCTTAGCTATGTTTTGTTTGTTATATGTATCCATTTTCTGTATTTTGATGCACGTGTTTCTTTTCTCTTCATTGCTCATTTGAGGATCATCGCTCATCGGACATGTTCATAATTATTCCGATCTCCTGCCAAGCATGTATTTCAGTTTGTTTCAACTAACAGCTCCCGTTCATTATGTTTCAACTAACAGCTCCCGTTCATTATGTTTCAACTAACAGCTCCCGTTCATTATGTTTCAACTAACAGCTCCCGTTCATTATGTTTCAACTAACAGCTCCCGTTCATTATGTTTCAACTAACAGCTCCCGTTCATTATGTTTCAACTAACAGCTCCCGTTCATTATGTTTCAACTAACAGCTCCCGTTCAATATGTTTCAACTAACAGCTCCCGTTCATTATGTTTCAACTAACAGCTCCCGTTCATTATGTTTCAACTAACAGCTCCCGTTCATTATGTTTCAACTAACAGCTCCCGTTCATTATGTTTCAACTAACAGCTCCCGTTCATTATGTTTCAACTAACAGCTCCCGTTCATTATGTTTCAACTAACAGCTCCCGTTCATTATGTTTCAACTAACAGCTCCCGTTCATTATGTTTCAACTAACAGCTCCCGTTCTCTGCTGGTTGATGTATCTACGGTGAAACATGTAAAAAAAGTACTGTAATTTTACAAAACAATAACAATACACTGCAACGTTTCTACCAAAGGTCTTTATCAAGCAAAGGATACAACAGAAGTGAAGAATTTCACTTCTTTCACAGCATACTACACATAGAATACAACAACAAAATCCAAACGGCCCTAAAGTGAAAATCTATGACTAAAAAACAAATAACGAAATAAACTCATAAGCTATTCATTCGTTCAAAGGTACTCGGTTTTCTCTCCCGTGGAGCCATCGAGATATTTATCTATAGAACCCTGATCTCAGTGTAGGTGAGATCGAGTTCCTAGTCCTGTTGGAGACGGACGATAAAATGCGAGTCCTGTGATCAAATTGAACACGTAAAAGAACTCTTAGCATTTCAAAATCCGAGAAGAGCAGACTGGAACTCTGCTGTCCGGACAAAAGTCATTAGAAACATTTATTAATAGAATTCCTACAGAATATGCTCACAATCTTCTAAATCACATCGGGACCTCGCCGATGCACTCACCCAATGCCGCTGAGATCTTCATGTGGAGGAAAGATATCGTAGCACACATGGTTACTCACCGAAATGCAATGATGATGGTCCTATCAAACAATCAATCAATCTCATTGGCTTCTCCTCCTGCTGCACCTATCGGTATTGTCTTGCTGCACCTATCGGTATGCATAACTTGCGCAATCGAGAAAGAGAATACCCTTTATCTTCTTCGTTGAAATCTTCAGAGCGTCTGTTTTCTCTTAGAGCATTGATGATATCGCTTCTTCTTCAATGATTCAGCAACGCTTGTGATCTTGTCCTTCAGCTCAATGCTTTGTTATAGTAATGTTGTACATAGTACTAACGAGCTGGACATGATGTCTTCTATGGAGTCTCTACACACCGCGGACGGGAGTTAGAATTAGACTGAACTATCATTAGAAGAAGCAGTGGCGGCTCGTGATCATTTTTGTTGGTGGGGCCATACATTATTTCCCGGATAAATCATGGTTTTTGGTTGCTATATTTTAATTTATAACATAATAAATACAGGATCTACGTTATTTTTGGTGGGGTCGGCCCCACTTGCCCTTAATGACGAGCCGCCACTGAGAAGTATTGGTTCTCTGGGCAGTTCAATGATTATTGGTTACTGAGCCGACTTCCTAGCACTCCGGGCAGATCCATAGGTGTTCACTCTCACACAACAGATGTCGAAGGGTATGTATACTGATGGCTCCTGTAACTCACTGGTTAAACACGCCCCTCAATCTGCCTCGCAGACATCCAGTTATACTTCAACATGTGCATTTTAGTGATACATAGTCCAAAGTAGGGCTCACTGTGCTCATTCACCGCCGCTACATATTGTCTGTTGGTCATTACGAGGGCCACTTTACTACAGACATGTGTACAAGCAAAATTATCAAGGCAAGAGGATCAGTACATCCTGAGTCGCTTCCACACATTGTTCCTTATTCGTAGGTCTATTACTGATAACGCTTGCTTGTAATAGACAGACAGACGGGTGGACGGACAGACATACATACATACAGACAGACAAGACAGGTTATACAGATTATATAGATTATATAGATTAGATAAATGGATGGATGGGTAGACATGCAGGCTGACAGACAGATTGACAGACAGATATAAAAACACACAACCGACATGTACAAAAATGGACATATGTCAAATGAAAAATCACATTTTGTTGTTTCTTTCCTCAGCATTTACTGTGCGATACATCACGAAGCGATACATTGGTGATTACGCACCTAATACAGGTAAGTTTACGATCTGCTACTAAAACGACACCTTTAACTCTTGTCTGTGTCCGTATATTGTCAGCCTATGATCTCCATTATATGAACTAGTTTTTCTTATTCTTCTTCTTCTTCTTAGCGTTCGTTCGTTACAAAACATTTGATCGTTCTTATTGTGATATATAATTGTTTTTTTGACAAGAACGACTGCACCTTGCAACCCGCTTCTTAGGCACCTACTTGTGTAGCCTACTTGTGTAGCCTACTTGTGTACCATACACGTGTATGGCAGGGCTTCCAGTTTTATTCTAAGGCAAATGTTTTGAGTCTGTCTCGCTGACAGTCAGTCCCGCACACTTTCTCTTCCTTCGTGTATTCATTGCTCTTTTACCATCATTTATTCACCGTAAATGTGGGCTTTATGATTTTCGTCTAAGAGTATGTCTATATCAGCGTTTCCCAAAGTGGGCGGTACAGCCCTCCAGTGGGCGCTGAAGCGTTCTAAGGGGGTGGACGATTGTGGGTCCAGAAGAATGTGGGGTGTTCAGGCGATTACGGTTCGGTGGCTCCTTAAACAAAAAATAAATAATAAATATTTTACAATAAATTATTTTCGTGATTTTGCGATTGAATAATCATTTAAAATTTGAATTCTGCATTTTAATTCATCTTATACCCGTCTTACACGATCCATTTAGTCATCAATTTTCTATTTCATGCATATAATCATTTGAAAATTAACCATATATGACAGAAATATATATCAATTTGCTATGTCAAAGAGAAAATAGAGCATGTATATATGTGAGGGGGGGGGCGTTAATTCAAAGACTAAAAATATTTCCGGAGCGATTACTTAACAAATTGCCCATGTGGTGCCGGGGCCCGTAAGGGAAACAAAGATTAGTACCACTGCGACCTACAATGCATGTTGCAAGAGGCGGCTGATGCAGGACCTATAAAAGCTACCCTAGTAAATAGAAGGCATCGCAGAAATCGGATGTGCTGGCCTACTTGTACTAGCACAACTGGTACAACGTACAATCGATCTTATGCTCAGATCACATGCAAATTACACAGAGTGGTTAACAAGTGATCGATATGGAGCGTTCAAAGAAGAAGAAAGAAGAAGAAGACTTAACAAAAAACAAATTGGTGTAACACTCAAACAATTTCCATAACGATTATTGAGCAATTATTGGTGTAACACTCAAACAATTTCCATAACGATTATTGAGCAATTATTGGTGTAACACTCAAACAATTTCCATAACGATTATTGAGCAATTATTGGTGTAACACTCAAACATATTCCATAACGATTATTGAGCAATTATTGGTGTAACACTCAAACAATTTCCATAACGATTATTGAGCAATTATTGATGTAACACTCAAACAATTTCCATAACGATTATTGAGCAATTATTGATGTAACACTCAAACAATTTCCATAACGATTATTGAGCAATTATTGATGTAACACTTAAACAATTTCCATAACGATTATTGAGCAATTATTGGTGTAACACTCAAACATATTCCATAACGATTATTGAGCAATTATTGGTGTAACACTCAAACAATTTCCATAACGATTATTGAGCAATTATTGATGTAACACTCAAACAATTTCCATAACGATTATTGAGCAATTATTGATGTAACACTCAAACAATTTCCATAACGATTATTGAGCAATTATTGATGTAACACTTAAACAATTTCCATAACGATTATTGAACAATGTTTAAAAAATACTCTATTACGACAGTTACAAATGTTTTAGTGAGTTTTTTTTTCTTTAAGCAAGCAATAATGTCAAGAACCTGGTGCTTGAGTTCAGAAAAAAAATGTTGGCTTTGTTTATTTCAATTATTGTTTCGTATGTTGTTTTCTTATTTTATTCTTCTTTCTTCTTCTTCTTCTTCTTCTTCTTCCCTCATATCAACCACTTGTTAACCACTCTGTGTGATTTGTATGTGATCTAAGACTAAGAGCTAGTGTACGTTGTCCCAGTTATGCACCTATAAGCAGGCCAGCACATCCGATTTCTGAGATGCTTTTTTTATTTAATTGGGTAGCTTGCCTAGGTCCTACATCAGTCGCCTCTTACGACATGCATTGTATGCCGCAGTGGTACTATTATTTGCTCCTCTTGCGGGCCCACGGGCGGTATGCATATTATACATTGGAACACAAATGTGCACAGACGATAACTAAGATTTTGCATACACAAAAACGAAAAACAACCTTACTCTGCAGTACCACATCTGCTTTTATACTATAGCATAGCATCAGATGTGATTGGTAATAGGGAGGATATCAGGTGCATCCCGTATTGACTTGTATCCGTTACTTGATAAAGGCTTACTATTCGAAATGTTACATTGAATTGTTTTCGCACTTTGAGAACCTGCCTTACTACGTGTCATTATGTATTATTTTCTGATCTGATTGATTGATTGATTTATTGATAGGATCATCATAATTTCACTTTGGTGAGTAACCATGTGTGCTCCGATCTCTTTTTACACAGGAAGATCTCAGCTGTAGTGCATGAATTACGCAGTACAGGCCAGGGTCCCCGATGTAATTTTGAAGATGGTGAAGATACTTTTGTAGAAGTTTTACTTTTAATCTTTTCTAATGAATTTTGACCAGGCAGTGACTTTCCAGCCTGCTCTTCTCGATTTTGAACTGCCAAGGGTCTCTTACGTGCTCAAATTGAACACGGGACCTACGTTATATGGTCCGTCTCCGATATGACTAGGAACTCGATCTCACATACACTGAGATTAAGGATCTCTTGAAAACTACCCAGTTGACTTCACCAGGAAGCGAACCTGGCACCTTTGACACTAGAGACGAGCACGTAACCTCTAGGCCACAGAGATCCCTCATAAAATATATTATCTGATTCATTGTTTCGTTACGCCCGTGTGATATCGGGGGCTTGCAATGGGAGCAAAGAATAGTACCACCGCGACCTACAAGTCATGTTGTAAGAGGCGACTGATGTAGAACCTAGGGAAGCTACCCTAGTAAAAAAAAGCATCGCAGAAATCAGATGTGCTGTCCTACTTGTAGGCGCATAACTGGCCCAGCGTACAATTGCTCTTAGGCTGAGATCACATACAAATCACACAGAGTGATTAACAAGTGGTTGATATGGAGCGTTGGAAGAAGAAGAAGAAGTTCCGTTAAGAGTTAAATTCTCACTATTTTATAATCTGTTCTCTAACATTATGTGATTTCTATTGTGATGAAGAATTCATTATCCGTGGGTTTTTTTTTTTGTTTTGTAATTTGTAATTCGTTGTAATCAGTGGCGGCTCGTCATTAAGAGCCAGTGGGGCCGGGCCCACAAAAATAATGTATAACGTGTATTTATTATTTTATAAATTAAAATACAGCAACCCAAAACCATGATGTATCCGGAAAAAAATGTCTGGCCCCACCAACAAAACGGATCACGAGCCGCCTCTGATTGTAATACTTGTTATTTCTGTGAAGTTTGTAGTTCTTTCCTACCCAGTTCTCTTTTCCTTACCACAGAAAATGTACATGGGGAACATGTTCTTATTTGAAAAGATATGATATTCATTTTTATTTATATAGAAACTGCAGGTACAACAATTTTACAGCCTAATCTATTCTATTTTCATTGCGGAAAATGTCATTTTACGTGCTCAACTTGAACACGGGATGTGTGTTTTATCGTCCGTCTCCGATATGATATAGGCATTCGTTCTCACCTATTTTGAAAACGGGTATTGTTTGAAAATAAATCGGATTGTACCAAGTAGGGCATCAACATCGATTATATTCTTTCGAGAGTGGATGGAAAGGGAAGCGTGGATGGAAAGGGAAGCGTGGATGGAAAGGGAAGCGTGGATGGAAAGGGAAGAGTGGGTGGAAAGGGAAGAGTGGATGGAAAGGGAAGCGTGGATGGAAAGGGAATCGTGGATGAAAAGGGAAGCGTGGATGGAAAGGGAAGCGTGGGTGGAAAGGGAAGCGTGGATGGAAAGGGAAGCGTGGATGGAAAGGGAAGCGTGGATGGAAAGGGAAGCGTGGATGGAAAGGGAAGCTTGGATGGAAAGGGAAGCGTGAATGGAAAGGGAAGCGTGAGAATATCACACTGTACCTCACCGTCATGGAGACAGTTATTAAAATAATATATTGATATGCTGGCTAGGGCTACAGTCAGCACATGTGATCTCATGGAGACAGTTATTAAAATAATATATTGATATGCTGGCTAGGGCTACAGTCAGCACATGTGATCTCATGGAGACAGTTATTAAAATAATATATTGATATGCTGGCTAGGGCTACAGTGAGTACATGTGATCTGAACACGGATATGCTGGCTAGGGCTACAGTCAGCACATGTGATCTGAACACGGATATGACGTGGGACTTCTTCCTCGAACGATCCATATCGGCCACTTGTTAACCACTCTGTGTGACTTGTATGTGATCTGAGCATAAGAACGATTGTACGTTGTGCTAGTTATGCGTCTACAAGTAGGCAAGCACATCCAATTTCTGCGATACTTTTTATTTACTAGGGTAGCTTCCCTAGGTTACTCACATCTTACGAGATGTCGTGTACTATTTTTTTCCTTCCTTCCGGGCCCTGGCAAAACACTGGTGGACGTGGAACTGATTAACTTAATGCGTAAGCGAACGCCTATCAACTCAGACTTAAGGGGGCTGTGGGCTTATGTTATTATATGGTAGGGGAAACATTAACACTGGTGGATTCAATTAAAAAACAAAGTAATGCTTATTGCAAGAATTCCTGGGAAGCTTCGATCGAGGATCGTAGAAATAGATAATGTAAAAATGAAGGAAAATTATTAGACAGGAATGTGAAACTCTGGTAAAACATGTAAAATAAACAACAGAGTAAATCAGCAAAACATGAAGTAAAGTAATAGTGATTTTTTTTTAATATAATAAAATGAAGATCTATATGATGTTTTGATAATTTACAAAAAAAGAGTTTTTACGCATACCAAACGATAAGATACAAAACAAACTATACAGAGAGAAGATATAGTAATCAACTTCTCATGGGTACGGTGAGCAAATGGACTTTATGATGGCTGCTGCAGCGGAGGACAGAACACGAATGGGAATGCCCAATGTGACATGTCGTCGATCGCATAACATAACATAACAATCTGGACAAAATATAAACTGGTTACAATATAAACTGGATACAATATAAACTGGATACAATATAAACTGGATACAATATAAACTGGATACAATATAAACTGGATACAATATAAACTGGATATAATATAAACTGGATACAATATAAACTGGATATAATATAAACTGGATACAATATAAACTGGATATAATATAAACTGGATACAATATAAACTGGATATAGAACAAACTGGATTTGCCTATATGATATACAAACTACCTTGATGTTTTGGTCATATGCATGGTAGAACATGCTAATCTGATCACACCTGAAGATCTGATGACAGGTATACTTTTCATCTTACCTGTGTGGTCTTATTGATAAACTCCATATTGATAAACGGAAATAGATTTGATATGAGTTTACATCCATGTGGAAAACGTCATAATATTTACACTTGATATAAATACGAATAAGCTTACACAAAAATGGGCAAAAGTTCAACATCTTCAGACCACCTAAGCAGTTCACATTTACGCAGGTACATGGGTACACAACATCTTCAGACCACCTAAGTAGTTCACATTTACGCAGGTACATGGGTACACAACATCTTCAGACCACCTAAGCAGTTCACATTTACGCAGGTACATGGGTACACAACATCTTCAGACCACCTAAGCAGTTCACATTTACGCAGGTACATGGGTACACAACATCTTCAGACCACCTAAGCAGTTCACATTTACGCAGGTACATGGGTACACAACATCTTCAGACCACCTAAGCAGTTCACATTTACGCAGGTACATGGGTACACAACATCTTCAGACCACCTAAGCAGTTCACATTTACGCAGGTACATGGGTACACAACATCTTCAGACCACCTAAGCAGTTCACATTTACGCAGGTACATGGGTACACAACATCTTCAGACCACCTAAGCAGTTCACATTTACGCAGGTACATGGGTACACAACATCTTCAGACCACCTAAGTAGTTCACATTTACGCAGGTACATGGGTACACAACATTTATGTGTTGTTATTATATATATGTGTTGTCGAGAAATCGTATAAGAACAATTATCTGGCCAACATTATGTTACGAGTGTCCAACATGACCAATAACAGCAGCTAATGAGAGGAAAATCATAACGACAGAGATGAGGTGTCTTAGAAGAGCTGCAGGGGTGACAATTAAAAACAAAATTAGAAATGAAGAAATCAGAAGAAGACGATGTGAAACCAGTCATGCAATTCATAAAAGAACAACAGATTAAATGGTTTGGACACCTGACAAGAATGCCCTAGTATCGTCCACCACAGAGAGCCACACAGAAAAAGCATAACGTGCACAGTGCAAGAAGAAGACCACGCAAAAGATGGAACGACAGCATTAAGAACAGCTTTAATAAAATGAATAACAGCTTACACTGTGCCTTAGAACAAGCACAAACAAGACTACATCCCCCCGCCCCAACATCTATATCCTTTTCTTCTTTCTTTTGTCGTCACACCGTTTTGTTGCCCAGTGTCGTGGTTTTCTGTTTTTGTCCTTGGCCGCTCTAGTGGCTTAGGTGATTATTATTTTTGTTCTTTGACCAGATTCTGCTATCCCATCTAACCACCTTTTTCCTGATGCTGTGGTATTGTAGACTCTGTATACAGTGGAGTTTGGTTGTATTCTTAAGTCGCTATCTGAAACTCTAGTATTTTGCGTATTACTGAGTTCTGGGTTGTTGCTACTTCCACCCACTTTGTTATAGTGTGTTTGTTTTGGACCCCAATGTTATCAAGTTTTTTCCTTTAGTTTTCCACACAATTCTTAATATTATCGATATAAGCGAAGACTGCAGTAAAGCTGTTTAGCAATGGTAAAGCACGTAAGAACAAAGTACTGTAGTTTTCAAAATACAAAAACAATAACAATACACAGCAACGTTTCGACAAAAGGGCCTTTATTAAGGCACACAATTTCTGAGTAATGGAACGACATTTCTTAAAAGGAATAAATAAAGGAAGAGAAGGAAAAGACAAATTATTTTACAAGACTCTTGAAGTCTGATGAATATAGTAGTTAGTGTTCTGTCAGGAATCTGTATGGACAGAAAAAAGAACACTGATGTCCTGAAAGAACTAAATGTTAAAGAGAATTGGCTGATAAACAATATACTATCCAAAAAAAAGTAGATACTTTGGTCACATCAAGCGTCACGATGGACTGGGGAGAACAGTATTAGAGGGCAAGGTCCCAGGACGCAGAGGCAGACCAAGAAGAAGATGGCTACAAGATATTAAAGAAACCATGAATATGACCATCGACGAAGTGAGTGAACTGGCTAGAGACAGAGTGAATTTCAGATGCGCTGCAAAGAGAGCAACGTCCTATAAAGGATACGCACCTTGATGATGATGATGGAATCGATTGATTGATCGATTTTGTGATTGACTGATTGAACCATCATCATTGTAATTAGAAGAATAACCATGTGTGCTCCAATCTCTTTATTACAGAGAAAGTTCTCAGCGATACTGTACGATATCCGTAGCACCGGCGAGCGTCACCTAGGTAACTCTGAAAATGCTGAACACATCGTAAAAATTATTGTTTAATCTTTTAAAGCGGAACCAGGTAAAATGGAACCAGGTAAAACAGAACAATAAAATGTTGAATAGATGAGAAGTCGAGTGGCATAAAGTAGAATGCAAAATGAAGTAAACATTCGCTGAACGTAGAACATTGTCATTTCATAATTAGTTGAGTTTGTTTTAAATCAACATTAACCGTTTGTGTCATCGTGCTCTTGGAAATTGATCAGATTTAATGTGCAGATCCTTTCATGAAACAGACTGAATTTGTTTCATATATTTCATCATTATTTTATACCGATAATACATCATATCACTCGTGATAGACCAACATGTATAACATTTACTCCGGCATACATCGACGGACATGCATGATGATTGTTCCCGTAACGACCTCACTCAGTCAGCAAAGTAGTAAAGGCTCTTTGAAGTAGATCTAAGATCAAATATACGGCATTAAAAGATCATTAAAGAATGATTATCAAACGATGTGTACGAAACGATCTCACAAAAGGCAGGAAATCTGATGGAGAAGTCGCTCTTCACTAATCAAAACTGGCCGTAAAAGTACCGATGGTACGAGGACTCAATGCAAGTGTTTCGTGGACAACAGGTTTCCTGCAACGATCACACTTGAATGATCTAAACTTCAAGTACCTCTGAAGACGGCGAAGGTTCGCCTTTATGGTTGGGGAACCAGTAAAATGGTAAGCAGGCCTCACGCAAAACTCAGAAGTGCAATACCAGGAACCATGACTTCCGCCTGAATCGACAGCGGATTAACGCAAGAAGAAGAATTGTTCCCGTGGTTCGTTAGTTTCTAGTTTCAAGTTTACTTGAATTTTAATAACATCCAGTTTGCTGATATATTTTCTAGTTTTTCAGTTTTCTAGTTTTGTATAGTTTCCGCTGTACTATGTTTCTAATTTCCAGTTTATTTTTAATTGCAGCAATTTTCTAGTTTCTTCTTCTTCTTCACCTTTCAACTCCCAACGGAGCACAGGTCTTCAACAAACTTCTTCTAGATCTTCCTCTCTCTTGCCATCCCTTCCAATTCTTTCCATGTTTTACCGATCCTTTTAATATCCGCCTCCAGCTTTCTTCTCCAGGTCTGTCTAGGCCTTCCCCTACTTCTTTGTTCCTGCGGGTTCCAAAACAGTGCCTGTCTTGCAATTCTTCCGGTCTGTCTTCTCAATATATGTCCTATCCATCGCCAGCGTCTCTTCCTGAGCTCTTTCTCCACTGGTATCTACTTAGTTCTTTCTCTGAGTTCCTTGTTTGTAATCTTATTTTACCATCTCCGTCCCTCTATTCTACGTAAACATCTATTTATGAAGGTCTGTAGTTTTCTGGTGTTTTCTTTTGTTGTACTCCAAGTTTCCACTTTGCTTATTTTTATAATTTCTAGATTGAATATTTTTTAATTGCTGAGTTTGTTTCTTCTCCAGTTTGCTTGAGATTTTTTTTCAGTTTCCAGTTTGATTTTTTAAATATTTCTATTTCACTTATTATCTGTACATTTTCCCATGTTTTTCCCTCTTCGTTCTTCATTTCATATCCGCGTTACTAGTCTAACCGACAATTTAAATTATCCAGCAAATATATTTTTAATAGCCTGACAATTTCCCTCAGGTGTGCACGAATTCTTGTACCAGTTTGTGCACACCTGATATCTCCTAGAATATCTACTGATTTCCTGTGTGTCCGCCCCTGGAAGCGCAATTGTACAGGTAAACATTTTTTTACCTGACAGTGTAATCCTATCTGAAGCTAAAAATACCTGGTGAGAGCTTAAAGGTAATTTCAGGTAATAACAGAAGTGTAATGGTAAGTGGGAGTCCTTTGTGTCTCCATGTAAAATTATGGAAGTGTAATTTGTGATAGGCTCTTATGTTTCTAACCCTGTAGGAGTAATGTATCTTTCGTTTTTAAACAGTCTCAAAGTACAAAAATATCAAAATGAATTGATATCGACCACCTGAAGATAGTATGATATAACAGACCGTTGATAACCCAACATTTCTTCTTCTTCTTCTTCTTCGAACGTTCCATATCGATCACTTGTTAACCACTCTGTGTGATTTGTATGTGATCTCAGCCTAAGAGCGTTTGTACGTTGTGCCAGTTATGCGCCTACAAGTATGCCAGCACATCCGATTTCTGCTATGTTTTTGAGTTGCTATGGTAGCTCCCCTAGGCCCTACACTAGTCGCCTCTTACACATACTGCAAGAGTGTCCAACATACACTCTTACACATACTGCAAGAGTGTCCAACATACATTCTTACACATACTGCAAGAGTGTCCAACATACACTGAACAGAGAGAAAACACATGGCTAACCCCTATATCAGCCCAAGACAAGCTATGTGGAGATGTACATGGACTCCGGTTGACCACTAAGTACTTTAAAAGTATACAAATCTATGTCTGAAAACTTTCGAATAAGAAGTCGCCTTTTACGACATGCTTTGTAGGTTGCAGTGGTACTATTATTTGCTTCCCGGCACCACACGGGCGAAAATTCGTCTAGTATTTATCATCATCAAAGGAGTCATGAAAGGAAAATGTTCCTAAGTATTTGCAGAACGTATGATATGAAATGATATGAAATGATTAAAAAAATGTGGTTTCTCAGAAGAATATTAAACGTTCCATGTACAGCTAGAAAGAAAGACCAATGAAGAGATCGTGTCAGAGACAGATTCATATCGAAATATAATCAATCGAATAAGAAGCAGATAATCAAGGTTTTTCGGACAAATAATTAGAAGGTTCAGTTTAGAATAGTTGGTTACAACAGGTAAAATACAGGGGAAGAGAGAGAAGAGAGGGAGACAAAACGACACAATTCCGGACGGCTTCAAATCGTGGTTCGGCGATGATTCGGTGACGAAGTTGATGGATTGTACCAGAGACAGACAGATGTGGAGAGACATGATCGCCTACCGGCACGGCACTTGGTTGATTGATAATATGAAATGCATGAGTAGATTATCATGTTTCTTCATAGTTCTCTGTCATTTGATCTAGCTATGAGTTCTGATACTGTTTTCAAGCCGTGCTATTACTAGAACTATTACTTTCGGAGGAGAAGAGGCACCAGTCCAGACCACTGCTCAGATATAAAGATATCTGCAAGGCATCAATTTAAAACTTTTCTATAGGTCCCAGCACATGGGAAAAACTAGCTGATGACAGAGGTGTGTGATATTGCGAAAGGACGCAGCATCTTTTGAGAAGAGTTGTATGTATGAACTGAAAGGCAAGAGAGAAAAGCGAGTTGTTACAGTAAAACACTTGCCAAATGACCGTCTGTAAAGACGAAAAAGACCATATATATATTACTATAAACTGTGTCCTACCCTCTGTGGGAGCAAAGTTATGATTTTGCACATATAATTAGCTTATAAAAATCAGAAGAGTGCTGGATCTGAAACCAGTTATGCAGTTCATAAAAGAACAAAAGATTAAATGGTTTGGCACCTGACAAGAATGCCCTGGTATCGCCTACCACAGAGAGCCACACATAAAAAGTATAATGAGTACAAAGCAAGAGGTAGACCACGCAAAAGATGAAGCGACGGCATCAAGAACAGCCTTACGAACAAGAATATCAACTTACAAAGTGCACTAGAACAAGCACACACAATATCACTACGTCACCCCTTCCCAACACTTCTATAAAGAAGTAAATGGTGGAAGAGAAAAAGAATAATTTGCTTAAAAAGGTATAATATCTAATTTTAGCATTTAATTAAAATGCAAAACTACAATTTTTGGGTAAAATGATGATAGTATCTCGTTCAAAATTGGATGTCATCATCATAAAGGTGCGTATCCTTTATAGGATGTTGCTCTCTTTGCAGCGCATCTGAAATTCACTCTGTCTCTAGCCAGTTCACCCACTTCGTCGATGGACATATTCATGGTTTCTTTAATATCTTGTAGCCATCTTCTTCTTGCGCCGCCTCTGCGTCCTGGGACCCTGCCCTCTAATATTGTATCTACCTAAAATATAAATTAACTTAAACTACGATTTTAAAGTGAAATGGTTAAATATATATAGCTATAGTCTCCCGTCTTATTCTGTCTAAAACGCTATCCCTGTGTCGTCTTTTATCTCTCTTCCCCCGTGTTTTGCCCGTTGTCACAACACATTCACGATTATCTTTTCTCGTGAAATACCTGACCCATCACATTAATAGATTAAGCTAAGCGGAAGATAAACAGGCCAATTTCTTTGCTCACTTGTGGAGAGTCGGTTGCGTGAGCTTAACCCTCATTCATTTTCGTTCCATTCTTAGATAGTGCGTTATCTTCGTTGCGCTACTTCGTCGCACACAAACGAGTAACACACAATCCAAGGAGTGCAATTTGAGGGCAAACGAACAGAAGAAAGGAGAAAACGTCACACACAAACGAGTAACACACAATCCAAGGAGGGCAATTTGAGGGCAAACGAACAGAAGACAGGAAAACACGAGAAATGTTCAATACAAATAGAAATATTCGTGTTTTCATATTCAGTGACACCATGGTCATCATTCGTGAAATTCAAACAGGAATGGTCAGTCGAAACTAGGTGGAGGTACTAGTACAGACAGGAATGGTCAGTCGAAACTGGGTGGAGGTACTAGTACAGACAGGAATGGTCAGTCGAAACTGGGTGGAGGTACTAGTACAGACAGGAATGGTCAGTCGAAACTGGGTGGAGGTACTAGTACAGACAGGAATCAGAGAAATCACCTTCATTTTTGTCCCTGGACATAGAGGAGTCAGTGATAATGAACGAGCTCATAGATTGGCTGGCATGGCTGCGATATCAGAGGGAACTGCAATGTACCGAAAGAACTTGTAATTTATACCCTGCTGTGACATTGAACGACCATACCTTGAGCGCTAGCAAGGAAACCCCAGACTCACTTCTTACCACGATGCACAGACCTATAAGTATAAACATGCCATCCACATCACTTGCATTATCTGTTGTCAGTCGCTTAATAGTCAGCTCAGCCTTCAAGTTTCCTTAAATCTTTACATTCCCTTTCACGAGTAATTATAACATTGCGGAAGATAGAGATAAGCTAGTAGGTCTCTTTGGCGAAGTGGTTAAGATGTTTGCCTGTCGCTCTGAAGGTAGTGGGTTTGAATCCGGACCGAATTCCGAGTGTGATTTTTTTCATGAGATCCTTCGGATTGTTATTGGAGCTACGGAGTTCGTGCATTTTACAATATTCTCGGCAGATGGAGCGCCATTTTTACCGACAGTGAATGAGCCATATGGGGAAACCTATGGGGAAGACAATGATAGTGGTAGTTGTGATTTCATGATGCTGATGGTAGTAGAGGTGGTAGTGGTGTAGTGGTTTCATGACGATGATGATGATCATCATCATCATAGCGGTATTGGTAGTGGGGTGATTACGGTGACGATGATAGCGGTAGTGGTAGTGGGGTGATTACGGTGACGATGATAGCGGTAGTGGTAGTGGGGTGATTACGGTGACGATGATAGCGGTAGTGGTAGTGGGGTGATTACAGTGACGATGATAGCGGTAGTGGTAGTGGGGTGATTACAGTGACGATGATAGCGGTAGTGGTAGTGGGGTGATTACGGTGACGATGATAGCGGTAGTGGTAGTGGGGTGATTACGGTGACGATGATACCGGTAGTGGTAGTGGGGTGATTACGGTGACGATGATAGCGGTAGTGGTAGTGGGGTGATTACGGTGACGATGATAGCGGTAGTGGTAGTGGGGTGATTACGGTGACGATGATAGCGGTAGTGGTAGTGGTGATTACGGTGACGATGATAGCGTAGTGTATGGGGTGATTACGGTGACGATGATGGTAGGGATAGTGGTGAGACGATGATACGGTGCTGATGATGGTGTTGGTGAATGGTAGTTAGTGGGGTGATTACGGTGACGATGATAGGGTAGTGGTATGGGATAGGTGCGATGATGGTGTAGGGAGTGATTACGGTGACGATGATAGCGGTAGTGGTAGTGGGGTGATTACGGTGACGATGATAGAGGTAGTGGTAGTGGGGTGATTACGGTGACGATGATAGCGGTAGTGGTAGTGGTGATTAGGTACGATGATAGTGAGTAGTGGTGATTAGGTGACGATAGCGTAGTGGTAGTGGGGTGATTACGTGACGATGATAGCGGTAGTGGTAGTGGGTGATTAGTGACGATGATAGCGGTAGTGGTAGTGTGATACGTGACGATGATAGCGGTAGTGGTAGTGGGTGATTACGTGACGATGATAGCGGTAGTGGTAGTGGGGATGATACATGACGATGATAGCGGTAGTGGTAGTGGGGTGATTACGGTGACGATGATAGGGTAGTGGTAGTGGGTGATTACAGGTGACGATGATGCTAGGTGATGGTGATGGTGTAGTGTGATTACGTGACGATGATGAGTGTGAGATGTGTGGTGTAGTGGGGATGATTAGGGTGGTGATACTGATGATAGGGAGTGGTAGTAGTGATTAGTAGGATAGTGATGCTTATGGTTGGTGGTAGTGTAGTGGGAGATGAGTGACGATGATGGTGTTGGTGTAGTGGTATTAGTGCGATGATGCGGTAGTGTATGGTGATTAGGTGCTGATAGGTATGTAGTGGGAATGATACTGACGATGATGTTGGTGTAGTGTATTGGTAGTTTGATGATGCTGATGATGAGTGTTGGTGTAGTAGTTAGTGTGAGGGGATATATGATGCGATGATGCGGTTGGTGGTAGTAGTGATTAGTAGTGGAGATGATAGCTGATGATGGTATTGGTGGTAGTGTATTAGAGTGAGATGATGCGTGATGGTGTGTGGCTGGCTAGTGTATAGGTAAGGGATGATCGTGTGATGATGGTGTATAGGTGAGATGAGGGTATGGTAGTAGGGATGATGATGCTGATATGGTGGTGGTAGTAGTATTAGTGGGACGATGATGCTGATGATGGTGTTGGTGGTGGTGGTATATTAGTAGGGATGATGATGTCGATGATGGTGTTGGTGGTAGTAGTATTAGTGGATGATGAGCTGATGATGGTGTTGGTGTAGGTAGTTAGTAGGGATATGATGCTGATGATGGTGTATGGTGGTAGGTATTAGTAGGGATAATGATGCTGATGATGGTGTTGGTGCAGTGGTATTAGTAGGGATAATGATGCTGATGATGGTGTGTGTAGTAGTATTAGTAGGGATGATGATGCTGATGATGGTGTTGGTGTATGAGTATTAGTAGGGATGATGATGCTGATGATGGTGTTGGGTAGTAGTATTAGTAGGGATGATGATGCTGATGATGGTGTTGGTGCTAGTAGTATTAGTAGGATAATGATGCTGATGATGGTGTTGGTTGTAGTAGTATTAGTAGGGATGATGATGCTGATGATGGTGTTGGTGGTAGTTGTATTAGTGGGGATGATGATGCTGATGATGGTGTTGGTGCTAGTAGTATTAGTAGGGATAATGATGCTGATGATGGTGTTGGTGGTAGTGGTATTAGTAGGGATAATGATGCTGATGATGGTGTTGGTGCTAGTAGTATTAGTAGGGATAATAATGCTGATGATGGTGTTGGTGGTAGTGGTATTAGTGGGGATGATGATGCTGATGATGGTGTTGGTGGTAGTGGTATTAGTGGTGATAATGATGCTGATGATGGTGTTGGTGGTAGTGGTATTAGTGGGGATGATGATGCTGATGATGGTGGTAGTATTAGTGGTGATGATGATGATGATGACAATAACAATAATGACAACCAGTGACGGCTCGTGATAGTTTTTGTTGGTAGGGCCATACAAAAATGTTCAGAAAAATTATGGTTTTTAGTAAGGTTATATTTTAGTATTTACTATTATTTGTCTATTCCGAAAATATATTCAACTTTTAAATATAATCAGTATCACGTTAAAAGTAATAATTATGAACAAATAATTTATAACATAATAAATACATGTTACAGATTTTTTGGTGGGGCCCGGCCCCACTGACCCTTAATGATGAGCCGCCACTGATGACAACTTTGACAGTGACGAGGTGGTAAAGCCTATTTTTCACTTGGATACAGACAATTTTGTTAGCGCGTCTTGCACACGTCATCATCAAGGCCGTGTTTACTCTCTTCTATCTCAGCGGTAAATTCCTCTCCTAATCCGCATTTGATTATATTTTTATGCTATATTTGTTTTTTTTTTATTACCTGTTAATTTATGTTATCATATCCCGTTTTAGATTCTCATATCACATATGTTCTTATTAGATTAAGTCGTTGAGGACAAGCTAATCTGGCATATATGTATGGAAATGAGAAGGTTCAGTTATGACGTAGAATAGGTCAAGGTTGTGTGATGGTGTGTAATTATAGTGCGGGAAGGGGCCATGAACAAATGTGACGTAGGACAAGCTAGTCAGAACCGGTTTAAATATTAAATAGACGAGATGCAATGCGTACCTGGCAAATTTATATTTATCACTGGGGCTGCTTTTAAGTTGAACACCCTGTATAATTCACCTCAGAAGCAGGACTGCTAAACCGCAACCATGTTGTTGGGAAGATGTGTTGTTGCTGTTGTTGTTGTTTATGGTGCACGGTGGGGGTTGTTGTAAAGTGGAATGGAGAATAGAGGACATTTATTTTCAGTGAGAGGATATCGCTTGAAACTGTTATTGCTGCCCTCCAATGGCTCTCTGTGAATCCGTTTATCATATTAGACTCGGACGATGCTTTGGAAGGTCTGAAACAGAATGTTACGGTATAACTAGAAGTCTTTAAACAATGCTTCCAGCATCTAGGCTATCGTTGATCTTGTATGTCCTATAGTATATGCACGTGAGTGTGAGGCAATGAGAGAGTGAACACTCTTGCATCAAAAGCACCGTTCGTCGGGAAGTTAAAGATGGATAGGGGGACGTTTTTGGGGGGTTTCTCAGCGATATCCTATTGGAAAAAAAGTGAATTGCCTATCCTTTACAGGACTTTGCGAATCAACCCCAGCTTTTTAACGCTGTTTGTGATTTTTCTAGGCATTATTACGTTCAGTAGTTTGCTATTGCTTTATGAACGGGTGGTACTATAGTCCTTTTGTAAAATCCACGCGAAACAATTTGCGACCAAACTGTCCGCAGCATGATTCGAACTCAGAACGTCGGGGTTAATAGAGCTAGTCACTGTCGCCTAAGCAACAGACGTCACCCCTATTGGATAAGGACACTAAAATTGATATTGAATCTATCCAAAGATGTAAACAGTTTGAAATTACACGTTGCGAAAGCTACTTGATGGTGATGTGTTGTCTTGATAAAGACCTATAGACGAAACGTTGACTGTTATTTCAAATAATTATTTTTCCTTGCTCATGTTCAACTGCCATAAACGTGTTGTTGTTTATAGTGCCTGACATGTTCTAAAGGTGGCACAGAACATAAACAAGAGAACGCCATAAACCACAGATCCATATCTCCAACATGTCATTTTATGTATCTTCTATCCCCAAAACGTTTTATTATTTTCAATGTTGCATTCGTTACGACTCTTTCTCTCCTGCATTTGTTTTTTGTTTGTTTAACTCTATTTTGCTTCATGTTATCTTGTCGTTGCTTTGCTTGATAAATTAGTTTGGAAAACTTCGTTATGAAATCTTACATTCATGGTACCGTCTTTGTTGTGTACGAGATCCCTTCACGTTTTCTTTAATCCTGTTTTACCTTACAACGTCAGGATAAGAAGAGATTTCTGGAACGGTTTTGTGTACGCTTCATAAATAGTGTTTTTCACCGCTTCTGTTATTTCTTATGCTAACCGTCGCGATAGGCTGCGTTACTGTTTCACTCTTTGAACGTTATCTGTCTTAGAAATAGCACACTCTGAACAAAATATTCAGCCCTTTAAACAAATATCTGACAGCATATAAAGAAATGATAATTGTAGATGTACTGGCCATGTTTCTTGTGTGCTCAATCTTTCTCAGGACTTAACTGTTTCTTAGTTCTGGTTCATGCCTGACAAATCTGTGTTTCTTAGCTGTCACACGCCTGACAAGACTGTGTTTCTTAGTTTTGGTGCATGCCTGACAAGACTGTGTTTCTTAGTTTTGGTGCATGCCTGACAAGACTGTGTATCTAAACTCCGGTGCATGCCTGACAAGACTGTGTATCTAAGCTCCGGTGCATGCCTGACAAGACTGTGCACCTAAGCTCTGGTGCACGCCTGACAAGACTGTGTATCTAAACTCCGGTGCATGCCTGACAAGATTGTGTATCTAAGCTCTGGTGCATGCCTGACAAGACTGTGTACCTAAGCTCTGGTGCACGCCTGACAAGACTGTGTATCTAAGCTCTGGTGCACGCCTGACAAGACTGTGTTTCTTAGTTCTGGTGCATGCCTGACAAGACTGTGTACCTAAGCTCTGGTGTACGCCTGACAAGACTGTGTACCTAAGCTCTGGTGTACGCCTGACAAGACTGTGTATCTAAGCTCTGGTGCATGCCTGACAAGACTGTGTACCTAAGCTCTGGTGTACGCCTGACAAGACTGTGTACCTCAGCTCTGGTGCACGCCTGACAAGACTGTGTACCTAACTCTGGTGCATGCCTGACAAGACTGTGTACCTAAGCTCTGGTGCACGCCTGACAAGACTGTGTATCTAAGCTCTGGTGCACGCCTGACAAGACTGTGTTTCTTAGTTCTGGTGCATGCCTGACAAGACTGTGTATCTAATCCCTGGTGCATGCCTGACAAGACTGTGTACCTAAGCTCTGGCGCACGCCTGACAAGGCTATGTTTCTTACGCAAAATTCATTATAAAAGATTAAAAATAAAATTCCTATATAAATATCTTTATCATCTTCAACATTACACAGGGGACCCTCGCCGCTGCTACGAAGCTCATGCCCTGCAGCAGAGATCATCTTGTGTAAGAAAGAGATCGGAGCAAATATGGTTACTCACCGAAGTGCAATGATTAATGTTCTATCTATCAATTATTGTCTCACTAGATTAACATGATGACATCATTAATCATGATTACATGATCTATCTTGATTTATTAGTTTCCATGTTTGTTAGGACTGACATATTTCCATGTTTGTTAAGACTGACATATTTCCATGTTTGTTAGGACTGACATATTTCCATGTTTGTTAGGACTGACATATTTCCATGTTTGTTAAGACTGACATATTTCCATGTTTGTTAGGACTGACATATTTCCATGTTTGTTAGGACTGACATATTTCCATGTTTGTTAGGACTGACATATTTCCATGTTTGTTAGGACTGACATATTTCCATGTTTGTTAGGACTGACATATTTCCATGTTTGTTAAGACTGACATATTTCCATGTTTGTTAAGACTGACATATTTCCATGTTTGTTAGGACTGACATATTTCCATGTTTGTTAAGACTGACATATTTCCATGTTTGTTAAGACTGACATATTTCCATGTTTGTTAAGACTGACATATTTCCATGTTTGTTAAGACTGACATATTTCCATGTTTGTTAAGACTGACATATTTCCATGTTTGTTAAGACTGACATATTTCCATGTTTGTTAGGACTGACATATTTCCATGTTTGTTAGGACTGACATATTTCCATGTTTGTTAAGACTGACATATTTTCATGTTTGTTAGGACTGACATATTTCCATGTTTGTTAGGACTGACATATTTCCATGTTTGTTAGGACTGACATATTTTCATGTTTGTTAAGACTGACATATTTCCATGTTTGTTAGGACTGACATATTTTCATGTTTGTTAAGACTGACATATTTCCATGTTTGTTAGGACTGACATATTTCCATGTTTGTTAGGACTGACATATGTCCATGTTTGTTAGGACTGACATATTTCCATGTTTGTTAAGACTGACATATGTCCATGTTTGTTAGGACTGACATATTTCCATGTTTGTTAAGACTGACATATGTCCATGTTTGTTAAGACTGACATATTTCCATGTTTGTTAAGACTGACATATTTCCATGTTTGTTAAGACTGACATATGTCCATGTTTGTTAAGACTGACATATTTCCATGTTTGTTAAGACTGACATATTTCCATGTTTGTTAAGACTGACATATTTCCATGTTTGTTAAGACTGACATATGTCCATGTTTGTTAGGACTGACATATTTCCATGTTTGTTAGGACTGACATATGTCCATGTTTGTTAGGACTGACATATTTCCATGTTTGTTAAGACTGACATATTTCCATGTTTGTTAGGACTGACATATTTCCATGTTTGTTAGGACTGACATATTTACGTTTGTTAAGACTGACATATGTCCATGTTTGTTAGGACTGACATATTTCCATGTTTGTTAAGACTGACATATGTCCATGTTTGTTAGGACTGACATATTTCCATGTTTGTTAAGACTGACATATTTCCATGTTTGTTAGGACTGACATATTTCCATGTTTGTTAGGACTGACATATTTCCATGTTTGTTAAGACTGACATATTTCCATGTTTGTTAGGACTGACATATTTCCATGTTTGTTAAGACTGACATATTTCCATGTTTGTTAAGACTGATATATTTCCATGTTTGTTAAGACTGACATATTTCCATGTTTGTTAAGACTGACATATTTCCATGTTTGTTAAGACTGACATATTTCCATGTTTGTTAGGACTGACATATTTCCATGTTTGTTAAGACTGACATATTTCCATGTTTGTTAAGACTGACATATTTCCATGTTTGTTAAGACTGACATATTTCCATGTTTGTTAAGACTGACATATGTCCATGTTTGTTAGGACTGACATATTTTCATGTTTGTTAAGACTGACATATTTCCATGTTTGTTAAGACTGACATATTTTCATGTTTGTTAAGACTGACATATTTCCATGTTTGTTAAGACTGACATATTTCCATGTTTGTTAGGACTGACATATTTCCATGTTTGTTAAGACTGACATATTTCCATGTTTGTTAGGACTGACATATTTTCATGTTTGTTAGGACTGACATATTTCCATGTTTGTTAGGACTGACATATTTCCATGTTTGTTAGGACTGACATATTTCCATGTTTGTTAGGACTGACATATTTCCATGTTTGTTAGGACTGACATATTTCCATGTTTGTTAAGACTGACATATTTCCATGTTTGTTAAGACTGACATATTTCCATGTTTGTTAAGACTGACATATGTCCATGTTTGTTAGGACTGACATATTTCCATGTTTGTTAAGACTGACATATTTCCATGTTTGTTAAGACTGACATATTTCCATGTTTGTTAAGACTGACATATTTCCATGTTTGTTAGGACTGACATATTTCCATGTTTGTTAAGACTGACATATTTCCATGTTTGTTAGGACTGACATATTTCCATGTTTGTTAAGACTGACATATTTCCATGTTTGTTAAGACTGACATATTTCCATGTTTGTTAAGACTGACATATTTCCATGTTTGTTAAGACTGACATATTTCCATGTTTGTTAAGACTGACATATTTCCATGTTTGTTAGGACTGACATATTTTCATGTTTGTTAAGACTGACATATTTTCATGTTTGTTAGGACTGACATATTTCCATGTTTGTTAAGACTGACATATGTCCATGTTTGTTAGGACTGACATATTTCCATGTTTGTTAAGACTGACATATTTCCATGTTTGTTAAGACTGACATATTTCCATGTTTGTTAGGACTGACATATTTTCATGTTTGTTAGGACTGACATATGTCCATGTTTGTTAGGACTGACATATTTCCATGTTTGTTAAGACTGACATATTTCCATGTTTGTTAAGACTGACATATTTCCATGTTTGTTAGGACTGACATATTTCCATGTTTGTTAGGACTGACATATTTCCATGTTTGTTAGGACTGACATATGTCCATGTTTGTTAAGACTGACATATTTCCATGTTTGTTAAGACTGACATATTTCCATGTTTGTTAGGACTGACATATTTCCATGTTTGTTAAGACTGACATATTTTCATGTTTGTTAGGACTGACATATGTCCATGTTTGTTAGGACTGACATATTTCCATGTTTGTTAAGACTGACATATTTCCATGTTTGTTAAGACTGACATATTTCCATGTTTGTTAAGACTGACATATTTTCATGTTTGTTAGGACTGACATATTTCCATGTTTGTTAGGACTGACATATTTCCATGTTTGTTAGGACTGACATATTTTCATGTTTGTTAGGACTGACATATTTACGTTTGTTAGGACTGACATATTTTCATGTTTGTTAAGACTGACATATTTCCATGTTTGTTAAGACTGACATATTTCCATGTTTGTTAAGACTGACATATTTCCATGTTTGTTAAGACTGACATATTTACGTTTGTTAAGACTGACATATTTCCATGTTTGTTAAGACTGACATATTTCCATGTTTGTTAAGACTGACATATTTCCATGTTTGTTAGGACTGACATATTTCCATGTTTGTTAAGACTGACATATTTCCATGTTTGTTAAGACTGACATATTTCCATGTTTGTTAAGACTGACATATTTCCATGTTTGTTAGGACTGACATATTTCCATGTTTGTTAGGACTGACATATTTCCATGTTTGTTAAGACTGACATATTTTCATGTTTGTTAAGACTGACATATTTCCATGTTTGTTAAGACTGACATATTTCCATGTTTGTTAAGACTGACATATTTCCATGTTTGTTAGGACTGACATATTTCCATGTTTGTTAAGACTGACATATTTCCATGTTTGTTAGGACTGACATATTTCCATGTTTGTTAAGACTGACATATGTCCATGTTTGTTAGGACTGACATATTTCCATGTTTGTTAAGACTGACATATTTCCATGTTTGTTAGGACTGACATATTTCCATGTTTGTTAAGACTGACATATTTCCATGTTTGTTAGGACTGACATATTTCCATGTTTGTTAAGACTGACATATTTCCATGTTTGTTAGGACTGACATATTTCCATGTTTGTTAAGACTGACATATTTCCATGTTTGTTAAGACTGACATATTTCCATGTTTGTTAAGACTGACATATTTCCATGTTTGTTAAGACTGACATATTTTCATGTTTGTTAAGACTGACATATTTCCATGTTTGTTAGGACTGACATATTTCCATGTTTGTTAGGACTGACATATTTCCATGTTTGTTAGGACTGACATATTTCCATGTTTGTTAAGACTGACATATTTCCATGTTTGTTAAGACTGACATATTTCCATGTTTGTTAAGACTGACATATTTCCATGTTTGTTAAGACTGACATATTTCCATGTTTGTTAGGACTGACATATTTCCATGTTTGTTAAGACTGACATATTTCCATGTTTGTTAGGACTGACATATTTCCATGTTTGTTAAGACTGACATATTTCCATGTTTGTTAAGACTGACATATTTCCATGTTTGTTAAGACTGACATATTTCCATGTTTGTTAGGACTGACATATTTCCATGTTTGTTAGGACTGACATATTTCCATGTTTGTTAGGACTGACATATTTTCATGTTTGTTAGGACTGACATATTTCCATGTTTGTTAGGACTGACATATTTTCATGTTTGTTAGGACTGACATATTTTCATGTTTGTTAAGACTGACATATTTACGTTTGTTAGGACTGACATATTTCCATGTTTGTTAAGACTGACATATTTACGTTTGTTAGGACTGACATATTTCCATGTTTGTTAGGACTGACATATTTCCATGTTTGTTAGGACTGACATATTTCCATGTTTGTTAGGACTGAAATATTTCCATGTTTGTTAGGACTGACATATTTCATCAGGAAAGTGCGTATATTTTCTCAGCATGATGCAAATCTTCAAATGCCGACCCTTAAATGTTTTTCCTTAAAATAACCTTCAATTGTAATTTTGATTTTGCTGTTTATGCCGGCTCTCTTACGGTACCGCCTGATGCGGCTGCCTCTCTGTATCATAGCACGACACGGTTCTGTATTTCATCCTTGGCTATGTATCATTCTTATAAATTAGTGTTGTTGTTTTGTGTAAGTATGTTTTTGTGTGGGGAGTGGGAAGTCTCAGTGGCGAAGTTTCCTTGAATTTAGAAAAAACCGAGGGTTCGAATTCTAACCTCCTCGTTCGGTTCATGCGTGCATTATTTTCTAGGAGATTCCTTAGGATTGTTGTTGTCGCTAAGGAGATGGTGCGTTATGCAATGTTTTCGGTAGGGGGCGTGCTATTTTTGTGGAAAGTGATCCAGACGTATGGAAAACCCGGGCAATGACGTCAATATTCCGTCATTTTTTATATTGTTTTTATTCGTTTTTTCTCAAACCAAGTTAATCATTTTTGGTGATTTGTGTGATATGCTCCGAGAACGAGAGTTCGTTGCACCCAGGCTAGAGCCATACCGTATGTGGAACAAACACATCTGAGTACCTGCCAAAAGCGAGGTTTTGGTTTACGTCCCAGACATCTACCGTTAGTTCTGACATTGAATGTCATTCATTATTTATTGGTCATTTCTGAGTGACCAATTGCAACTTGTATACGTTCTTATACGTTTTTGAGCGTCTGTAGCACAAGCGGCAGTGAGATCAATCACAAACCCAAGCGTACCTGGTTCAAACCCCACGGTGGGCAAATTTGGAAGCAAATTCGTTTCCGTGGGATCTTTACAAAATGTAAAAATGGACCTCACCGTTCAGAAAGCAATGGCAAACTACCGAACGTATAAGTGGTGCCTAGAAAATCAACGACTCGTTTAATGTTGTTGATAACTACGTCTTGTAAAGGATATGCCACGATTTTCATTTTCATACGTTCTTATGAAACTCTTTTTTTCCCGATCCAGAAGCACTTGAGCTTTTCAGCTCTTCGGTTCGGTGCCACGAACACCGTAAATCTGGGAATCTGTGGCTTTTTCTGCCATCCGCGGAATTGAACCCGCACACACAGAGGATAGTCGCCCGTAGTCCAACGCGCTACGAACACGCTGGGCAAACGGGCATGAAACTCTTAAAAGACTTTATTTTTGCTGACCATCAGGCATTCATATCATCAACAGAGAAACAGCTACAGCAATACATTAACAGTCTCTAGTTAACATGTAATGAATACAATATGAGAATAAACATTGATACAACCTAAGTAATGACATTTGCACTGAGATCTCAACCCGTGTGGTATCGAGGCCCGTAAGGAAGCAAAGAATAGTACCACTGCGACCTACAATGCATGTCGTAAGAGGCGACTGATATAGGCCTTAGGGATGCTACCTAGTAAATAAAAAGCAGCGAAGAAATCGGATGTGCTGGCCTACTTGTTGTCGCATAACTGGCACAATGTACAATCGCTCTTAGGCTCAGATCAGATACAAATCAGACAGAGTGATTGACAAGTGATCGATATGGAGCGTTCGAAGAAGAAGAAGAAGCACTGAGATCTTCTTGTGTAAGAAAGAGATCGGAGCACACATGGCTATTCAACAATTATTATGGCCCTATCAATAAATCAATCAATCCATCAATCAATCAATCAGTCACTCAATACATCAATCAATCCATCAAGCAATCAATCAGTCACTCAATACATCAATCAATCCATCAAGCAATCAATCAGTCACTCAATACATCAATCAATCCATCAAGGAGTAAATATCATAACCAGTCTTTGACTTCTGGTACTAAAAACTTGTCCAACAATCTATCGCTAGAACTGCCGACGCCAGAAACCGAAATAGTTCTAGAACATCAAAGAAAGAATAAAACGACGTCTGAAAGAGAAACTGCTAGAAGAACGTAAATGCTGACATAAACCAAGTTAGACATATTTTTGTTCATTGACTCGTTTTCTTCTGTGAAGCTTTATTTATGTCCTGAACTTTGTTTAATATTGCGAAAGATGTTTTGTCTCTCCCTCACCCACTTCCTTCTACATCTTTGGGGCACGTCGTTAACTGGGTATTTCCCCCTTCGGATGACAAATAAGGGTGTTGCGTGTGTGTAAAGGTTTGCGGTAGAAGGGGCAGGTTCTGTCGTGTAAAATAAATTGTTCTTTGGGTACACTTCGAAGTTATATATTTTTTTAGAGCATGCAGAGCAATATTGTACTTGTGCTAGTATATAGAACATATGTGTACGGATATAGAACATGTGTGTAGGGAATAGAACATGTCTGTACTTGTGTACGGATATAGAACATGTGTGTACGGATATAGAACATGTGTGTACTTGTGTACCGATATAGAACATGTGTATGGATATAGAACATGTGTGTACTTGTGTACGGATATAGAACATGTGTGTACGGATATAGAACACGTATGTACTTGTGTACGGATATAGAACATGTGTATGGATATAGAACATGTATGTACTTGTGTACGGATATAGAACATGTGTGTACGGATATAGAACATGTGTGTACGGATATAGAACACGTATGTACTTGTGTACGGATATAGAACATGTGTATGGATATAGAACATGTATGTACTTGTGTACGGATATAGAACATGTGTGTACGGATATAGAACACGTATGTACTCGTGTACGGATATAGAACATGTGTATGGATATAGAACATGTATGTACTTGTGTACGGATATAGAACATGTGTGTACTTGTGTACGGATATAGAACATGTATGTACGTGTGTACGGATATAGAACATATGTGTACTTGTGTACGGATATAGAACATGTGTGTACGGATATAGAGCATGTGTGTACGGATATAGAACATGTGTGTACGGATATAGAACATGTGTGTACGTGTGTACGGATATAGAACATATGTGTACTTGTGTACGGATATAGAACATGTGTGTACGGATATAGAACATGTGTGTACGGATATAGAACATGTGTGTACGGATATAGAACATGTGTGTACGGATATAGAACATGTGTGTACGGATATAGAACATGTGTGTACATGTGTACGGATAAAGAACATGTATGTACTTGTTTACGGATATAAAACATGTGTGTACGGATATAGAACATGTGTGTACGGATATAGAACAAAGGTGTGCTGTATCTGTTTTACGGACATAGCTGTACTACTAGCAATGCTACATGTTGTTCTGAAGCTTCCGAAAAAGTGAATCATCAAGATGTATTAAAATATCAAAGAGCTCAACTATTAACCTCAAAGATCTAATAGACATATTGGCAACAAACAGAAGCCACAAAAGTAAACAAACAGATGGGAACTTTCCTGCAGATCAAAAAAGAAGTTAGACATGTCTGTGTATTATCTCTTTAACTGTTCTCTTTGTACATCGGAAACGTTTTCTTCCAGATCAACAGATTTGTTGTACTTTAAGCAAGGGAAATAATATCAATATTATGCTTCATACATTGGTATTTGTCTTTGCAACGTAAAAGGAAATATAGTTACAAAAGGAAACTAAAATGGCAGTGAAAAGTAAACAACAGATGTCTTCTCAGATCAGTCTTAGCCCAGTTGTCCCGTGATTCTGAGAGAGGGTAGTAATCCAGTGGATACCCTCATATTGCAAGATCAAGGGGAATGAAGATGCTGACAGACTGGCTAAAGAAGGAGCCGGAATGCCCCAAGATGACAAACTGGTCAGCTATGAAGAAGCAAAAGACCATCGTCAAAGGGCACTATAAAGCAAAGTGGGAGAAATAACACCGAAAACGCAACAAGAATGATGGATATTACCGACTGTTCAGAAGGGACCAGGCAGCTATACTTCGCCTCTGGACGGGTCACAACAGAATGAGACACCACCTGTACAATAAATGCAAGATAAACACCAACAACCTGTTCCCTTGGGGCTTGGCGAGTATGACAACAGAGCATAGCCCCCAGTACGCAGACCTGAGAAGAAAGAGAGATGGCCCACTTACACCATCGTCCAAGACAAACTGTATGGCGTGGCTGATAATCTGAGGCAGACGGCTGCCTTTATTAGAGAATCCGAAATCCCAATCTAGTGAGAACGCAGAAGACAAACTGTATGGCGTGGCTGATAATCTGAGGCAGACGGCTGCCTTTATTAGAGAATCCGAAATCCCAATCTAGTGAGAACGCAGAAGAAGAAGAATATATTACGTTAAAAGGTTAAAAGGGGAAAGGACTAAATTTATTGCATCGGGTTTCGCCATATAGTTCGGACCCTCTCCGCAGAAAAGGCATGTCCACTACCGACAGTTTTGCCCAAAGCATAAATTCAGTAGCTCCAGCAGCAATCATATTAATTTCTTGAGAGAAAAAAAACGAGTTTGTGAACTGAACGACGCGGTCCGGATTCGAACCCAGGATTTTCAGAATGCAAGGTAAATGACTGTTCTGAATAGTAAAAGGTAAAGGGTAAAGGAACCCTTTCATACCTTGTGGTATATAGGGCAATACAGTGTTAGGCCTGTATTTTCATTGACTGTCGGCACACGATGGGTGATGTGGTCAGCATCACGCCGGCCGCCTTTACTTTCCCAGAGCATGTCTGGTACCCAGTTGAGGCTGGGTCGACCTGAGAGCCGTCGCGGTCCGGGAAAAATTCCACGCCCACTATGGGAACTGAACCCGGACCACAAGCCTTGAGAAGCGAGTTCACTAACAACTACGCTACCGCGGCTCTCTGTTCTGAATAGAATGAAGACAAAAGTTGAGATCATCTCTGAAAAGTAATTGTCATAAACTGCACTATTAAGTTACATGTGACACTGTTAAGACATCCATATTTTTAAAATATGTATATATATATATAACATCTCTGATAACATCTCTAAAATCGCAGTAACACTCGCCTAAGTAGCGAGGATGAGTGTCTGTAGCTTGAGCAGTAGCGAGCTCGATTCACAACCCAAGCATACCGGGTTGAACTCCCAGCGCACAACTTTGGAAGCAAATTGTTCTCTTTGATTTTACGAACTGTAAAAATAGACCTCACCGTTCAAAAAGCATGGCAAACTACTGAACGTATAAGTGGTGCCTCGAAAATCAACAACTCGTTTACTGTTGATGGCCACGTCCTGTAAAGAATATGCCACGATATCCCTTATTCGAAGTAGCGAGAGACACTGATTATAGGAAAAAGCTTTTCCAAAAATCAAGCAGAGACTGGCCTACATTCATAGTAGATGAACACAAAGGAATCTCTTCTCTTAAGTATTGTATAGTCTACTTGATATGTTATATGATTACTTGATATATATGTATTGAAATATGTTGAATTAAAACTGATATATGTTACTTGGATATATATGTTACTTGATAATATGTCTATGATGATATTAGTTATTTATATATATGTTACTTGATATGATGATATTTACTTGATATATATGTTACTGATATATATGTTACTGATATATATGTTACTTGATATATATTTACTTGATATATAGTTACTTGATATATATTTACTTGATATATATGTTACTGATATTTTGTTACTTGATATATATGTTACTTGATATATATGTTACTTGAATATATGTTACTTGATATATTGTTATTGATATATAGTTACTTGATATATATGTTACTTTATATATATGTTACTTGATATATATGTTACTTGATATATATTACTTGAATATGTTATTATATATGTTACTTGATATATATGTTACTTTATATATATGTTACTTGATATATATGTTACTTGATATATATGTTACTTGATATATATGTTACTTGATATATATGTTACTTGATATATATGTTACTTGATATATATGTTACTTGATATATATGTTACTTGATATATATGTTACTTGATATATATGTTACTTGATATATATGTTACTTGATATATATGTTACTTGATATATATGTTACTTGATATATATGTTACTTGATATATATTTATGATATATATTTACTTGATATATATGTTACTTGATATATATGTTACTTGATATATATGTTACTTGATATATATGTTACTTGATATATATGTTACTTGATATATATGTTACTTGATATATATGTTACTTGATATATATGTTACTTGATATATGTTACTTGATATATATGTTACTTGATATATATGTTACTTGATATATATGTTACTTGATATATATTTTACTTGATATATATGTTACTTGATATATATGTTACTTGATATATTTACTGATATATATGTTACTTGATATATATGTTACTTGATATATATGTTACTTGATATATATGTTACTTGATATATATTTTACTTGATATATATGTTACTTGATATATATGTTACTTGATATATATGTTACTTGATATATTTACTGATATATATGTTACTTGATATATATGTTACTTGATATATATGTTACTTGATATATATGTTACTTGATATATATGTTACTTGATATATATGTTACTTGATATATATGTTACTTGATATATATGTTACTTGATATATATGTTACTTGATATATATGTTACTTGATATATATGTTACTTGATATATATGTTACTTGATATATATGTTACTTGATATATATGTTAATTGATATATATGTTACTTGATATATATGTTACTTGATATATATGTTACTTGATATATATGTTACTTGATATATATGTTAATTGATATATATGTTACTTGATATATATGTTACTTGATATATATGTTACTTGATATATATGTTACTTGATATATATTTTACTTGATATATATGTTACTTGATATATATGTTACTTGATATATATGTTACTTGATATATATTTTACTTGATATATATGTTACTTGATATATATGTTACTTGATATATATGTATTAATTGATGATATATAGTTACTTGATATATATGTTACTTGATATATATGTTACTTGATATATATGTTACTGAATATATGTTACTGATATATATTTATTGTTATATATATATGTACTTGATATATATGTTACTTGATATATATGTTACTTGATATATATGTTACTTGATATATATGTTACTATATATGATATATATTTACTTGATATATATGTTACTTGATATATATGTTACTTGATATATATGTTACTTGATATATATGTTACTTGATATATATGTTACTTGATATATATGTTACTTGATATATATGTTACTTGATATATATGTTACTTGATATATATGTTACTTGATATATATGTTACTTGATATATATGTTACTTGATATATATGTTACTTGATATATATGTTACTTGATATATATGTTACTTGATATATATGTTACTTGATATATATGTTACTTGATATATATGTTACTTGAAAATATATATTACTTGATATATATGTTACTTGATATATATGTTACTTGATATATATGTTACTTGATATATATGTTACTTGATATATATGTTACTTGATATATATGTTACTTGATATATATGTTACTTGATATATATGTTACTTGATATATATGTTACTTGATATATATGTTACTTGATATATATGTTACTTGATATATATGTTACTTGATATATATGTTACTTGATATATATGTTACTTGATATATATGTTACTTGATATATATGTTACTTGATATATATGTTACATTAATGATATATATGTTACTTGATATATATGTTACTTGATATATATGTTACTTGATATATATGTTACTTGATATATATGTTACTTGATATATATGTTACTTGATATATATGTTATTGATATATATTTACTTGATATATATGTTACTTGATATATATGTTACTTGATATATATGTTACTTGATATATATGTTACTTGATATATATGTTACTTGATATATATGTTACTTGATATATATTTTACTTGATATATATGTTACTTGATATATATGTTACTTGATATATATGTTACTTGATATATATGTTACTTGATATATATGTTACTTGATATATATGTTACTTGATATATATGTTACTTGATATATATGTTACTTGATATATATGTTACTTGATATATATGTTACTTGATATATATGTTACTTGATATATATGTTACTTGATATATATTGTTGATATATATGTTTTTACTTGATATATATGTTACTTTATATATATGTTACTTTATATATATGTTACTTGATATATATGTTACTTTATATATATGTTACTTGATATATATGTTACTTGATATATGTTACTTTATATATGTTACTTTATATATGTTACTTGGAGGAAGAAACAACCAGAGACGAGTTATATCAAAAAATGAACCAGATCTACAAGAGAATTGATAACATCGAGAAGGAATGGGAAGTATTTAAAACCTCCATATCAAACAATTTACTAAAAGTATGTGGCACAAGAGGACCAGCCGAAGCTCATCAAAAAACAGCATGGTGGAGTGAAGAGATACAAGCAGCCATACAAAGTAAAACATTGCTTCCAAACATGGTTGAAATCTAAAACCATAACGACTATGTACAATACCGTCTAGCCAGGAGAGAGGTGAAAAGAATAGTCAAGAAAGAGAAAGAAAACTCTTGGTGCAAATATGGAGAACATCTAACAGACTTGTGTAGGACAAAACCGAGAGTATTTTTTAAGAGTGTCAAGGCAATGAGAGTGAGAGATGATAGCTACAACCCTACCACTATCATAAACAGTAAGGAAGGAACACCATTACTCAACAGACAAGATAGAAGGGCCAAATGGAAGGAATATTTTCAAGAACTTTACAACCCTACTAAATTAACTGAATATATATACACAACAAAGGACAGTGAAAAAACAGAACCATAGAGAACAGCCCAAACAACAAATCACCAGGTGCAGATAGCATACCCAACGAAGCAATTAAAGCATGCAAAGAAATAGGTGTAAAATGGTTAAATAGAATATTCACAGCCGCTTGGATAGAAAGAAAAGTTCCAGATCACTGGCAAAAATCAGTAATAGTCTCATTATGGAAAAAATAAAGGCAATAAAAGAGAATGCGAAACATACAGAGGCATTTCACTATTAAGCCACATTGGTAAAATATACGCAAAAATATTAGAACAGCGCATAAGACACATCGCTGACCCACAAATAAGCCCCTCACAGTTTGGATTTAGAAGAGGAGTGGGATGCACAGACGCTCTATTCACTCTGAGACAACTGAGTGAAAAGGCAATAGAATATAACAAAGAGCTACACTTATTATTCATCGATCAAGAAAAGGCAATTTGACAGAATAGATAGAAGTATTCTATGGGAAACACTAGAAAACTATAGGATCAAGGGACAACTGCTAGACAATATCAGAGCAATATACACAAATAGCCACAGTGTGATAAGAACAACAGACGGAATGACAGACTCATTCGAAACAAAATCAGGAGTAAGACAGGGGTGTGTGCTCTCACCTTTTCTCTTCAACATATATATAGATAGAATAGTGAAAGAGACACAGTGCGAAAAAGACCTTATTGACATAGACAATGATCACGACGACCAATTAAACAACCAAATCAACGAATTGCTTCTTGTGGACGACCAAAGTTTAATCTATGAAGATGAAGATCAGCTACAACATCACATGAATTCATTGCTAATAGCATGTAGAAAGTACAACATGAAAATCAACAAACAAAAGACCGAGACCATGAAAATCAGCAGAACACCAAGCCAAGCAAACATACAAATAGATAACACCAGAGTAAAGCAAGTTTCCGAATTCAAATATTTAGGCAGCATTTTTACAGAGGACGGAAAACTAGATAGAGAAATAGAGACAAGGTGTCAAAAGCAAATGCAGTGACCTACCAGCTGGCACCATTACTACAACACCCAAAGATCAAGATGGAAGTGAAAAGACAGATGATAAAAGTATTTTCCTACCAACACTTTGTTACCAGTGCCAAACTTGGTCTCTTACAGCAACAGATCACAGAAAGCTCACCAGGTGTGAAATGAAATGCTTGAGGAAGACAGTGGGAGTCACCAGGAAAGACAGACTACGAAATGAGGACATCAGAAGCAGAGTGGGCATAACTTCATGCACCGAATATATCGAAAGACAACAAATGCAGTGGTTTGGACATTTAATGAGAATGAAATACAACCAACCACCAATAACAACATACAATAAAAATAAATCGGGTACTAGAGCTAAGGGAATATCAAGAGGTTGAGAGTGGAGTGCACAAGATAAAATAGGTTGAGAGTGGAGCGGACAAGATAAAAGAGGTTGAGAGTGGAGCGGACAAGATAAAAGAGGTTGAGAGTGGAGTGCACAAGATAAAAGAGGTTGAGAGTGGAGTGCACAAGATAAAATAGGTTGAGAGTGGAGTGCACAAGATAAAATAGGTTGAGAGTGGAGTGCACAAGATAAAAGAGGTTGAGAGTGCAGTATAAATGGTTTAAAAAGTAGAAAAATATAATGGGAAAGATGAACAGGGAGACACAAATAAGAAAAGTAGAGAACAAAAAAGGAGGAAAGAGAGAAAGAAAGACAGTTAATGCGTAGAGAGAAATAAACAGGAGAAGCAATGATTGGCACTAGAGATATTGATTCTTTGAAGTCTGGGCAAAATTGGAAGCCTACAGGTGATCAATCAAAGGTAACATACGGGTTATCACACCTGAGAGCAGGTATGTCAACAACGTGATTGCCAGCCTGATTATCCGAACATGGTAGCTGGACTGATTTTTGGGACGGAGGGTTTAATTTCGTATTTGTGAGCGTATATAGTGAGATATCGGTCTCAGTTCCATTGAGGAGATTGAGCGAGTTGCCCAGGATAGAGTGGTATGGAGAAATTACTTGCAGGCCATATGTAACGTATAACGGTACGAAAGGAATTATTTTTATTATATAGTGAGATAATACAATGCTATATAAAGCCAATACTTTTATATGGCAGTGAGTCATGGACAATAAACAGAAAAATGGTAAGTACATTGGAAGTCACAGAAATGTGGTTTCTCAGAAGAATGTTGAAAGTTCCATGGACAGCTAGAAAGACCAATGAAGAGATCTTGTCAGAGACAGATTCATATCAAAATCTAATCAATCAAATAAGAAACAGACAATCAAGGTTTTTCAATCATATAATTAGAAGGGGCAGTTTAGAATATTTGGTTACAACAAGCAAAATACAGGGGAAGAGAGATAGAGGAAGACAAAGAGACAAAATTTCAGACGGCTTGAAATCGTGGTTCGGTGATGTTTCGGTGACGGAGTTGATGGATTGTACCAGAGACAGACAGATGTAGAGAGACATGATGGCCTACGCCAGCCGTCACGGCACTTTATTGATTGATGCAGAGATTAAAGGATAGATGATTAAACCCAGAACATCCCCACTGCCGTGTGGGTCAGCACGGTTATACAGAAGAGACGTAAACCTTGACCATAAATCCGGAGGAAAGGACCAAAAGGCAGTTGATGGTTATGTGGATATTCCATTCCATCTTCTGACATCCCCTGGGAACGCTGTTTGATTCCAAACGTATGGACATTGTCTTTCGTTCGGATGCAACAGTAGGATAGAGAGTGGGTTTGTGCAAAATGGACTAGGCACATTCCCCATATCAAATGCCTAGGCATACATGGAGATCGCACTTCATCCTGGTTTTTTTTTTTTTTTTAATCGGACACAACACGGAAAGCAACAGTCACGAGAGACTTAGAGATGAGCTGAGAGGTAAGAGAGACAGGCGCAAGCTCAGAAGTTGTCACAGTAAAACGCTTGCCAATTAACCGACTATGAAGACTAAAAGGGCCATATACTAAGAAAGAATATAATAGACAGAGAAGAGAAGAAATAGATCTATCCAGAAAGAACTCAAAACCAATGAACACTGGATGATGCTACAAATAAGAAAGAGAAAATTGAAATATTTGGGACACATAAAGAGGCATGAAGGGTTAGAGAAGACCATCATGGAAGGAAGCATCCCATTAAAGAAGAGAAGAGGAAGACCACGGGTAAGTTTGGCTCAGGATATAACTTTACGGCTGCAGAGGCGGAATTTCTGGCCTATGAGAGGGACATTACGAAGTACTATTAGGGTGGTAACACTCTACTCAGGACAAGGTATTTGATGGTGATGATGTTGATGATGATGATAAGGATGATGATGATGATAAGGATGATGATGAAGATGATGATGATGATAAGGATGATGATGAAGATGATGATGAAGATGATGATGATGATATAATGATGATGAAAGTAATAAGAGTTAAGTAAAGCTGACAGAAAAGTGCGTGAAATGGATCGGGTCTGTCATTATCGATCTTTATCACAGATGAATGGTTCGGTGGACAGCTAGATCTATCTTAGAGGATTTCGTGTAACACTTGACACACGACACCCATGTCTTTTTTTTTTTCTTCCTTTCTTTTCTTTTGCCTAATCCTGTTTTAGGATCATCATTATCAAATAGCTTGCCGTGAGCAAAACTTTGCCACACCAACAGTCCTCCGGAATTTCTCTCTCTCATAGGCCAGATCTGCCTCTGCAGCTGTTATGTTCAAACCATCAGTTACATCCTGAATCCATCTCCTCCGTGGTCTTCCTCTTCTTCTCTTTGCCGGTATGCCTCCTTCCATGATGGTCTTCTTCAGCCCTTCATGTCTTTTTATATGTCAAAATATCTCAATTTTCTCTTTCTTATTTGTAGTGTTCTAGGATAGCGTCAGGATAAGAAGAAATTTCTAGAACAGGGGTTTGTGGGCTTCATCAGAGTGTTTTTCGCCACCTCTGTTATTTCTGAGGTACACCTTTTGCGTGGACGGCCTCTGCGTGACACAAATGTTAACTGCTAGAAACAACCATATTGTTTAATATTAACTTCAACAATAGGACAACCACTTCACAAACCATTCACACAGCATCACTTTTCCAGCAAACCAGCGCACGAATAAAAAATATTCAATATAAACAAAGTTATTCATAAGATATAGAAAGCAAGTTGGATGTATTAGGAAATAGAAGTCTGCGAAAAATAATTAACATAAAATGGAACGAATTCAGGAAAAGTGATGAAATCAGAGAAATGTCTGGTCAACCACTAGTGACAACTGTTATAAGAAGGAGAAGATGGAGATATGTTGGACACAGCTCGAGGAGAAATGATCAACGAATATCAAAGCAGCCATTGAAGTGGGATACAAAGGGTTCAAGAAAGAGAGGACGACCTAAGTAGACTCTGAAACGAACTTTGCTGCGAGAGGCAAGAAATATCGGCCTCAGTGCCATGGAGGGGATTGAGCAAGTTACCCAGGATAGAGCAGTATGGAGAAATTGCTTGCCGGCCCTATGTAACGTATAACGGTACGGAAAGAATTGTTATTATTATTATTATTCATAAGATCAGTTAGTTATTTGTATCTAATTCTTACTAGACTCTACAACAGATGTATTTATATATCGATTCCCATTACATATTTGATTTTAAAATGTGCTTTTAATGTGCGCATACTAAGTTATTTTTTTTAAATTAAAATTGGTTTTAGAATTCCAGTATATCAGTGATTGAAATCAAATATACAAAAACAATTAATGAGAAGGCCAACAAAAAAAGGATACGGATGTTATGAAGATGAATATCAAAAAAAGTTCATAGTTCAGAAATGAAATCAGAAGTTACGTAGAGGGTGCTAGACTTTAATTTAGCGTCTAATTGCTCATGAAAGAGAGAAAACTGTTTCTAGTAATGAAAGTCTATGATTGAAGAAATGTTATCACAAAGATTGCAAGCAAATATGTTATCGCAAAGATTGCAAGCAAATATGTTGTCGCAAAGATTGCAAGCAATTTGGTTAGAAATAATTTCCATTTAACATATAATAATTCCTCTCGTGCCGTTATACGTTACATAGGGTCTGCAAGCAATGTCTCCATATCGCTCTATCCTGGGCAACTGGCTCAATCACCTCCATGGAACTGAGGCCGATGTTTCTTGTTTCTCTCAGCAATGATCGTTTCAGAGTCTCCTTACGTCGTCCTCTCTTTCTTGAACCCTCTGCATCCCACTTCAATGCCTGCTTTGATATTCTTTGATCATTTCTTCTCAAGGTGTGTCCAACATATCTCCATCTTCTCCTTCTTATAACAGTTGTTACTAGTGGTTGACCAGACATTTCTTCTCAAGGTGTGTCCAACATACCTCCATCTTTCCCTTCTTATAACAGTTGTCACTAGTGGTTGACCAGACATTTCTTCTCAAGGTGTGCCCAGCATATCTCCATCTTCTCTTTCTTATAGCAATTGTTACTAGAGGTTGACCAGACATTTCTATGATTTCATCACTTTTCCTGAATTCGTTCCATTTTATATTCATTATTTTTCGCATATTTCTATTTTCAAATACATTTAACTTACTTTCTATACATTAAACATCTGATCATTAAATATTCTACTTCTTCCCCGTTCGTTCTCATACTCCCGTTGGTTATAATAGGTGCAGTCCAAAGAAGAAAATACGTTGTGTTGCAGGTTTCAGTAATGAGCTGTGGTATCTGCACCTTTCTGTCCGACACATCCGATTTTAGTATTGCCTGTTTTTGTTTTTTTTATGTACTGGGTTAGCTTCTCCCTCTTCGATCTTTACAAACTTAGCCAGACTTTTTGGTAGTCGTATCTTTCCGGGGTTGTCAGGCGTAGGCGCGGTAAAGTCTTGGTCAGATTTGTTCTTACGCTGAGCCTGATGCTAGCAGTCAATGACAGGTCGATGTACGAAGATCTACAAATCTGAGGTGGTCAGACCAGATCTGGAGACAACCATGGGTAGGGTGCGGTGATACTAAGTAAATTGGCGGAGACAAAGACACTTATGTGTGTTTGTTTGGTTTTTCCCAGAAGCACTTGAGCTGAAAGCTCTTCGGCTCAGTGTCATGGACATCGTAACCCTTCGGTTCCGTGCCACGAACACCGTAAATCTGGGGAACCTGTGTCTTTTCTGCCAGTACGCGGAGTTGAACCCGCACTCACAGAGGACTTGTCACCCGTAGTCCAACGCGCTACGAACACGCTGGTCAGGCGGGCAGACACGTGTGTATAGTATCACATAAGTAAGCAAACATTTAATTAAATATAAATCTAACAACATGCAATTTGTGTGTAGTCTGCCGAAGGGGGACGGGACGTCTGGCCGCATTAAATATTCGAGATCTGTAGAACAAGTTTAGAAGTTATATGCATAATTATCGGTTTCTCTATGTCAATGACACAAAAGTATCTCTCTGTCTCGTTTGCTCTCTCTCTCTCTCTCTCTTTCTCTTTCTCTCTAGAATGTGACGCCCCTGCTTTCTTCAAAAAATAGAACATATTTGTTTGAAGAGTAGAACATCTATGTTTGAAGAAATAGAACATCTATGTTTGAAGAATAGAACATCTATGTTTGAAGAATAGAACATCTATGTTTGAAGAATAGAACATCTATGTTTGAAGAAATAGAACATTTATGTTTCAAGAAATAGAACATTTATGTTTGAAGGAATAGAACATCTATGTTTGAATAAATAGAACATCTATGTTTGAAGAATAGAACATTGATGTTTGAAAGAATAGAGCATCTATGTTTGAAGGAATAGAACATTTATGTTTGAAGGAATAGAACATCTATGTTTAAAGGAATAGAACATCTATGTTTGAAGAAATAGAACATCTATGTTTGAAGAATAGAACATCTATGTTTGAAGAAATAGAACATCTATGTTTGAAGAATAGAACATCTATGTTTGAAGAAATAGAACATCTATGTTTGAAGAATAGAACATCTATGTTTGAAGAAAAGAACTTCTATGTTTGAAGAAATAGAACATCTATGTTTGAAGAATAGAACATCTATGTTTGAAGAAATAGAACATCTATGTTTGAAGAATAGAACATCTATGTTTGAAGAATAGAACTTCTATGTTTGAAGAAATAGAACATCTATGTTTGAAGAAATAGAACATCTATGTTTGAAGAAATAGAACATCTATGTTTGAAGAAATAGAACATCTATGTTTGAAGAATAGAACATTTATGTTTGAAGAATAGAGCATCTATGTTTGAAGAAATAGAACATTTATGTTTGAAGAAATAAAACATCTACGTTTGAAGAAATAGAACATCTATGTTTGAAGAATAGAACATCTATGTTTGAAGAAATAGAACATCTATGTTTGAAGAAATAAAACATCTATGTTTGAAGAAATAGAACATCTATGTTTGAAGAATAAAACATCTATGTTTGAAGAATAGAACATCTATGTTTGAAGAAATAGAACTTCTATGTTTGAAGGAATAGAACATCTATGTTTGAAGAAATAGAACATTTATGTTTGAAGAATAGAACATCTATGTTTGAAGAAATAGAACATTTATGTTTGAAAGAATAGAGCATTTATGTTTGAAGAATAGAACATTTATGTTTGAAGAATAGAACATCTATGTTTGAAGAATAGAACATCTATGTTTGAAGAAATAGAACATCTATGTTTGAAGGAATATAACTTCTATGTTTGAAGGAATAGAACATCTATGTTTGAAGAAATAGAACATCTATGTTTGAAGAATAAAACATCTATATTTGAAGAAATAGAACATCTATGTTTGAAGA
>CM036755.1:57027314-57299814 GCA_020796225.1 Arion vulgaris | reverse complement strand
ATGATTTTATTTGTTTTGTTTCATCTATGCTGGATTTCGTTAATTTTTCCATTTGCTGAAAAATATGCTCCCTAGGGAAGTTAAGTCTTTAACTTATTCTAAATGATGTTTGTCGATGGAGATATTGATAGTGCTTTCCTCTCTAGCGAATGTCATTACTTCGACTTTGTCAATATTGATTTTCATGTTACAGTCATCGCATGTTCACTGGAATCTGTTAATGTGTTATTGTAACTGTTCTTCTGTTGATGATAAGATTGCTTCATCGTCTGTAAAAAAACAGTTCATTAAGGAATTCCCCAAGTTTGTCTTCCTTCACTGGTGTTAGCTATTTAACAGATTTGATTCATATATGTGATGAATAACAGCGGTGATAGTTTGCATTCTGGAGACATAACAAGTTTATCATCCAGGCGTAATATGCAGCACTGTCAGGTGTCAGTCGGCAATCTCATAAATTTATGAGTTTTCTTTCTAGTTTCAATACTTCTTCTTCTTCTTCTTCTTCCAACGCTTCATATCAACCATTTGTTAAATCACACTTTGTGATTTCTATGTGATATAAGAAAGAGAGACATCATTTCTCGGACATGTGATGAGGAGGGGAAGTTTAGAACACATTGTAACTACCGGTAAAATCACGGAGGAGGGGAGACAGAGACGAGACAGAGAAAGACAGAGAGAGAAAATGTTGGATAATCTGACTTTATGGCTCAGTAGAGCGTCAACATCTGTGATGATAGCAAACACCAGAGACAGAGATTTGTGGAAATCCATGATCGCCTACGCTAGCCGGCACGGCACCGTGATGATGATAATGTGATCTGAGCCTAAGAGTGGTTATTCGTTACGCCAGTTATGCGTCTAATAAGCCCGTCCGATTTTTGCAACGCTTTTTATTTACCATGGTCAGCTTCCCTAGGCCCCTACCTCAGTCTCCTCTTACGATATGCCGTGTAAGTCGCAGCGTCCCTATTCGTTGACCAATTGTGGGCCCCAGCAATACATGGGCGGATAACTGTTATGTCAAACAGCTGTTTTCTATCCCGTTTGTTCTGGTTTTCTTTACTTGATAAAGATCTTTTTTTCCGAAACGTCGTTATATCTTGTTTTTATAATTTGTAAAACTATCTTACTTCGGGCTGACGTATTTTCTTTCTATTTTCAAATTTACATCACTGAATAGTTACATCACTGGATCGTTACATCACTGGATCGTTACATCACTGGATCGTTACATCACTGGATCGTTACATCACTGGATCGTTACATCACTGGATCGTTACATCACTGGATCGTTACATCACTGGATCGTAGAGCTAAGGTGCTCGCCTATCGCTTCAAATGTACTCGGTTTGTTTCCTGCGTGGAACTATCTGGATAATTGTCCAGAGATCTCTGATCTACATGTATGTGAGATCCAATTCCTAGTCCTATCTGAGATGTACGATAAAACGTAAGTCTGTGTTCTAGATGTGCACGTAAAGAAGGCTTGAATATTGAAAATCTCTAAGTGCAGGCTGTAAAGTTGCTGCCTGATTCAAACTCATTAAAAAGAAAAATGTTATTTCTACAAAAATTGTCACCATCTTTAAAATGACATCGAGTACCTTCGACAGTGCTACGGAGTTTGTTTTCTGCCGCTGAGATCTTTTTATGTCAGAAAGAGATCGGAGCACACATGGTTATTCACCGAAGTGTAATGATGATGATTCAATCAATCAATCATTAAATTGCGTGTTTTTTAGGCTCATCATTTCATCAGAAATGTTCTTTGTTCATTACCTGTTGTGATGTATTGTTACCCGTCCCGATGTATTGTTACCTGTTGTGATGTATTGTTACCTGTTGTGGTGTATTGTTACCCGTTGTGATGTATTGTTACCTGTTGTGATGTATTGTTACCTGTTGTGATGTATTGTTACCTGTTGTGATGTATTGTTACCTGTTGTGATGTATCGTTACCGTTGTGATGTATTGTTACCCGTTGTGATGTATTGTTACCCGTTTTTATATATCGTTAGCCGTTGTGATGTATCGTTGGCCGTTGTAGTGTATCTTTACCCGTTGTGATGCATCTCTCATATCACCATCATGAACGATGGGCCTGTGCACCGTGATGGAAAGTCAGACTGGAGTTTTTTTTCTATAGCGCATGGTAGGATTGTTACAGAGCAAAACGGAACATACAGGACAACTAGTTCTAGTATGAGGATGGAGGTTTAGGCCGTTATTTCTGCCCTCTTGGACTCTGTTTACTGGGGCAGTTGTTGTTTCTTTCTCTCAGTTGATGCTTCGGAAGATCCAGAATGGCAGGCTGTGGTATGATTGGATGTCGTCTATTGAGGTTTCAAAACTACAGAGACTCACGTGGATCTACTGTCCTGGTCATGTGGGTGTCCGAGGCAACGTGAGAACGGAAGGCTTACATTGATTGTTGTGAGTTTAGGATAGATAAGGTGGATCTATACCGTCTCTTGTCGAGCTACTGTTGGAAGTGAAGACGAAAATTGACGTTGAATCAATTTACCGATTTAAGGAGTTTGGAATTACGTGCTGTACAAGTAGAGATGGATGCTTGATGGGCGGAGAGAGAAGTGTGCTTAACCAGGGGGCCACATGAACTATTAGTATGCATACATTTCAACAACTGATGTGGGAGACTGAGCACCTATGGGTCTGCCTGGAATGCTGTGACGTCAGTTCAGTAACCAATAAGCAATCATATCACCCATCATTCTTCCATCATCCTAAAACTTATAACAATGTGTTTTTTTAATTACTTAACAGAAATGATGTACACTCATCGACTTGTTGGAACAAGGGATGAAGCTACACTTGAGATCTTGGATACTGCTTACCAGGTTTGTTTACATGTCTGATAAGTCATTCGTTAAGCTGCTAAGATAATCGGATAAGTCATTCGTTAAGCTGCTGAGATAATCCGATAAGTCATTCGTTAAGCTGCTGAGATAATCCGATAAGTCATTCGTTAAGCTGCTGAGATAATCCGATAAGTCATTCGTTAAGCTGCTGAGATAATCCGATAAGTCATTCGTTAAGCTGCTGAGATAATCCGATAAGTCATTAGTTAAGCTGCTGAGATAATCCGATAAGTCATTCGTTAAGCTGCTTTAGATAATCCGATCAGTCATTCCTTAAGCTGCTGAGATAATCCGATAAGTCATTCGTTAAGCTGCTGAGATAATCCGATAAGTCATTCGTTAAGCTGCTGAGATAATCCGATAAGTCATTTGTTAAGCTGCTGAGATAATCCGATAAGTTATTTGTTAAGCTGCTGAGATAATCCGATAAGTCATTCGTTAAGCTGCTTAGATAATCCGATAAGTCATTCGTTAAGCTGCTGAGATAATCCGATAAGTCATTCGTTAAGCTGCTTAGATAATCCGATAAGGCATTCGTTAAGCTGCTTAGATAATCCAATAAGTCCTTCGTTAAGCTGCTTAGATAATCCGATAAGTCATTCGTTAAGCTGTTTGGATAATCCGGTAATTGGTTTGCGAATTAGACCTATATATCTCTAATTGTATATTCTGTTTGGTCATGGCCTCCGATAACATACGGCCGGCGGTATCAAGTAGAATTTCTAGGAAATAAAACCACAACAGTCTCGTGATCCTCACACTCCATTGTTATTGTATATAGTTAAGAACAACACAACATGCTAAATCAAGGTTATATTATGTTACAAGTTCAGTTTAAAGCTAAGGAATATCAGTATTGTTAACATTTTTCATCAATAAATAATGATGAACGCATAGAATTGAGCAAAATTGAACAAAAGCGTACAGTGTTCTATCAAACATATACAAAATTCAGCCCCCACTAAACAGGAATTTTCGATTTCCATGTGAGCTAATCGGCCTTCTGTTGCCGGTGGCAATGCCGTGTTCGCGGATGCCATGGCGCTCGTCATCATACATTCATAGCTTCCTCCGTAGAGGTTAGGTGTTTGTCTCTAGTGCTAAAGGTACCAGGTTCACTCGTTAGTAGAGCCATCTGGATATGTTTCAGAGATCCCTGGTCTCAGTGTAGGTGAAATCGAGTTCCTAGTCCTATCGGAGACGGGGGCAAAGAATAGTAAAACTGCGACCTATAAAACATGTCGAAAGAGGCGACTGATGTAAGCTACACTAGTAAATAAAAAGCGTCACAGAAATCGGGTGTCCTGGCCTACTTGCAGGCGAATAACCGGCACAACGTGCAATCGCTCTTAGGCTCAGATCACATAAAAATCACAGAGTGGCTAACAAGTTGTCGATATGGAGCGTTCGAAGAAGAAGAAGAAGCTCCACGCGAGATAGGAACATAGTATCATAGCTAACTCATGTGCAGAAATATATCAAGGATGTGAGCTCTCAAAGAAAATATATATCATTACTATTACTGCCCCTAGGAGCCCTGCCCCTGGTAGCCGCAGTATCATAGTTGTTGGTGAACTCGCTTCTTATACTAGTGGTACGAGTTCAGTTCCACAGTAGCCAGGAATTTTTCTGACCGTCAAGACTCTCAGGTCAACCCAGCATCAATTGGGTGCCATGAAAAGCAATGGGAAGTAAAGGCAGCAGGCATGATGTTGACTACAACACCCATCGTGTGCTGACAGGCAATGAAAAATACGTGCCTAACACTGTATTACCCTCTTCTTCTTCTTCTTCTTCTTCTTCTTGAGTTCGCCCGCTATGAATTCAGACGTAGTCATTGCACCTGGTATGATGCTTCTGATAGATCTTTTGCGTGGAGGCATGCTTTCCTTATTATAAGTGTCCCTCGCCATATATATTACCCTATGTACCAAGTGGTATAGAAAGGGTTTCTTTACTTACTATTATTCAAGAAGTTGAACTTGTTTTCTTACAGTCTCCTCCTGAAACAATGGAAAAGCATATTCGATGGGCGGAGGGCTTCATTTTGATGTACTCAGTCACAGACAGGCATAGTTACCAGGATGCATACAAGCTCAAGGTGAGTGTTAGTGGTCCATTCGTTGCAACAGAACGACGTGAGAATAACACTATAGTTGTACACAGAATGTTGCAACAGAACGACATAAGAATAACACTATAGTTGTACACAGAACGTTGCAACAGAACGACATAAGAATAACACTATAGTTGTACACAGAACGTAGCAACAGAACGACATAAGAATAACACTATAGTTGTACACAGAACGTTGCAACAGAACGACATAAGAATAACACTATAGTTATACACAGAACGTTGCAACAGAACGACATAAGAATAACACTATAGTTGTACACACCAATGGTTTCCTCAGAAAGGTTGTACTCTGTCACGGAACCCTACTATAAGTGTACTCTGATATGGTACCTAATACAGTTGCAGTCAGCCATGGATCCCTCAGAATATGTGTACTGAATGTCCATGTATGTAACATCCAGCAGTGTGTGACGCGGTCAATATAAGTAATTGACAAAGTGTGTTTCATACTAGACTTACTCCTATCCTCGTAGAATAACAGGCCTCAGCAGTTGTCCTCCAATGTTCCATTTCTCTTGCTGTTTTTATATCTTTCCATGAAAGTGCAGCATCCTTTAATTCCTCAAAAACGTAATGAATCCAAGAATTCTCATTTCTTGTTTTTGTCAGTTAAAGTTCATTTCCGCTCGTTTCTCTAAGACATCCTTTCTTTCTTAAACATTTTGCTTCCCACGTCAATGCCTGCTTTGGTATTCTTTAATCATTTTTTTCTCAGAGTATGCCCAACATATCTCCTTCTTCTCTTTCTTATAACAGTTGTTACTAGAAGATGGGGAGACATTAATCAATAAGTAATGATTTGAAATTAGGAATGAAGAAATCAGAAGAAGACAGGATGTAAAACCAGTCATGCAATTCATAAAAGTACAACAGATTAAATAGTTTGGACACCTGACAAGAATGCCCTTGTATCGCCTACCCACGGAGAGAAAAAGTATGAGTACAAAGCAAGAAGAAGACCACGCAAAAGATGGAGTGACGGCATCAAGAACAGCCTTACGAAAATGAATATCAACTTACAAAGTGTCTTAAAACAAGCACACACATATCACTACGTCCCCTCCCCTCCCCAACACTTCTATAAAGAAGTAAATGGTGGAAGAGAAGGAAAACAGAGAATGATTTATAAGTAACGATACCAATTGCAATACCAACCACCATAGTGATTCTCATAGTGACTCTCATAGTGACTCTCATAGTGACTCTCATAGTGACTCTCATAGTGACTCTCATAGTAACTCTCATAGTGACTCTCATAGTGATTCTCATAGTGACTCATAGTGACTCTCATAATGATTCTCATAGTGACTCTCATAGTGACTCTCATAGTGACTCTCATAGTGACTCTCATAGTGATTCTCATAGTGATTCTCATAGTGACTCTCATAGTGACTATCATAGTGACTCTCATAGTGACTAACCTCTATAGTGGCGTAGGGTCTCTGTCGCGTATAGGTTAAGTGCTCACCTCTCGCTCTAAAGGTCCTCGGTTCACTCCCTCGTAAAACCATCTGGATATTTTTCCAGAGACCCTTGATCTCAGTGAAGGGGAGATCTAGTTTCTGGTCCTATCGAAGACGGGCTATAAAACGTGGGTCCCATGTTCAAGTTGAACACGTTAAAGAGCCATTGGCAGTTCAAAATTGAGAAGAGCAGGCTGGAAAGTCGCTGCCCGGGCAAAATTCATCAGACAGATTAATAAGTAAAACTCTTACAGAAAATTTTCACCATCCTCTAAATTACATTGGGGATCCTCGCCGATGCTACGGAGTTCGTGCACTGCTGCTGTAATCTTCCTGTGTAAGAAAGAAATCGGAGCACATATGGTTACTCACCAAAGTGCAATGATGATGGTTCTATCACTCTATCTATCAATCAATCAATCAATTCTAAGTAACGAACGAGTGTGTGTTGTTAAAAGTAACACAAAGTTACAAATATTTGAAAGTAACTGATAAACAAATGACTGTTTCCTAGGACACAATATTTCAAACAAGGGGTGCGGATGTTCCTGTAGTGCTGGTTGCAAACAAGCATGACCTACTTACTGCACGAGCGGTTACGGAAGATGAGTGTGACAATTTGGCTGGCGAGATGGATTGCCCACGATTTCAGATATCCGTTGCAGAGGTAAGTCTTATTCGAAGCCTCCGATAACCCATACAGCCAGCGAGCTCAGGTAAAAATTCTAAGAAATAAGACCACAACCGTCGTGTGATCCTCGCATTCCGGTATTGTTGTATATAGTCTAATTCATTTTAAAATCAACACAAAATGCTAAATCAAGGCTATATTATGTAACAAGTTAAGTTTAACAATAAGGAATAGCTAGCAGTATTATTATATATTTTCCCCCAATAAATAACCATGAACTCATAGAATTGAGGAAAATTGCAAAAAAGCTTGCAGTGTTCTATCAAATATATACAAAATCCAGCCCCCTACTCAAAACTAGATCAGAGTTTCCCTGGTCAGTTATGTGGTCCGATTTAGGGAGGGATGTGGTTTTATTCAACTTCAAATCATAATAAATTTCTAGCATATCCAACTCCTGCATTGTTATCATTACTCTTGGTACTAAGAAAAAAGATGGATATACAATATCAACACCACATTTAATGAAGACATATATAACACAACAAGGACGACTCATCTGGCCCCTGGAACGCAAATGAAAGCTTCCACCCCTTCGCTTAACAGCAAGAGTGGACAACCAATTCCATCATCCACCTGGACCGCCCGAGTGGTTACCGGGGCCCAAATTTGGGGTGTAAATAATAGAACCACTGTTACCTACCACGCATGTCGTAAGAGGCGACTAAGGAGGTTAGGCTGAAATCGGATGCACATGTCCTAAACGTGTAGAAGTCTATGCGTTTAGGGGCCTACAAACCAATGTGCAACGTATACACGTTCTTGGCAAAGAACAAACATATCACAAAGAGTGATTAAAATTGGTCGTAAAGAACGAACGCAAAGAAGAAGAAGAAGATCCACCTGGGCAAAGATAATCTACCATAAATAGATTTTTGAATGAGAATGTAGAGAATGAGAATGTAGAGAATGAGGAATTATGAAGGCTTAGCTTGTAATTAAATAGCGGATAGCAGATAATGCTAGTGATGATAATGTTGTTGAATAAACCGATGGGTCTGTGGATCATGGTGAGAAGTCAGGATAACGTTTCCTAGCCATGTATGATAAGAGTTATTGAAGGTTGAAGCGGGGCATACATGACAGCATTAGGAATCTATGTCGCTTAGAGGTTGTGTGCTCGTCTCTCGTGTCAAAGATAAGAGTTATTGAAGGTTGAAGCGGGGCATACATGACAGCATTAGGAATCTATGTCGCTTAGAGGTTATGTGCTCGTCTCTCGTGTCAAAGATAAGAGTTATTGAAGGCTGAAGCGGGGTATACATGACAGCATTAGGAATCTATGTCGCTTAGAGGTTATGTGCTCGTCTCTCGTGTCAAAGATAAGAGTTATTGAAGGCTGAAGCGGGGTATACATGACAGCATTAGGAATCTATGTCGCTTAGAGGTTATGTGCTCGTCTCTCGTGTCAAAGATAAGAGTTATTGAAGGCTGAAGCGGGGTATACATGACAGCATTAGGAATCTATGTCGCTTAGAGGTTATGTGCTCGTCTCTCGTGCCAAAGATAAGAGTTATTGAAGGTTGAAGCGGGGCATACATGACAGCATTAGGAATCTATGTCGCTTAGAGGTTATGTGCTCGTCTCTCGTGTCAAAGATAAGAGTTATTGAAGGTTGAAGCGGAGTATACATGACAGCATTAGGAATCTATGTCGCTTAGAGGTTATGTGCTCGTCTCTCGTGTCAAAGATAAGAGTTATTGAAGGCTGAAGCGGAGTATACATGACAGCATTAGGAATCTATGTCGCTTAGAGGTTGTGTGCTCGTCTCTCGTGTCAAAGGTACCAGGACCGCTCCCTCGTGGAGTCATCTGGATATTTTTTCAGAGATCCTGGATATCAGATCTCCCTGATCCAGTTCCTAGTCCTATCGGAGACGGACGATAAAACACAGGTCATGTGTTCAATTTGACTACGTAAAAGAACCCTTGCAATTCAAAATCTAAAATAGCAGGCTGGAAAGCCGCTACCAGGGCAAAATTCATTAGAAAGAATGAAAGTAAAATTCCTACTTAAATATCTTCACCGTATTTAAAATTTAGATCGGGGACCCTCGTAAGTGCTACGGAGATCGTCGCCAGTGCTACCGAGATCGTGCACTGCAGCTGAGATCTTCCTGTCTAAGAATGAGATCAGAGCACACATGGTTACTCATCGAAGTGCAATGATGATGATCTTATCAATCAAGATGAAGACTGGCGCCCCGACGGTTGCAATGCTTATATGATGAGACTCGGTTTACTAAAGCGATTATTCTGCTCATCTCTCAGTCATGCTTCGAAGGATACACGACTTGGTTATGCTTGACTTTTGTGTATCAATGTCTTCAACACATGAGGTTTACGTGGATATACTGCATAGAACAGGCAGGTGTTCACGGTGAAGTGGAAGAGCAGACAAGCTTGTATCAAAAGTACAGATGGTGTTTAAGATTAAAATCGGAATCGTACTGTGCTTGCTAAGCGACCAGCTGTTGGAAGAAGGCGCGGTAATTGATTATAAATCATCTTACATCTTTCGCTGATCTATACTTAAGTAATTCTATGCATGACAGAATTTACAGAGAAATCCATATATTAGTTAGACACTATCACAATCGCTAGATTTGTTGAGGCGGAGATCGGATCACCTATGGTCGTGTCCAGAGTGCTATGATGATAGGCCTCATATAACTGATAACTGATAACAATCGTGTATACAATTTACCGTTTGCTGAAAGAGATTTCACACCTATAGGTTTGCATTGATTTCGTGAAGATGATTATCTTAACCCATTCGTTCTTTTGAGCTGATTTACTGGCTCATTGTATTTGTTAAGATGTCGCAACGCCAGTTTACTGTCTAATTTAGTATATATTGCGAAGTGAGTCCGCTGGAGGTAATAAATAACTACAGAGTGAAAGGGTTATAATAATAATTCCTTTCGTACCGTTATACGTTACATAGGGCCTGCAAGCAATGTATCCATACCGCTTTATCCTGGGCAACTCGCTCAATCTCATCCATGAAACTAAGACCGATATTTCTTGTCTCTTTCAGCAAAGTTCGTATCATAGTCTCCCTAGGTCGTCCTCTCTTTCTTGAAACCGTTGCACTCCACTTCAATGCCTGCTTTGATATTCGTTGATCATTTCTCCTCAAGCTGTGTCCAACATATCTCCATCTTCTCTTTCTTATAACAGTTGTCACTAGTGGTTGACCAGACATGTCTCTGATTTCATCATTTCTCCTGAATTCGTTCCATTTTATGTTCATTATTTTTCGCAGACATCTATTTTCAAATGCATTAAGAAATCGGATGTGCTAGCCTATTCATACATAGGCGCATAACTGGCACAACGCACAATCGATCTTAGGCTCTTTTCACATACAAACCACAAAACGTGGTTTAATAAGTGGTCGATATGGAGCGTTCGAAGAAGAAGAAGCAGAAATGCATTCAACTTGCTTTATTTATTTTTTTTGTGAAAGAGTTAACCATCAATAAATAACATATTGTATTTGTCATTTTTGTGTCCAGGGCCAAGATGGAGTGAGCGAGACTATGGAGGAACTACTAGTCCTGATAAAACGACAACTTGTCAAGAGCTTGTCTAACACAGAACATGTGGCAGGACTTGAGAAGAGGTCAAGATTTGTCAATATGAAAAAGGCGTTCAAGAAAAAGATTGTTCGAAGCCGTAGTGATACATTTTGAAGATTGGATTTATTATTATTATTATGATTTGGGATATATTTGAGCGAATGAATAATTTGACGAATAGAAGTTTGGCTCAATAAAAGAATGATAATGTTTGCTTCTGTATACAATAGTTTTGTTTTGTTATTTGTTACTGGTTATTCAGACCTTGTCATCATCATCAGGTGCAGTCTCCACATCGATGGTTGGCTGCAATGAATCTCCAGCATTCTCTGTCTTTCGTCATGGTGTTGCACTCTGCCAGACTGTAACCTATCCATTTGTTAAAGTTTCTTGTAAAGATCTTGTAAGATGTCTATATTCCTCCACTACTTCATCCGGTGGGTTTTAAGAATTTTGCTGCTACACAGTGATTGAGGAAATTAGAAGAACAGTCGGAACAATACCTGCTATTATATTCATTGAAAAACAGAGACTCAAATGGTTTGGTCACTTGGTGAGAACTAACCTGAATACACGAGTTGCAAGAGTGTACATCCTGACAATGGAATCATCAAGAGAAAAGGGCAGACCAAGATAAAGATGGATTGATGGAGTTACAGACATCTTAAAACACTACAATACCACACCATATCAAGCGACCGAGTGTGCACTATCTCGGAAACCGATCATCAGTTAAACCTCGTCTGCACAGCGTGTTCGTAGCGCGTTGGACTACGGGTGACTATCCCTCTGTGTGTGCGGCTTCAATTCCGCGGGATGGCAGAAAAAGCCACAGATTCCCCAGATTTACGGTGTTCGTGGCACCGAACCGAAGGGTTACGATGTCCATGGCACCGAGCCGACGAGCTGAAAAGCTTAAGTGCTTCTGGATCGGAAAAAAAAAAAAAACCTGCTACGCCTAACGGTAAAAATAAAGCAGTAGGACAAAAGAAAAAAAAAGACAGTGATTTTCTTCTTCAGTATTGTCCATGATTCACATCCATATGTTGCCACACAAAAAGCTCATGTCATGAGAAGTTTTACTTTTGTTTCTTGTGCTGTGCCATAGTTTTTAACAAATTATAATTAGCCTCTCAATTGTCATTGCCTTGTCTACTTCTGATTTCTTGACTACAGCCATTGTTAATTAGGAAGGTAAGATATTCTAAGTTTTCTCAAATTTGCAATGTTTCATTATTGATGATAATTTGAACTAGACATTTTTCTTTCTGTCAGTGGACATAATCCTAATATTCAGAAAATAAGGTGCAATTTTTTTGGGTCCGTATTTTAGCGAACAATTTTAGCAATTCTAAACGTATCGAAATGTTTTTTCTCCATTTGTTTAGTCTAACTATGAAACAAGATAACTGGAAAGAGCAATATTAGAGGGCAGGGTCCCAGGACGCAGAGGCAGACCAAGAAGAAGATGGCTACAATATATTAAAGAAACCATGAATATGACCATCGACGAAGTGGGTGAACTAGCTAGAGACAGAGTGAATTTCAGATGTGCTGCAAAGAGAGCAACGTCCTATAAAGGATACGCACCTTGATGATGATGATACAAGTTAGAAAGGAATGTCCCTTAGTGGTGTCAAACTGTGAGGACGCAATTTTTTCTATGTGAGTTTCGGAGTGTGCGTGTGTGTGCGCGCGAAGTCGTTGTGTGTTCGTGTATATTATTATTTTTTCCTTTTGATACGTTTTCTTAAAATTTGTTACTATTATTTGGATTTTTTTAAACATTGAAACTTAAATGATCCACAATTGTGTTTTATTTTATTTTGTATATTTTATAATAAATATGGTAACAATTACATGTATGTATGGTATTTTCGTTTTAATTAAAGGAAGACCAGGGTTCCCTGGGGTACCCGGGATGTTTCCATTATGTCTTCAGTGACTGATCAGTAATCAATTGATTGATTAGTCAAACAGTTTCAGACTTGTCCACCTTCAACAAATAATTTTTGACTTAAATTTGAGAAAGTACTTTCTCTGTCTTTAAATTCGACTGCCCTACAGGATGACAATTAAGTGCTAAGAATAACTACAACATATCTAAAAATAGGTCAACTTTCTAAAAATAGCTACATCCTTTGTTTGGGGTGAATTAAAACTATAGTACCTGTACTATTTTTGTTAGTTTATGCTGCGTGATCAATGTTCGAGATTTTTTTATTTTTTTTATTTTATCATTTAGTATATTAATAATAAAAATGAATTCATTAAAGGCGCCATATTTCATTATTATGAAAGATAAGTTCGTCAACCGTTCTATCTTCATTTTCTTTTTACATTTGTTATTTTGTTTTCAATGCCCTGATGAAGTATGCCCTTGTTTACTTTGCAGGGCATTGAATAAGTGTGTGATTTCGACTCCAGGTTGGTGAATCTCCTGGTAACTCTCCCCAGTGAGGGAGATTACAATGCTTTTCTGCAAATCTTTGTTGACTATTTGATTCTGTGTCTGTAGGTGGAAAGCCATTAGCTTGAAAGTTTTCTTTTACAGAACAGATATTCCCGTATCACTCTTTCATTCTTAGATGTACAATGAGAATTATTGAATAATGATTAGTGAGTATCATCAATGCGCTCATCAATGCACTTCGGACATGTCAATAAGTGCTCAGATCTTATCAACGTTTCCATGCGCCGTAAGGTGACTGATCACTCCAGTTCTCTGGTGATTGATAACACGTTTTCCGCGGGGGTTAATTTGGAAGAAAATTTGTTTCCCGTCAATTGTTACGAAGGTTACAACAATAGACCTCACCGTTCAGAAATCAATGGCAAACTATTGAACTTATACGTGGTGTCTAGACAATGAACGACTCATTTACTGTGGTTGATGGCTACGTCCTGTAAAGGATATGCCACGATTTTTTTTAAACCACTAGCAGAGTGGTAATGTCTGGGAGTTCCCGGTTTCATTCTTATCTCCACCCTGGATAGGAATGCGGATTCATACGTATCTGCGAAAAAGGCATTGATTCGAATTGCTTCTCTTACTTTCTTACTTATTCCTCACCGATCCCCGTGGAGCATAGGCCAACAACAGCTCTTCACCACTTTTCCCGGTCTCTGGCTGTTTTCTTTATGGTCTCCCAGGATAGTCGAGCACCCTTCAGTTCCTCAAGAAGATTTCGTCTCCGGGTCTGTTTAGGGAGTCCCGTTTTCCTTGCGGGTTCCACTAAAGTGCTTATCTAGTGACTGCTTCTGTTATGGCATTGATGATAACTAGTCTGTCCATTTCTCTCTTTCATCGATCACTGCTGTGTCAGCAAGCCGATTGATAACGCATTGCTTTTCCTGTCCGTATGATCCAGTAAGAAAATACCTGTTATTATGGAGCATGATGGTTTGAAAAGTATGTCAAAGAAATCAACGCTCGTATAGGGAGTGCGGCTACTACATTCGGCAAACTATCAAAGCGAGCGTGGGACAACAAAAAATTATTGCAGACGAAGACTCAAATATATCGAGCCTGTGTAATTAGTTCTTTACTATATGGCTCAGAAACATGGACAGCCTACTCAAGACACGAGAGGAGACTTAACATCTTTCACCTTCGATGTCTCTGCAAGATTATGAACATCAGGTGGTACGACAAGATAACCAACTCTGAAGTACTACAACGTGCAAATCTGCCTTCCATCATGGGCATGCTCAGCAGTAGACGACTAAGATGGTTGGGACATGTGAGAAGAATGGAAACTTATCGCATACCAAAACAAATGTTGTTCTGTGAACTTTCGGAGGAAGAGGCACCAGGGCAGACCACTGCTCAGATATAAAGATGTCTGCAAAACCTCAATGAAAAACTTTTCTATAGATCCCAGCACATGGGAGGGACTAGCTGATGACAGAGTTGTGTGGAAAGCCAAATTACGGAAGGGCGCAGAGTCTTTTGAGAAGAGACTTATGTATGAGCTGAACGACAAGAGAGAAAAGCGAAAACTCAGAAGTTGTCACAGTAAAACACTTGCCTATTGACCGTCTGTAAAGATGAAAAGGGCCATATATGTAGCCAAACTGGATTTTCTTGGTCATGCTCAATGAGTCACTTAAAATACATGTCGCCTGCGTATTGCCGAGGTTCGCAAGGGAGCAAAGAATAGTAACACTGCGACTTACAAGGCTTGTCGTAAGAGGCGACTGACGTAGGGGTCTAGGAAGCTACCTAATAAATAAAAAGCGTAGTAGAAATCGGATGTGTTAGCCTACTTGTAGGCGCATAACTGGCAGAAAGTGCAATCGTTCTTAGGCCCACATCACATACAAATCACAAAGAGTGGTTTATCAGGTGGTCGATATGGAGTGTTTGAATAAGAAGTAGAAGAATAAATGTATGTTCGTAATTCTATGTGACAAGCCAACATAACTCATTGATAGCATCATTGTTCGTAATTCTGTGTGACAAGCCAACATAACTCATTGATAGCATCATTGTTCGTAATTCTGTGTGACAAGCCAACATAACTCATTGATAGCATCATTGTTCGTAATTCTGTGTGACAAGACAACACAACTCATTGATAGCATCATTGTTCGTAATTCTGTGTGACAAGCCAACATAACTCATTGATAGCATCATTGTTCGTAATTCTGTGTGACAAGCCAACACAACTCATTGATAGCATCATTGTTCGTAATTCTGTGTGACAAGCCAACATAACTCATTGATAGCATCATTGTTCGTAATTCTGTGTGACAAGCCAACATAACTCATTGATAGCATCATTGTTCGTAATTCTGTGTGACAAGCCAACATAACTCATTGATAGCATCATTGTTCGTAATTCTGTGTGACAAGCCAACATAACTCATTGATAGCATCATTGTTCGTAATTCTGTGTGACAAGCCAACACAACTCATTGATAGCATCATTGTTCGTAATTCTGTGTGACAAGCCAACATAACTCATTGATAGCATCATTGTTCGTAATTCTGTGTGACAAGCCAACATAACTCATTGATAGCATCATTGTTCGTATTTCTGTGTGACAAGACAACACAACTCATTGATAGCATCATTGTTCGTAATTCTGTGTGACAAAACAACACAACTCATTGATAGCATCATTGTTCGTATTACAAAAATGATATCGTTGAATTCCCTCCCTTCTGGCAGTATGTGTCATCTCTAGTTGGGTCTCTGTAGCAAAGTGGTTACGCCCTTGCCCTACGTTCCTAAGGTTCGAATCCGGGCCGCGCCGTTCTATTCACGAGTGCAGTTTTTTCCAGAGACCCCTAGGATTATTGTCGGAGCTACGGAGTTCATTTTTTTTCAATACTCTTGGCAGATGGCATGCCATTTCTGCGGTGAGAGACCGAGCCATATGAGGTTAAACCCGGTGAAATTAAGTTAATCCTTCGGCTGTATATATTTTTTTTTTAGTATGTTACATCAACAAGTTTCATATACCAGATATATTGTCGCTGCTTGTATCTTTAACCAGGAGATTCTGTTAACAAGGAGCGTTGTTTTGGAGGGAGATGAAGCACAGTCTTGATAGCGTTCTGGCGTCTCTTCATCTCACAGTAAATTGTTAGGATATCACGCGTTCGTGATTGACGTCCAGCCATGTTACTGACAACGAAAATTTGTCTTCGCTGATTTCAGAATGCATTGATGCATTACTTGTTACATTTACTAAATTTTACCTGCATAACTATACAGTAATAAACTAGCAATTGAGCCCTAAGGCTTGCAGCATAGTTTAGCAGCATAGTTGTAAATGCCGCTCCCTCTATTGCTGTCATGGGAAAGTTAAATATCACATTCATTAAATTAGAATTTTTTTTCAACAACGTTACGTAACGTGCTCGCTGAACTTGTTCACAATGATTTGTTTCGGGTATCAGATTTATATAGTAACTCAAAATTGAAATTTAGCAGCGAAGATAATTGTGAACTCTACCTGATTCAGACACGAAATATATGTAACGAGTAAACATGTGACATAATCTCCAACTAAATTTTTTACAAACAGACGCGAATTTAACGTCACTGTGAACTTTGACCGCAGTATTTTGGAAATTGAGGTCTTCTACAAAAAAAGAGTCTAGTAGCTCCCGCAACAATCATAGCGTTCTCTGGGGAGCAAAATGCACTTCTGAACAGAACGGCTCGTCTGGATTCAAAACCATAAAAAATACGGGGTCAAAGGTGCATGGGGACAACGCAGCGCCAGGATTAGTGGAGCTGGCACTAATCAAGACCCTGTGCCCCACCTTCATGCGGTGACTCTGGTAACAGAGTCTGGCTAAGGGGGCAGGGATCGAGGGAGACTACAGGTAGTGGTAGTAGTTCAAGCACGGAAAAGAAATGCAGGTCCAAAAATTATGAACAAAATGCACGCATCGCCTGGCCGATGTCCGATAACATTTATCCAAGTTGCCCAAAGGAAGAAACAGCAGTGTACGAGTCGTCGGCGAACGAATATTAACTCCCTCGGATGGGTGTGGGGGAGCTAGCAAACAAACATACGGGATGAGAGGGCATCCAGCGAAGAGACGTGGACCCATGTGGGCGAAACTCCGAAACTCGGAGCCCGTATAAAATATATATATATATATATATATATATATATATATATATATATATATATATATATATATATTGTCCCCCTGGAGCCCGTATATGCTGGGCCCCGGGTTGAGTTGCACGTGGGTCCACATAGGACGAAACTCGGACATCCATCTCCGGTGTGGGGATTCGAGTTAAGTCCAAGGTTCGGACAGCCCTGAGGCAAATGTGAGCACGGTGGGAATTAACGGAGATGGTGAGGCAGGCACCAGGGCAGAGCGAACAAGCATGCGGACGATGCACGGTTGGCTCACTGGTGGGCAAACGTGCACGATGCAGATGGCGTGGAGGGGGGGGGCCGAATTTAGCTCTGTATCCGGACAAGCTAGAGGCAATGTGAAGGTGTACACGGTGAGTAACAACGGAAACGTAAGAAACAGTAGACTTCAGTGAAGAAATCCCAACTCCCCCGGAGTAAAGGGTCGCAAGCGGGTTGCCAGCTGCGGGCAGAATCAATAGGAGCGATTCATAACGAATCAAAAGTCACGCAAGGTGCTGTTGATGGTGAGACGGGAATGCGTGCAAACGTAAGGGTGAGCGGCCATCCAGATGAGCAGGTGAAAACTCGAAAGCACAGCAGAGGCTTGAACCAAGTACAAAACAAAGGTCTCGGTAAGTGTCTCTGGAAGACACTGTAACGCATCGTGTCGATACATAGGAATATTGCGGTAAACTCCGTACATGAGGCCAAACGCAGAGAAACCTATTGGGTAAAGTTGGCCAAGCGCAAATTCTAAAATTGCGTTTTAGTGCCTAACGAAACTGCTCTCCCTGTGACAATCGGACAAGGTACTGTTGCATTTACAACTGACACTCCCGAAAGAACTGAGGTGGGTGATGTTGGCAATCCCAAAATTTCAGTTGCGTTGCTGGCGCCGATTGAAATGGCCTTCTATAATATATGTGCCCAGTCCCAATCTATTGTTTGCCAGGGACAGGAAAAATGCAGAGTAAACACTTGCAAATTGCAAGTACCGACACTCGCCCCGAAACGGCTGAGAATACTCCTACTCAGGATAAACTCACCGTGGATAGAAAAGTAAGGCCGACAATGCAAAGGTTTGACTCAAACATTGACTAAGGGCAATACTTTTTGGACGCCGATCATCCTACACAGAGTGAGATGACGTCCACGCACTATGGCTAAATCAGATAAATGCTACGGCAAAAGATGATCGAAAAGGCGTAGATCCGGGCCAAAATATACGACAAAATGGATCGTACCCTAGGGCTAGCTACCCTAGTAAATAAACAGCTGGTTGAAACCGAACATATCACCGAAGGATAAGCACCAGAGCTTCAAATGGTACTGAAGGTTTGTGAACGTACACCCGTTCTTGATATTTGGCCGTTTATATATCACATTAGACTGATAAAAGGACCGAAAAAAATATCGAGAGAAGAAGAAGAAAACCAAGACCTTCGGAATGGAAGGCAAGACTTAACCACTTAATCACAGAGACTGGCTATAGAAAGTGCGTAATTAGCACACACACCCCACCCCCTTCCCCCTCCTTCCCCACTCTCCCTTCCCTCCACTCAACAAAGAAATACGAAAAATGTGAGTTTGATAACCTGATATTTCGAATTTGAACCGGTTCTTATTCTGGGCAGGGTAGTTTTATTACGCGTTGTTTTATATATAGGGACTTTGACTATCTTTGTTCCTTAGATGCTTAGTGTGATAAGATGTGTCAATACAAATTATTTGTGTGGTTTAACAAATAAAAAATGTCAATGAAAATTTGGATGTCAATGATTTTGCTGATAATTAAGAATTGGTTTAATGTGTTAAATTTATGAACATAAATGGTGACTTCATCTACTGAACTCCATTCTTGTATTACTAATATCATCATCATCAAGGTGCGTATCCTTTATAGGACTTTGCTCTCTTTGCAGTACATCTGAAATTCACTCTGTCTCTTGCCAGTTCACCCACTTCGTCGATGGTCATGTTTATGGTTTCTTTAATATCTTGTAGCCATCTTCTTCTTGGTCTGCCTCTGCGTCCTGGGACCCTGCCCTCTAGTATTGTTCTTTCCAGGCCATCTTGACGCTTGATGTGACCAAAGTATCTAATTTTTCTGTATAGTATGTTGTTTATCAGCCAATTCTTTTTAATATTTAGTTCTTTCAGGACATCGGTGTTCTTTCTTTATTACTAATATGGCTATTGCAAATACTACTATCGCTAGTGTTACATCTACTACTGTCATTACTACAACAACTACCGTCGCTACTACAACTACTACTCTCTCTACTACTACTACTACTAGTACTACTATTATTGCCACTACAACTAATACTGTCGCTACTATTACTACTACTACTAGTAATACTATTATTGCTACTACAATTAATACTGTCGCTACTACAACTATAGGATACATGATCAAGGTTGGATCCAAAGGTGCTCAGTCTCCTTCAACATATGTTAAAGAGTATACTTACTGATGGTTCCTGTGGCCCGCTGGTTAAACACACTCCTCACTCTGCTTCTCAGTCATCCAGTTCTACTTGTACATCGGGTTAGTTAGTTAGTTAGTCTTTCCTCTTGGGCCTGTGGCGGCGCATAGGGCAGAGGTCATAGCTCTCCATGTCTCGCGGTTCGTTGCTATTTGTTTTAAGTCTTTAATGTTTACTAGGCCCATCGTTGAGCCTTCTCTGGTGATGGTTCTACGCAGAGTCTCTCTTGGTCTTCCTCGTTTTCTTTTTCCCTCTGGTGTCCATATGAGGGAGTGGTAAGGGAGTCTTCTCTCATCCATTCTAAGTGTGTGGCCGATGTAGTTCCAGCGGCGCTTTCTTATAAAATTTGATACATTTTCTTGCTTGGTCTCTTGTCTTATTTGTGTATTGGGTCTGAAATCTGACCATTTGAGGTTCAGTATTCTTCTAAGACATTTATTCTCAAAGTTATCTAATTTTCTTTCTAGAGCTTTTGTTGCTTTCCAACTCTCGCACTATAAACGTCTTAAATCGCTGGATCCATTCAACATATATTTGAGTGTTCACATCCAACAAGCAGTCGTGAAGAGACCGAAGAACATACGCATTAGCCATCCTCAACTTCCTGAAAATCAATCCCGTTCATGCAAGAATGCCCGCTCTCTCATTGCCGCAAACCACGACCTACTCTATAATGGCCTCAGCGCAGGCGGCCATATTGTCATAATACGTCATAGACTGAGGCTGTGTATTCTCACAGACTAACTATTGACTGTTACTATTACGAAACGCTGATCTAGACAATACATCTTGCAGATGTTAGAAACTTTTTGTTGGATGCATGTGTGTATTACAGAAGATGTTTTCTGATGAGTAGCTATAGTTATTGCTCTCACATACTATTTTAGTTTAATTTTATACAGAACGCTTAGAGTAATTTATATATGATTACTAATGTACTTACATCAGCTTATGGTAGTCTCTCATCAGTAATCCATGAATAGGTAAGTCACAAGTTTGCACATCACCACAGTTGATAAGCACATAAACTACTATCAGCTTATGATAGTCTGTTATCAGTAATCCATGAATATGTAAGTCACAAGTTTGCACATCACCACAGCTTGATTAGCACATAAACTAAACAGTATTACACAAATATATTTATCTACTACTGAATTTTGCTCCTTTCCTTTTTGTGAAGAAGCAGCTTGCTGAACATTGCATTGATCATTCCTTATTTTTCTATAATTGTTGAGGAAAATGTTGAAACCACACACAATAAAGTATTTCTTTTTTGAGCACCGCAGACACATACAGTACTGTATAATGATCATTTCAAGTAGCTAGCAGTTAGAAGGAGATCAATAGTCTACATGACAACTTTTGTTACATTATGTCGAAGGAGGTCAATAGTCTATGTGACAACTTTTGTTACATTATGTCGAAGGAGATCAATAGTCTACATGACAACTTTTGTTACATTATGTCGAAGGAGATCAATAGTCTACATATCAACTTTTATTACATTATGTCGAAGGAGATCAATAGTCTACATGCCAACTTTTGTTACATTATGTCGAAGGAGGTCAATAGTCTATGTGACAACTTTTGTTAAATTATGTCGAAGGAGGTCAATAGTCTTACACTCTTTTCTATGAAAGCTCTCTTCAGGTGAACAGTAAAGGACATGTCCTGGTCTATTTTAATACTGAGTACTATATCTGGTGCTTACATGGTTTCAACAATTACAGTATACAATAGAACATATTCCTTTCTCTTTCTTTCTCGAATCCTGTATGCCTCACAGCGTCAGGTCAGGAAGAGATTTCTAAAACAGGTCCTAGTATGCGCTTCGTAGATAGTCTCTTTCGTCGCCTCTGTTATCTCTGAGGTCCATCTTTTGCGTTGCCGGCCTTTTGTTTTGTACCCATTGTATCGGAGCAGCATTGCTCTTTGGGGTGCACTGTCTGATGGTAATCTGCTTACGTGGCCGAACCATTTAATTTGTTGTTTCTTGATGAAGTCTAGTACTGATGTTGTACCCACTTTTTCCTGATGTCTTCATTTCTCAACCGGTCTCTTCTTGTTACACCCAGCATTCTGCGAAGACACTTCATCTCTGTTGTGACTAGTTTTCTTCTATCGTTTGTTGTCAGCGTCCAGGTTTGGCACTGGTAACATAATGTGGGAGAAAGATTGTGTTGAATATTGCTCTTTTTGTGTTCATGGTGACGTGTTTGCATCTTAAAATTAGCGAATTGGTCTTACTACAAAACTGTAATAAGACCAATTGTTCTATATGGATCTGAAATGTGAAGCGCAACAAAACAATAGGAAACATTATTACAGATGATTGAAAACCGAGTCTTAAAACCGTTTAGCTACTAAAGACGTATATATACGTTTTTCCCATTCACTTCTAAAGACGCATTAACACGTCTGTTATTATATCTCCTCTGTGAGCTGCTAAAGACGTGTTAACACGTTATACATTACTACTGTCACTGCTATAGGTGTACATTCACGTTTGTGACCTAGAAACAAAGAGTAGCTATTTTTAGCTCAGCTTTCGGAAAGTATGTAGCAGCGAAATGATTAAGACGGTTCTGTGGGACCAATAACAAGGACGAAAATAGTGTGAAGAATAAGAAACAATAAGGATAACTGTAATATCTTCAAATCCCAACTAATTACCATCATAATAGAATAAGTACCATCATAATATCGGTTAATATAATACGATGGCTGGAGCATATTACAACAAAAGCAAAGCACAGCGAGCATATTTTACATGTACATAACACATGAAGGAAAGAGACCCTAGGCAGACCAAAAAAACGATGGAGAGATAACTTTAGACCTACAAGTGCAGATGTTTTGATCACATCCTTACAAAGACGTTCAAAACAGGTAAGGAGAGGGAACCTAAATTAACTATCAACAAAGTGAAACCTACTAGAATGCAACAACTGACAAGCACTTTGAGATGACCATCATACATCTGAGAAACCTACTAGAATGCAACAACTGACAAGCACTTTGAGATGACCATCATACATCTGAGAAACCTACCAGAATGCAACAACGGACAAGCACTTTGAGATGACCATCATACATCTGAGAAACCTACTAGAATGCAACAACTGACAAGCACTTTGAGATGACCATCATACATCTGAGAAACCTACCAGAATGCAACAACTGACAAGCACTTTGAGATGACCATCATACATCTGAGAAACCTACTAGAATGCAACAACTGACAAGCACTTTGAGATGATCATCATACATCTGAGAAACCTACTAGAATGCAACAACTGACAAGCACTTTGAGATGACCATCATACATCTGAGAAACCTACCAGAATGCAACAACGGACAAGCACTTTGAGATGACCATCATACATCTGAGAAACCTACTAGAATGCAACAACTGACAAGCACTTTGAGATGACCATCATACATCTGAGAAACCTACTAGAATGCAACAACTGACAAGCACTTTGAGATGACCATCATACATCTGAGAAACCTACCAGAATGCAACAACTGACAAGCACTTTGAGATGACCATCATACATCTGAGAAACCTACCAGAATGCAACAACTGACAAGCACTTTGAGATGACCATCATACATCTGAGAAACCTACTAGAATGCAACAACTGACAAGCACTTTGAGATGACCATCATACATCTGAGAAACCTACTAGAATGCAACAACTGACAAGCACTTTGAGATGACCATCATACATCTGAGAAACCTACTAGAATGCAACAACTGACAAGCACTTTGAGATGACCATCATACATCTGAGAAACCTACTAGAATGCAACAACTGACAAGCACTTTGAGATGACCATCATACATCTGAGAAACCTACCAGAATGCAACAACTGACAAGCACTTTGAGATGACCATCATACATCTGAGAAACCTACCAGAATGCAACAACTGACAAGCACTTTGAGATGACCATCATACATCTGAGAAACCTACTAGAATGCAACAACTGACAAGCACTTTGAGATGACCATCATACATCTGAGAAACCTACCAGAATGCAACAACTGACAAGCACTTTGAGATGACCATCATACATCTGAGAAACCTACCAGAATGCAACAACGGACAAGCACCTTGAGATGACCATCATACATCTGAAGTCGAAGAAGGCACGCATGTATAGCGGGAGACACTAATAATAAGAAAAGCAGGCCTTCACGGAAAAATCAGCCAGAAGGGCCATACCAGACAGCCTGACTACGCCTGAATTCAAAAATGGAGAATGTAAGAAGAAGAACATATGACAAACAAAAGTCTTGACCACTTCTTTACAAAGACACCCCTCCTCCTTCAGCAAATGTAAGGATGGCAACCTAGTTAACTAGACAACAAAATGAAACTTTTCAGAATTGAGTTAGCTATCAGAACATCCAGTTTGAGAACCGCTATTATGAAACACAAGGGGAGAATACACTTATCCACAAACATACACCTCTTTATCTTCTTCAGAAGTACATCTAGACGTAACATTTTCAGACAAGTCTGTGGAACTATTTCAAAGACAATGTTGTTATAACATGCACGCAACAGATGGCGGTACATTGACGATATCTGAAGACATCTGCTAGCTAGAAGCAACATGGGCAGACTACAAATACAATGTGTAGTGTTATCTGCTCTTGGTTGTTGTTGAACTCTCTACAATTTACCAGTTGCCAGATATCGCAGGAACAAATGTTTCATCTTGATGAGGGTTGTGTTTATAAATAACATCCTGACTTTGACACCTGAAGCCAGTGTGTTTAACGTCAGGTACGTTGTTCTCAAATCGGGGTCGAGTTAAGGAAATGAGTTCCTGTTGAAATGAATTGTGTCCCTTTTTTTCTTTTTTTTTGTCATCCCAACAGTCCTTCTGAATTTATCTCTTGTAGGCCAGATGTCTTCCCCCTTCTGCAGCCGTCCTGTGCAAACCATCAATTACATCCTGAATCCATCTTCTCTGTGGTCTTCCTCTTCTCCTCTTTGCTGGCATGCCTCCTCCCAAAATACTTCAATTTTCTCTTTCTGATTTGTAGCATTAGCCAGTTTTATTTTATTTTTAGTTCTTTCTGGATAAATCTATTTGTCCTCCAAGATATACAAAGGACTCTTCTGTAACACTTATATTCAAAAGCACATATATGTTTTTCCTCTGCTTTATTAAATATCCATTACAAACAACTTTGTTGAGATTTGAGACAAATAATGTCATTACGTTATATTCTATTTTACAGTGGTTCAGTTAAGAAAGTTTGTGTCTTTAGGTCAGCATATCCGATTTCAGAATGAGTGTTGTTCGGGTTCGTTATTCCTAGCTCCTATTGTCTGTTTGTTCGAGAATGTGACGAGCTTTGTTATACTATTAATTGTTTTTCTTAATATAGGTTACCAGCGTCTTTTATGACTTTTTTTTCATTCAGACCAGCCACCAGGACGAAAGACTTTAACATTCAGAAAACCCTTATAGAGTGTGGCACCAAAGAGGACTTTCATCGAAATCAATTCATGTCAACTGCTAGATTGCAAGAGTTTGAAGATTTGGGTGGTCAGAAAAGAACAGCACAACATTCGCATGAGTAGGCTCATCAGTCAACATGGAACTGATACGGTTAGTTACTCGTCGATGTTGGAGATATTACAAAGGAGATCAGAGCATCTGTGGAGATGCCTGGAATGCAGTGAAGATGTAATTTCACACAAGCCATTAGAGCAGCGCAAGACAAAAACAGCAAACTGCGACATTAGGCAACAACCTGATAAAAGTGTGACTGACAAAAAAAAAAGCAAGAAGAATGTGTGGCATGTATATGAGCTGCACGCACAATCAAGTAATATCAAGTTCAGATTAGGGTTCTCCCAATTGTGTTTATTGTTTATTCCCACAGTAAACATCTGATATTGTAGCAGTAGTCTCCAAATTGGTGTGTGAGCTGTATTCGTTATGTTTTCATATTCCTAATGTGACACCAGTGTGTATGTGGTCGATACGTGGTTGTATAAGAGTTTTAATTATGTTTACTCTGGTTGTTTTTATAACATTCTCGAAACTTTATATTTTCAGTATTTATATTCACTAATATTGTGATGTATTTATATTCACTAATATTGTGATGTATTTATATTCACTAATATTGTGATGTATTTATATTCACTAATATTGTGATGTATTTATATTCACTAATATTGTGATGTATTTATATTCATTAATATTGTGATGTATTTATATTCACTAATATTATGATGTATTTATATTCACTAATATTGTGATGTATTTATATTCACTAATATTGTGATGTATTTATATTCACTAATATTGTGATGTATTTATATTCACTAATATTGTGATGTATTTATATTCATTAATATTGTGATGTATTTATATTCACTAATATTATGATGTATTTATATTCACTAATATTGTGATGTATTTATATTCACTAATATTGTGATGTATTTATATTCACTAATATTGTGATGTATTTATATTCACTAATATTGTGATGTATTTATATTCACTAATATTGTGATGTATTTATATTCACTAATATTGTGATGTATTTATATTCACTAATATTGTGATGTATTTATATTCACTAATATTGTGATGTATTTCTGTTATTTTGTATCAACATCATCAGATAGTTTCTCATAAGCAGAACGTTGTCACCCCAACAGTCCTTCAGAATTTCTCTCTCTCATAGGTCAAATGTCCCGTCTCTGCAGCGGTCATGCTCAACCCATCAGTTGCATCATGAATCCATCTTCTCCATTTCTTCTTCTTCTTCAAACTCTCCATATCGACCACTTGTTAACCACTCTTTGTGATTTGTATGTGATCTAAGCCTAATAGCGAGTGTACGTTGTGCTAGTTATGCGTCTACAAGTAGGCCAGCACATCCGATTTCTGCGATGCTTTTTATTTACTAGGCAGCTTCCTAGGTCCTACATCAGTCGCCTCTTACAACATGCCTTGTAGATCGCAGTGGTACTATTCTTTGCTTCCCTTATGGGTCCCAACACCACACGGGCGAGTATAAATGAGTCTACAGTTAAAAAAGACTTACAAAGTGAAGAGATTAAAGTGAGATTTTCCTGTTAGAACAATCTTACAGTTACTCGTCTGTGCAAATTGTTGTCCTATTGGATTGGAATTGTAATTGCCAACAATTTCTATACACATGGCAGAAATTCGGTTGTGCCTGTCCTACATACTATAGTGAACTAACAAGGGCGCAACATATCCACGTTTTAAACGCAAACCACAGAGATCACCACAAAGTATGGTTAACTTGGTTGATAAGAACGAACGCAAACAAACAAACCAACAAACATTCATATCAAGATTGTTAAAGTTGGGATTTTTCTATGGCTAAGTAGGTAAACGCTTGCCATGCGAGTCGAAGGTCGTGAGTTGAAATCTGGACCGCGTCAGTCTGTTCACGAGTACATTTTTTCCAGAGACCCTTACGATTGTGGCTGGAACTAGGGAGTTCGTGCTTTGTGTAATACTCTCGGTAGCTGGCGTGTCATTTCTGGAGAAAGGGACCGAGGCATATGGGGTAAAACCGGTGCAATGAAGGCAATCCTTCGGTTTTGAAACCAACCCTTTAAAGACCGCTAGGCTGTATAGTTCTCAAATCTAATAGTAATAATAATAGCCGTCAATCGCAAGCGATGATAACAACAGCCTCAGACGTGTGCTGCTGCACCTTTCTGGTGTGTGCGGAGGTGACTGTATAGAGTCCAATCCTAGAACACAATCTCCTACCACAGGTTGGGGCATACAGGATCAAGGTTAGACATGTGGGTGTTGTGTGTTCTGTTGTTTCGCTCGGCTCGTTTTCTCTGTGCCTCAATAGCACAACGATTCGCATATATGCAAGCACCTCTATAGTGCTCATGTCTATCTTCAATGTGATGATTTTAAACATGGTAGATATCATATTGAATGATTTCCGTACAAATATTTCTTAGTACAAAACTCTTCAACTTGTCAAGGGCTGCCCTTGTTGTACAGCTTGTCAACACTTACTGATGATTACCTGTCAAAGTGTTTCTCATGAATTCCTATCTTGTGAATGTTGTTCATCACCTTCTGTATGATTACTTCCATGTGGACGAGAATATAGCAGCAAAAACAGATGTGAAGGTAGTTATTTGTGTGTAGGTGTTACACAGGTACTTCATTTGCGGTTTTTATCGTTGGTGCACTCATCATCATCAAGTAGCGTGTCCCTTCCGGAACTTGGTTCCCATGACAGCAGTCTTGAAAAACTGTTCTGTGCAAGTTGACCGGCGTCAGCAGTAGTCATTCTCAGATCATCAATGACATCTTGTACCCATCGTCTTCTAGGTCTTCCTCTCATTCTTCTTCCAGGCACCATTCCTCTAAAATGATCTCTAGACACTCGTGTCGTTTGATGTGTCCAATATATTTAAAGTTGGTGTAGTACAAGGACATAAAACTGGATTCAATCCCTAACGCATGGATGCTCAGCTGCCAGCACGATCTACTCTTTTTTCTTAGTTTTCTTCTGCGTTCTCATTAGATTAGGATTCTCGCTAGATTTCGGATTCTCTAATAAAGGCCGCCGTTTGTCTCAGATTGTCAGTCACGCCATTCAGTTTGTTTTGGATGCTGGTGTAAGTGGGCCACTTTTTTGTTCTCAGGTCTGCATACTGGGGCAGTTCTGTAGGATATGCTCTGTTGTCTTACTCACCAAGAAACCTGAACATAACGCCGGAGAAAGCGAGAAAACTTGCTAAAGACAGAGACTTTGAGCTGGCTCTGATGAAAGTGCCGTTTTGCAAGGGAGATGCTACTACTTGAGAACAGTCCTTCAGAATTTCTCTCTCTCTCTCTCTCTCAAAGGTCAGATGTCCCTCGTCTCATGACCAAATCATCAGTTAAACCCGGAATTCATCTTCTACGTGGTCTTCATATTTTGCTCTTTCCTAAGATGCCTCCTTCCAGAATGAAATCTCCAACCGTTTGTGTCTTTATATATGTCCAAGGTGTCTCTGTGGCCTAGAGGTTAGGTGCTTGTCTCCCGTGTCAAATGGAACCAGTTCGCTCCCTCGTGAAGCTATCAGGATATTTTTCCAGAGATTACTGATCTAAGTGTAGGTGTGATCAAGTTCCTAGTCCTATCGGAGACGGACGATAAAACGTAGGTCCCATGTTCAATTTGAGCATGTAAAAGAACCATTGGCAGTTCTAAAATCGAGAAGAATAGGCTGGAAAACTGCTGCCGGGCAAAATTCATTAGAAAAACAAGATTAAAAATATAATTCCTACAAAATATCTTTACTATCTTCAAAATTACATCGGGAACCCTCGCCGGTGCTACGGAGTTCATGCACTGCAGCTGAGATTTTCCTGTGTTAGAAATATATCAGAGCACACATGTTTACTCACCGAAGTGCAATGATGATGGTCCTATCAATCAATCGTGTATCGATATAAGGGAAGACTGCAGTAAAACTACGTAACGGTGGGACGCACATGTGGGAATATGGTGGAGTGGTTTTTGCATCGTAATTATCAAATAGCTTGAGCTTGTTACCCTGTCCTTCGGAATTTCTCTCTCTCTCTCTCTCTCTCTCATGCAGTCGTCATGCCCAAATCATTAGTTACAACCGGAATTCATCTTCTCCGTGATCTTTCTATTTTTCTCTTTGCCGAAATGTCTCTGTCTAGAATGAAATTCCCCAACCCTTTGTATCTATTTATATGTTCAAAATACTTCAATTTTATCATTTCTTATTTGTAGAATCAGCCAGTTTTCTGCGATGTTGCAAGGAACATGAACAACAATCTTGTTCTTATGCTCTGTAATACCACCGTGTTTTGTTTACATGTTCTCTGTTCTGTGTTTCAGATTCCTTCTCCCTTGAAGGCAAAATAGTCAAACTTTAAATTACTTGGCAGCAACAGAACTGATACAAGTCCATTTTCTTCTCTTTTTTTCTCTAATCCAATTTTGCCTCTTCTTCTTCTTCTTTTGTCGTCACACTGCTACCGGATTGTTGTCCAGTGTCATAGTTTTATGTTTGTGTATAATTCTTTTCTGGTGGCTTGGGTGATTGTTATTTTTGCTCTTTGACAGAATTCTGCTTTGCTCTTTTACCTCACTGTGACCAATCAATTGCAACACACAACAACAACGTATATTGAACATAAAAATCATATTTATGAAGTAAAAGTACACATGAACATGACCACATTTGTGAATGAAACAAAATATAAGAATAACAACAATAACTGAAACAACAATAACAACTTCAAATGGAAATTCTTCTTCCAACGCTCCATATATCAACCAGCTGTTAACCACTCTGTGTGATTTGTATGTGATCTGAGCCTAAGAGCGATTGTATGTTGTGCCAGTTACGCGCCTACAAGTAGGCTAGCACATCCGGTTTCTACTATGCTTTTTATTTACTAGAGTAGCTTCTCTAGTTCCTACATCAGTCATATGACATGCCATGTAGGTAGCAGTGGTACTATTCTTTGCTTCCCTTGCGGGCACCCAAACCACACGGACGAAAACTGAAAATAAATTGTACTTTCCACTTTTTGTTTTTCGTTTGCCAGGGAAGAAATGTCGGTGTAATCTTCATTCTTCTTCATCTGTCCTCTACTCTTGTTTTGTCTCACAGCGTCAAGATAAGAAGATATTTCTAGAACAGGTTTTTGTGTACGCTTCGTAAATTGTTGTTTTTTCCTCGTCTCTGTTATCTCTGAACAATTTTTAATGGGCATGGTGCATGGAAGAAGAATGAGGGGACGACCTAGAAGATGAGGGGTGCAAGATATCATTGACCAGCTGAGAATGACTGCTGCTGGGAATCTTGCACTGAATAGAGAATTTGTCAGGGCTGCTGTCATGGGAACCAAGTTCCGGAAGGGACAAGCTACTTGATGAAGACGTGAGTACGGTAGGAATTTGGCACAGGTGTGAGTGACTCCTTTTTGGTTTGGATAACTCGCTATTTTGGAGAAGGGCAGGAAGGGGGAGGGGATGGGGTATATAAAGATTACATTCACTTTCCAAAAGCCAGATCAGAAAGCTACAGTCTCTATTTTAAGAATCCCTGTTATCAAACATTTTGACACCTGATAAAAAAGAGCAAGCTCAGCGGTTATCAAGAACAAAAAGTGACACCATAACAATAGAACAAAGTGACCTGGTAATGTTAGAACAATATTAAGTATTAACATTAGAACAAAGTGGCACATTAGCATTAAAAGTGTGTCATGCTACAATTATAACGAAAATGTATGAGAAATGTTAATATGAAAATAATGTAAAATGTTAACACTGAAATAACGTAGAATGTTAACACTGAAATTAAGTAGAATATTAACACTGAAATAATGTAAAATGTTAACACTGATATAATGTAGAATGTTAACAATGGAAAAAATGTAAAATGTTTTTTAAAATGTTAATGCACAAAAAACTCGTTACTGCCGCTAATACCCTTTTAGGTCTAGTGGAGAACAGGTGGGGGGGAAGAGCCTGGTGGAATGTAATGTCCATATGGCTAGTGCAGTAGGTCTTTCAGGTTAGGTCTTTCTTTATACCCCTGACAGAAAAACTCCTTGACCGTACCGTAGATTGATCCCAGCTCTCCTGCATGTCAACCATGCTCTAATCCACTCCGCCGCCATAGACTGCACACAAAATGTTAACATCAAAATCATCTTTTCTACTTCTTTGTTTAATCTAATCCTATTTTATCTCACAGCATCAGGTTAAGAATAGATTTCTAGAACAAGTTTTTGTTTCATAAATAGTCTTTTTCACTGCATCTGTTAATTCTGAGGTCCACCTTTTGTGTGGACTGCCTTTTGCTTTGTATCTACTGTATCAGAGTAGCATTGTTTTTGGAGGTACACTGTCTGTTGGTAATCTGCTTATGTGGCCGAACCATTTAATTTGTTGTTTCTTGATAAAGTTGAGTACCCATTTTTTCCTGATGTCTTCATTTCTCAACCGATCTCTTCTTGTTACCCCCAGCATTCTGCGTAGACACTTCATCTCTGTAGCGACTAGTTTTCTTCTATCATTTGTTGCCAGTGTCCATGTTTGACAATGATAGCATTAATGTTGGTAGAAAGATTGGTGGAATAATGTAAATTGATCATATTTAATTAATATATACTATTTGATGGCTACACTGTGGTTGATGGCTACGTCCTTTGGGATATGCCACGATTTTATTATTATACTATTAACCCAAACATCCTTCTGATTTGATAAACAGGCTTGCAGGTTTTTGTTAAGATGACGGTAAAGACAGTGTATTAGCTAATTCAGTGTATACATATTCTCATACCGTTATACGTTACATAGGGACTGCGAGTAATTTCTCCATACTGCTTTGTTCTGGGCAACTTGCTAAGTCTCTTCCATGGAATTGAGTCCGATATATCTTGCTCCTCTCAGCAAAGCTTGTTGCCCATCACTGGTGTGTGCAGAGGTGAGTGTAGAGTCCAATCCTAGAACACAATCCCCTACCACAGGTGGGGTATACATGATCAAGGTTAAACATGTGAGTGTTCCGTCTTTTCATGCAGCTCGCTTTCTCTGCGCCTCAACAGTACAACTATTCTCAGAAATGCGAGTTCGTCTTGTGTTGTTACAGCGCCACAATTGGCAATCTTGCACATAGGATTCCCAGCACGTGGTGTCTGTATTGAATCATTTCAGAGACACTTTAAGAGTGTCTTTAAAGCGTTTTTCTGTGAACCCAGCAGAACGTCTGACCTTTTCAAGATCAGTTACAGTTTGGAATATCTTCATTGCACTCCGGACATGTCCATAGGTGCTCCGATCTCCTTCGCAATATCTCCAACACCGTCCAGCGACTGACCGTACCAGTTCGATTTTGGTTGATGAGCCTACTCACGTACCTGTTATGCTGTTCTTTTCTTGCTACTCCAATCTTCAAACCCAGCTCCTGCAATCTAGTAGTTGACGTGGATTGGTTTTAAATGAAAATCTTCTTTGCGGCTACACTCTATGAGGGCGTTAAAAATATCAGCTCTATCTATTGACTGGCCCTCTGATATGGAAGCAGAGCCAACCAGCCTGTCTGCTCTCTCATTGCCAACGACACCCATTTGCCCGGGAACGAAGATAAGTGTGATTCTGCAAATTGTTGACGCTTGTAGTGATTCAGTCCATTGCCTGCGCACCGAACCAGCCTCTACCTTGTGGATCATACTCAATGAATCACTCAGAATGCACGCATGAATGTAGTTTTGTGACTCCAGCCAAAGTAAAGCATTAGTCACCGCCAGTACCTCCATTGTCATGCTGCTTTGTTGTCATACGCAATGCACCACTGGCCTCATGGATCATTCTGCCACATGAGATTGCAGAGAAGGCCCATGCAGACTTTTCGTGACGAACTACCGATTCATCCGTGTAAATCACAACGGCACCTCCATTGCAGTTTTCATCAATGATAGCCTTAACGTCTGCACCCAGAGCAACTGGATTCCTCTCTTTGCAACTTTTATTGAATTTAATGATGGTGAAAAAGTGTTCCCGTATATTGAAGGCATCGGTATCCATTCTTCCCCATAATTGATATTTGTGAGCCCGCATACCAGCGGAACAGTGTCTGCAGCACGGCCAACCCACGACTTGCCCGCTTAATCGATTTCCACCACTGGTGCTGAGCAGCTTGTGCAATGGGTGATCCTTTTTAGCACATTTTGAGGTATGCACGTCCTCTAGCTATCTTGAGTCTATACTCCATGGTCGGAAATCCAGGAGAAACCTCATCGCCACGCAGGAGGTATCCGAGAATGATACGTATAACCTCATTCTGTATTCTTTCCAGTCTTTCAATTTGTATTTTACTAACAGTGAGGATGGCCATTGCATATTTAATGGTGTAAAGAACCAGCGTCTGATACAGGATGACAAGCAGCCGTTGCACGATATTAACAGCCGCAATAACTCTCATTGCCGCTAAACCTTTACTTGCTTTGACAATGATAGACTCAACATGTTCCGTGAAACACAGGCTGCGGTCAAATTGCACACCCACAAATTTCATCGATTTAGCTCCGGACAAACCAACACCACAAAGTTCTACAATAGACGTACATGCGTTAACAGTGTGATTATTGAGTGAGAACCATGTTACTGTCACTTTTGTAGGGTTAACTAGTGCATCAGAGATATCACACCAGTTTGTGATGCGGTCAAGTTCCTTCTGTATCTCACCGGCAATGGCATCCCTGTTTTTACCCTGTCTATACACGAGAATGTCATCAGCAAATGACAAAGTTCTATCTCTGCCATCGAGTTGTTGTTTTGTGATTGACACAGTGTATATGTTGAATAAGACAGGTGAAAGAGGAGAACCCTGTGGCAATCCGGAATATACAGTCACCTGCTGAGATCTTTCAAGACGCCATACATCAACTGATTTGGGATGCGTTTATCAGGCATTCGAACAACGTGACTGGCCCATCTCACTTGGGCCTTATGTAACGGTGTTGACACTTGGGATCTATGCTCTTATGAGGACTTCGGTATCTGAAATTTTGTCCTGCCAGTTTATTTGTAGTATTCTGCGTAGACAAACTGTGTGGAAGTGGTTTAGTTTTCTTGCGTGTCTGCTATACACTGTCCAAGTCTCACTGTTCTTCAATATACACTGCAATATAAATACATCAGCAAGTCAAAGAACTTATTGGGTAAAATAATAATATTCTTCTTCTTCTTCCAACGTTTTCAGGTATTGATTTGTATACTTTTAAAGTAGTTAGTGGTCAACCTGAGTCCATGTACATCTCCATATAGCTTTTCCTGGACTGACATGGGGATTGGTCATGAAATAATATTAAAATTAATGTGATATGTCAGCACTGAAATCTTGTAAAACGTTAAAAATAAACTGATATGACGACAGTCTAACATTAAAATAATGTAAAATGTTAGAATAAAAATAAAGTTGCACACCAGCTTCAAGAAGTTACATGCTAACATTAAAACAATCAAACATATTGAGTTATTCAGACAAATCAATATTTCAATGATATTTTTGTCTTTTTCACCTTTCAACTCCCAACGGAGCACAGGTCTTCAACAAACTTCTTCCAGCTCTTCCTCTCTCCTGCCATCCCTTCCATGTTTTACCTATCCTTTTAATATCAGTCTCCAACTCTCTTCTCCAGATATGTCTAGGCCTTCCTCTTTCCTTGTGGGTTCCAAAACAGTTCCTGTCTGGCACTGCTTTAGGTTGGTCTTCTCAATGGAAAAAATATGTTTAACGAACACATAAAAGACATAATCGCTATTGTATAATAACATTCCCATGACACTGCTAGTGGATACACTGGTACCAAAGTTTAAAAATTGTGAAACACAATGAATTAATCTGTGAGATGGGAATATGGCCAAATTGTGATTTTGAGAAATTTGATAACAACCTCGATTGATTGATTGATTGGACCATCATCATTGCACTTCGGTAAGCAATCATGTGTGCTCCTATCTCTTTCTTACACAGAAAGATCTCAGCGGCAGTGCATAAACTCTGTAGCACCACGGAGGGTCCATAATGTGATAATAACCTTCATCATGGCATCATTCAGATTAAAGATCAATATATTGATTTATTATACATCCAGGATAGAAATCAATAGGTAAGATTTCTTGTTCCTCAGAAAACATGAAATGAAAATCCTGGCATATCCTTTACAGGACGTCGCCACCAACCACAGTAAACGAGTTGTTGATTTTATATGCGCAACTTATACATTCAGTAGTTTGCCATTGCTTTCTGAGCGGTGATGTCTATTTTTATTGTTCGTAAAAATCCAAGTCTAACAAATGTGCTTCCAAACTGCCGGCCGTGGGGTTTGAACCAGGCACACTTGGGTTGTGATCGAGCTCACTACCGCTTAAGTTACAGACACTCAGAAAACATACATGAAAATGTTAATCTACGGACAGACAGTTGACCCTGTTTCGAAAGATGAGAGTGTAGTTATAGCTATTGGTTACTGAACAAATCTCGTAGTACTCCATGCTTACACATAGTTGCTCAATATCCTCCTTTCTCTAACCTGCAACGCTCTTGCACTTAGAGCAGCAACAAATGTACACCATTCTTCTCTATTTTTAGCCACCCTCTGTATTGTGTTTCAGCTATGATTCATTTCTGTTTTTGTTCTACTGTTCTCCTCCAGATTGTTTTGGGTCTTCCCCATTTTCTTTTACCATCTGTTGTCTATCTCAGTGCAGTTTTCGTGACAGAGTTAGTCATCATGCTTATCACATGTTCAATCCATCTCTAGTGTATCTTTCAGATGATGGAGCTCATATTCTCTTACTGATGATGGGTAAGGGAGATGTTCTTCGGTCTCTTCGCGACTGCATGTAGGATGAAGACACTAAAAGAGATGTTGAATCACTCCAGCGATTTAAGCAGTGTGGAGTTACCTGTTGTACAAGTAGAATTGGATGCCTGAGGAGCAGAGTGAGGAGCGCGAGCCACGGGAACCATCAGTATGCATACTCTTCTATATCTGTTAGGTGAGACTGAGCACCTATGGGTCTGCCTGGAGTGCAATGACGTCAGTTTAGTAACCAATAACTAATCTTGTTGACACAATCACCTTCAGTATATATCAAAATGTTAGCACGCTGATGGTTCCAGTGTGGACGATAAATATCCATGATTATCCTGCACAAAATTTTATCCTTATATCTCCAGCATTAGTTACAAAAATGTATATACACAATAAATGGAAGATAATTTTTTCTAGGCATCATGTGTATGAACTGATGTGAAAGAAATAATACTGTTTCTAAACTCGGATCAAATTTGGTTCGCAGCTCTGTACTGTAGAACAAACAATCATCTTTAAATTCACCGTAACATTGTACTATGCAACTAATTGTTGCAATTATGTGGATTTAAATTGTACTATGCAATAAATGTTGCCACTAAATAGATTTACATTATATTAAGCAACACATGTTGCAACTACATGGATTAAAATTGTACTATGCAACAAATGTTGCAATTATACGGATTGTACTACACAAGAAAGATTGTACTTATACTTGATTGTAACAACGTACTATACAACATATATTTTACCCATAATTCACCATAACAATGTACAATACAACAAGTAATGGTCCGAATAATTCATTGTAATAAATATGTACCTCACAATTTCATTGTTACAATGTGCTTATACAACAAATATTGTATTCATCAATTACTGTGATATACAACAATAAACACTGTACTCAAATTTCAATGCAATAGATATACATATAAACTGCACCCATCGCCTCGTGGGGATGAGTATTTTTAAGATAGTGACCAGCTCGCTGTCCTCTTGTTTATTTTCTCTTGGCACTCAGCGCCTTGCTGTAAAGATGAGAATTTTCAAGACAGTGACCAGTTGTCTGTCCTCTCGTTTTTTTTATTTCAGCATTAGTTGCACTGTTGTCAGGATGAGCATTTTCAAGACAGTGACCGGTTAGCTGTCCTTTAAGACAGTGACCGGCTAGCTGTCCTTTAAGACAGTGACCGGCTAGCTGTCCTTTAAAACAGTCACCGGTTAGCTGTCCTTTAAGACAGTGACCGGCTAGCTGTCCTTTAAGACAGTAACCGGCTAGCTGTCCTTTAAGAAGAGGTTGTGGCTTTAGCAGAGGTAGCTGGTCGTCTTCTTCTTTGAACGCTCCATTTCGACCACTTGTTAAATTACTCTTTGTGATTTGTATGTGATCTGAGTCTAAGAGCTAATGTACATTGTGTCAGTTATGTGCTTACAAGTAGGACAGCACATCAGATTTCTGCTATGCTTTTATTTACTAGGGTAGCTTCCATAGGCCCCTACCTCAGTTGCCTCTTACAAAATGACTTGTAGGTCATCACAGTGTTACTATTCTTTGCTATCCTTGTAGGCCCCGGCAACACATGAGTGAGAATAAACATACAACAAACACTGTACTAATAATTTATTGTAAAATATAAATAATATACATTGTAGTTATAATTTATTGTTTAAAAATATACAACAGTATCATTATTAGATATTGTCAAAAATAGACAGCGTACACCGTACTCATAATTTATTGTAATAAAAAGACAAGAAAAACACTGTACTCATATTTTACTGTCAGAAATATACAATAAATATTGTACTTGTAATTCATTGTACCAGTGTACTGTACAACAAATATTGTACCAGTGTATTATACAACAATTATTGTACCAGTGTACTATACAACAATTATTGTACCAGTGTACTATACAACAAATATTGTACCTGTGTACTATACAACAAATATTGTATCAGTGTACTATACAACAAATATTGTACATATAGACACAGATTAATAAATAGATTAATAACGTTCAGTCCCTCAATCAAAAACATAAGTCTACTACACACATTTACACAACATTCCACACACATTTACACACCAAAAAACACAGATAACATAGAAAAATGTACAGAATAAAATGACATATGGCAAAATAGAAAAACTGGTAAAATGTGTTATATTACAAAAACTAAACTTGTTTTTAAAAAAAACCATACCTTGATGTCTTAGATAGAAAATATGTGAGAAAAATACAACAGATATAAACAATATAGATGGCACTTCAGCTTGAGGCTAATCAATATTTTACAAACAAACATAAAAAAAACTGTTGTTAACTCCTTGTGGACCAAATGCCACACTACGAGACTTTGTGTTAGACGCCTTTTACCAGGAGCCACACTAAAGGGCGTTTTTATTCTAAAAATAAATGGCTTGTAAAAACATGGTTTTTGCCCTGGTACACTAAGAGTTAATGTCAAAGCAGCAATCTCATGGCATCCTTTTTTCACCCTAGGGAGGCATAGGTATGCAACCAAGATCTTCCAGGCCCTCCTATCCAAGGTCATCTTTTATAGATCTCTCCACATTTTCTTGCATTCCATCTCCGTCAGCCAATTTTCGTTCAGATTTCATCAGGTCATTTCATGAGTACTACTTCTTTCTTCAGTGATGAGCTATGAATTTCCATAGTTGTGGTTTCTGTAGCTAACTAGTGTTCTTTTATAGGGTGTCGTAGCTAGCCCCACACTTAACCTCCTTAGTTGTCTCTTACGACATGCGTGGCAGGTAACAGTAATACTATTCTTTACACTCCTAATTTAGGCCCTGGTAGCCACTGGGCAAATCCCATGGCATCTAAGTAAGTAAACATTACTCTTCTGCTGGACAAAAAAATCAAATGAAGAGCTGCCTAGGATTAAGCTTTCAAATAACATCAAAACAAAACACATTTATCAGCAACAAATTGTCAATAAGAACAATATATTATTTGAGTTTTTTGTTTTTTTAAAGACAAAATAAGGAAACAATAAAGAAGGTCAGCAAAGTTCGGCTAAGCAGCAGTATCAATTTATATATGTAATAGATTGCAACAATATATTAGTTGTATGTGATCTTCAGCCAAATCTGGTCATACCCTTAGTTTACTGTACACCACAAACTGGGCAGTCAGCTTCAGGTCTGTCAGGTCTTCTTCTTCAGCGATCTCTAGTCATGCACTTAGTTTACTGTGGACCACAAACTGGGCAGCCAGTTTCAGGTCTTCTTCTTAGCGATCTCTGGTCATGAGCTTAGTTTACTGGGGACAACAAACTTGGCAGTCAGCTTCAGGCTTGTCAGGTTTCCTTCTTCAGCGATCTCTGGTCAAGCTCTTAGTTTAGTGTGGACCACAAACTGGGCAGTCAGCTTCAGGTTTGTCAGGTTTCATTCTTAGCAATTTCTGGTCCTGCACTTAGTTTACTGTGGACCACAAACTGGTCAGTCAGCTTCAGCGAGCTCTGGTCCTGTACTTAGTTTACTGTGGACCACAAACTGGGCAATCAGCTTCAGCGATCTCTGGTCATGCACTTAGTTTACTGGACAGTCAGCTTCAGGTCTGTCAGGTTTCTTCTTCAGCGATCTCTGGTCATGCACTTAGTTTACTGGGGACCACAAACTGGGCAGTCAGCTTCAGGTCTGTCAGGTTTCCTTGTTCAGCGATCTCTGGTCATGCGTTTAATTTACTGTAGACCACAAACTGGGCAGTCAGCTTCGGGTCTGTCAGATTTCCCCAAAGCTTTGATTTTCAGGTCGACTGGGTGTGGCTACATGTTGCTTCTCAGCTCACACAGGAGAGGACAGTCTTGCAGGACATGCTCTGGTGTCTGTTCCACCTGCTGACACTGGCAGAGAGCTGTTTGACTTATTCCTAGTCTAAATAAGAATCTGTAGAGTCTGCAGCGTCCGGTACATGGGCACAATATAACGATCTCTCTCTCTCGCGATCGTTCTTATGCCATTTTATCATTCTATTGTGATATATAAACAGCCAAACATCAGAACGTGATCTACGTGCACAAGCCTTCAGTACCTATTGGAGCACAGTTGCTTATCCTTGGGTGTTGTGTTCGATTTCAGCCAGCTTTTGTGTGTTGTTCGCCTTTCGCTAGATATAATGATCTGATCTGCTTTGATCTTTGAAAAAGTCTCTTTTTTTCATAATCTCATGCAGTGTTTGTCTTCCAGTCTCAATGAATTCAATCCTTCAGTTTTATAGCCTTAATACTGATCCTAACCATCTAATTCAAGGATGGGTAACCCTGGCCACGGCCCAGATCCAGAGTCCAGCACATATTTATATCTGTCTAGCCGCTGAAGTTACTCAAAGTATAAACACTTTTAGTCCTAGGAACTAAGTTACCATTATATTCTATATATTCCAAGAAAGAAAAATACTGATCGCATCGACACAACAATTTATTTGAAATAAAAGTTCTGGAAGAGCTCTTTAATTTAACAATAATAAAACTATGACATATCTGAAAACATCGTTCGTTGATGATGATAGCATTTTAAAGCTGACTTCAATGCAAGATTTGAAGATTGTTCATTGTTCATTTGAGGATCATCTTCATCGGACAAGTCCATAATTGAAATACATGCTTGGGAGGAGATCGGAGCAGTGTGTTTCCATTCTGTGTTGATTCTACTGGGGTTGCTTTCATGGTATTCCAGTCTTGTCGCACCTATCGGTATGCATAACTAACTTGTGCAACCAAGATAGAGAATACCCTTTATCTTCTTAGTTGAAATCTTCAGAGCGTAGGTTTTCTCTTAGAGCGTTGATGATGTCGCTTCTGTCCATAGAAGAACCATTTTCAATCGCAACATTGCCCGTCAGTGCATCCGCTCTTTCATTGCCCTTCACCCCAGCTTCTTCCTTCTTCTGCGATCAATTTCTGATATGCGAGTACTCCGGTATGTGTATAAGCAGGGCGGTGCGCTTGAGGTCTTCACCAGCCCACCATAATTCGTTTTGTAGGGTTGTTTCTGTTGGTCAGATTTTGTTGAAAGATGAAAGTAAGTGTCTGGATTGTTGCATTTTGAATTAATTACACCCACTGCCTTCATACATAATCGGTCTTCATCTTCTGTATCATGCTCATAGATTTGAGGATTTTTGATTGCAGTCGCTCAGTCTGAGGATGTTTGCATCTCCATGTGATGGTTTCTGTAGCATTGGGGTAAGGTGCTTGCATCTTACTCCAAAAGTGCTCAGTTTCTGTGTAGTAATAATAATAGCAGTCCATCGCTAGAGATGATGGCAACAGCCTTATAGCAAACAACTGTTGAAGACCTTTGCTCCACAAGGAGCAAAGAGGTAAGTCATTATTAGTTTTACTGCAGTCTTCTCCCCAATATCAGTTTGTCGTAATGGATTCAAATCTCTGCAAACATAACAGAATTCTCTTCTTGTTCTTCTTTACAGAATATTACTTTTAAGTGTTAATATAACCAGTTGCACCTTTAATTGCATTGTTGTTACACCTCTCTGGTGTGTGAGGAGGTGAGAGTAGAGTCCAATTCTCAAACACAATACCCTACCACAGGTGTGGAATACATTATCCAGGTCGGACATGTGGGTGTTGTGTGTTCTGTCTTTTTGCACCTCAGCAGTACTACGATTCTCAGCTATGCTAATTCCTCCTTTGTTGCTACTGCGCCACATTTAGCGATCTTGAGCAAGATATTCCCAGCACATGGACTCTATAATGAAGCACTTCAGAGACACTTGAAGAGTTGTAATAACAACATGAAAAATATACATATTTTCTGTGCACGCTAGCATAAATTTGTGTAACAATAAGCAGCTGACAAATTTAGCAACAATTGAACAAATGTCATGTAAAATCTTGATAAAAAATAATAGTCGCAAACATACACACACAAAGCAAACTAGAAGTGCTCAAATGGAGATGGTGTCAGTACTTATGTTTGTAATAACATATTATGTCTAGAGAAAAACAGTTTCATAGTGAGTCTAGTTTCAGAGATCTGAGAAGCACAATTCCAATCTGGCACCTACTACCCAGCTATTAAGAGTTTTAAAGCCAAAGGATTTACTTCATTGCGCCAGGTTTTATCCCCATATGGTTCAGCCCCTCTCTGCAGAAATGGCACGTTAGCTGCAGAGAGTATTGCACAGAGCATGAACTCTGTAGCTCCGGGAACAATCCTAGGGGTCTCTGGAAAAGACTGCACTCACGAACAGAACTGCGCTGTCTGTATTTGAACCCATGACCTTCGACTCGCAAGGCAAAGGGTATAACCACTTAGTCACAGAGACCCCCGAATAAGTAGATAGGTATATGAGGCTCCTGTAGAACACGATTGTCAAACACTGAAATTGAACCCTGGTCTTTATTATCACTCTCCTCCCATTGCCCAGCTCTAAAGACAAGCATTTGTAAGACAATCAGCAGCCTGTGTGTTACGGGGACTTGCAAGGAGAGTAAATATTAGTAACACTGAGACCTACAGGGCGACTGAGATAGGGCCTAAGAAAGCTACCCTAGTAAATAAAAAGTGTTGCAGAAATCTGATGAGCTGACCTATTTGTTGGCGCATAATTGGCACAAATTCCATCGCTCTTAGACTCAGATCACATACAAATCACAGTGGTTTAACAAGTGCTCGATATGGAGCGTTCATAGAAGAAGACGACCAGCTACCTCTGCTAAAACCACAACATCTTCTTAAAGGACATCTAGCTGGTCGCTGACTTGAAAATGTTCCTCTTTACAGCTAGGCAATGATTGCCGAGAGAAAATCAGGGTTTTGTTTCAATTTTAGCAATTGGCAAATTGCAAATGGCAGCGTTTTCCAGAGGCTTCAAATACCTGTCTTTATTTGCCATGCTCACTGACCCTAGTGCTTCTCTTTGGTTTCTTAGAGCTCTCTATTCCCCATATTTATAAAACTACACTCACTTTCAATTTCACAAAAGTTTAGACAAAAATGTTTTGTTCTTAGAAGTCTCATTCTCACTAGTATATGTGATCACTACTCTCTACACAACCTCTTGGGGGTCTCTGTGACTAAGTGGTTAAGCCTTTCCCTTGTGAGTCGAAGGTCGTAGGTTCAAATCCAGACCGCACCATTCTGTTCACGAGTGCAGTTTTTCCAGAGACCCCTAGGATTGTTGCTGAGCTACGGAGTTTGTGCTTGTGCAATACTTCGGCAGGTGGCGACATTTCTGCGGAAAGGGACCGAGCCTATAGGGGAAAACCCGTGCAATGAAGTCAATCCTTCGGATTTAAAACCCTTTTTAAACACAACCTCTTGTTTCTAGCTCAACTAAAATACCTGTCTATTTATTTACCATGCTCATTGATCCCAGTGCTTCTCTTTGGTTTCTTAGAACTCTTTATTGTCCAGATTTACTAAACTACACTCACTTTCACGTTCACTAAAAGTTCTGACGAAAATATAAATGTTTCATTCCCACTAGATCGCTTCTCCACGCAACTTCATGTTTCTAGTGCAACGTAACATAAATAAGTATAATATCATTATATTATTGTTACTAGTACAGGTTGTTACATCCAAACAGACAACCGATCTCATCTGAGGTTTGTCAAAGACAATAAACCAGTCTGCGACCATTTCTGATCAAGATCTCCAGTAAAACATGCTTATTCTCCAGGCTATTGATGTTGCACCGGAGCAGAAGCAGAAGCTACAGGAACTGTGGCTACAGGTTTTGGCTGAATGTTTCGTTTCTTCATGTACAAGACCACCTGATCAGGAACCTCTGCAAGGACCTCCTTGGCCAGAGTCATCTTGCTCATGTTAATATCAGCACCAAACTGGCCACTAATAACGTCACGGAACGGAACAAACTGAGAAAAAAATAACACGCAAGCATAAACGTCCAGGGTCAAAGGTCAGCTATATTTATTAGAGCATAAAAATGTTACAGAAGAATAACTAAAGATAGTCAATGCAAGCGCTTGTGTGCTGCCAAGAGGAGGAGGGATGGGTGGGAGAGAAAAGAATATGCAGCAATGTGTACCTGCCAGGCATGTCATAAGAGGCGACTAAGGAGGACTATCTTGAAGCTCTGCTGTTTTTTTCCACCTCATGTGGTAACATTAGTTGGATCTTTCACATGCTGAATCTCACAACTAGGAGAGAAGGGGTAAGGGGAATGTCTGTGTTGAAGTGGTCAAACAGTCTGCCTTGCATTCTGAAGGTTATGGATTAAAATTGCTTCATAAGCATGTAGTTCCAGGATCACAATTTCCATAGTGACAGTGAGCTTTTCTCAACTATATCAGCTCTCTGGTCGATCCAACCTCAATTGGGTACCCAAACAAAATTTGTTGTCTTAATTCTGTGCATTTATGTAGTAAAATAATTATGTGACATTTATGTAGTAAAATAATTATGTGACATTTATGTAGTAAAATAATTATGTGACATTTATGTAGTAAAATAATTATGTGACATTTATTTACTCAAATAATTATTTCTGTGACATTTATTTACTAAAATAATTATTTCTGTGACAAGATCTGGTTTAAATAATTTTGTATCTTGCATTTATTTCTTCATCTGTCAACTCCCAGTGGAGCACAGGTCTTCATCAGAAATCTTCCAGCCCTTCCTCTCTCTTGCCATCCCTTCCAAGTTTTACCTTTCCTTTTCATATCAGTTTCCAGCTCTCTTCTCCAGGTATGGCTAAGCCTTTCCTACTCCTCTTTTCCTGCGGGTTCCAAAACAGTGCCTGTTTTGCAATGCTTCCTGTCGGACTTCTCAATGTGTGTCCTATACATCACCAGCATCTCTTCCTTAGCTCTTTCTCCACTGGTATCTGATTAATTCTTTCTCTGAGTTCATTGTTTGTAATCTTATCATACCATCTCAGTCCCTCTATTCTACGTAAACATCTATTTATGAATGTCTGTAGTTTTCTGATGGTTTCTTTTGTTGTCTTCCATATTTCCGAGCCATAGAACAGCACTGACTTTACATTTGATTGAAAGATTCACAGCTTTGTGTTTGTTTTGAATTCCTTTGACTTCCATATCTTACTCAATGCAATAAAGTATCCACTTGCTTTTTGTATTTTATCTTGGCATCTTTGTTTGTTCCCCCTTCAGTGTCTATGTTGATACAAAGGTATGTGTACGATTCTACATTGTGTAAAGCTGTTTCCTTCAGCATAATCTGGTTTTTTACCGCATTTATTCTCATGACCTTGGTCATTCCCTTGTGTATTTTCAAACCTAGTTGCTGAGACTTATTATTTAAGGTATTCATTTTATCTTTAATCTGTGCATGATTGTGGGACAGCAAAGCCAGATCATCTGCAAAATCCAGGTCCTCTAGTTGTTTCATAAGTGTCCATTGTATTTCCCATCTGTTATCTGTTGTTGTTGATTTCATGATCCAATCTATGGCCAGCAAGAACAGGAATGGTGATAACAGGCATCCCGTCTCACCCCGTGCTTATCTCAAAAGATATTCCGTCAATTGGCCCTCATGTATGACTGCATACGTTTCCTTTATTTAGGTTTGCAATCTTGGGAATTCAATTATTAAAACAAAATGAGAAAATTGAAGCATTTTGGACATATAAAGATACACGAAAGGTTGGAGAAGATCATTATGGAAGGAGACATCCTGGCAAAGAGAAGAATAGGAAGACCACGGAGAAGATGGATTCAGGATGTAACTGATGATTTGAGCATGACGGCTGCAAAGGCGGGACATCTGGCTTATGAGAGAGAAATCCTGAAGAGCTGTTAGGGTGACAAAGTTCTGTTCAGGACAAGCTATTTGATTGTATCAGTTATAGGAGGGCTATCATCATACCTTTCCAGACCTGGCAATCAGTGCTCCGACCCACACTTAAACAAATCCAGCACAGTCCAGCAGCCCAACACACTAGTTTTATGGGTTGATTAATTAATCTTTTTGGAAAATTATTATCTATTTGTTGTGTGTGTTAACCTTTTGACTCTGTAATTTTTGTTTTACCTCCGGATGCATTTATATTGTAGTGTATACTGAACTAGCTAGTATACCGGCTTTACGTCATCTTAAAAGGTAACGGGAGTCAGTACATCGGTTCAGAAGGGCGAAAGGGTTAATAATAAACTTAAAAAAACAAAATACTCCGCTACAGTATTTGTTTCACTATTTCTATTGGCTACACTGAGATGATGAGAAACAATAAAACTAAACATGCCAACCTGTACTGTGTTGGCTGCAACAAGATGAGCAAATTATCAAAAAAGAATAGACGAACCTGTACTATGTCCCTTTCCGCACACTTCCCAGTTGTCTGGGACCTCAAAATATGGTCATCCGCATCCAGCGCATCCATAGCTGTGTGCAGCAAGAGAAAAACAAAAAGTACTATAATTGCTTACTAATATCAATATTTACAATGTATTATAAATGAAAGTGTTAACTGCGTTTAGGGGCCTACCAAACCAATGTGCAACGTATACTTGTTCTTGGCAAAGATCAAACATATCACAAAGAGTGATTAAAATTGGTCGTAAAGAACGAACGCAAAGAAGAAGAAGAAGGTGTTAACACAGATACTATTTGTAAAAATGTTAACGGTTGCCAGATCAGAATATGTCAGGTCTGAGCATTGAACATTGACTGTAATAAATCTAAAACACAGCCTGCCTCCTGTTCTACTGGTACACTTTGACATACTGCTGTCTGTTCTCAAATACGGTCTGCCCCCTCCCCTCCCGTCATACTGCATACTCTACAGACCGCTGTCTGTTCTCAAACACAGTGTGCCTCCTGTCATGTTGGCAAACTCTGACAGATTGCTGTCTGTTCTCAAATATGATCTGTTTGTGGTCATATCATACCACTGTAGATTGAGTATCATGTGCAGGCATCTATTGATGAATGTTCATGTATAAAAAGAATAGTATTTCTGTCTTATCCTGACAGTTGTTCATCGCAAGTAATGATGACAACAACATCAGATGTATGTGCGGAGATGACTGTAGAGTCAATCCCCTACCACAGGTAGAACCTATATGAACAAGGCGGAACATGTGGGTGATGCCTGCATGTTAAATACATATGTGCACGCATGCACACATGCTCGCATATACATATATATATATATATATATACAGATAGCAATACTTTGTATTCAAAATGATATGTGTTTGTAAAGGAAAATACTATGATGGCTTTCAACAGTTGATTAAACTTACCATCAAATTCTGCATTTCCAACACCAACTATAATGACTGACATTGGTAGATAGGATGCCTGAAAAATAAGTTTGAAAGTCAAGTTAGTTGGGGGATCTCTACTACTTCTTCTTCTGCATATCAGTTATTAGTTTCAGCATATTTGTCAGCACAACAGACCAAATAGTCCAGAAGTGTCCCCCGATCTCCTCCTCAGTATATCTCTCAGCGTGTGGCAACTAACGACACTGGTTCTTTGTTGGTTTACTATTCTTCTTTGACTGCCAGCATAGTGTTCTTGTCTAGCTACACCACATCGGACTTGGAATTCTTGCAGCTGGTTAGTGTTGTAGATTCACCACTATTACTTGAATCATGTGCAATCCTCTCCCTTAGGGATTTATAATATCAGCCAGGTCCATTGCTCGCCCGCTTCTTACAGCTGCCAAATCTGCAAGCCCATCAGGCGTTCATTTCCTTACACCTGCATGCCTTGGCATAAAAATAAAACCGATTTTTGTCAGCCTAGACCTCCTCAGAGGACCTCATCCATTGACTTTGAGCCCAGCCTGTTTCAATCTTCCTGAGCATACTCATTGAGGAAAACATGCATGGATAAAAGTCTGAGATTCCAGTCAGACCATCGTGTTAGTTACTGCCATGATTTTCATAGTGATGCTGCTTGTAGTCACGGCAAAACCACCACTGTCTTCCTTCACAACATCCTATCTGACTTGAGCACTGAAAGCACATGAGCTCCGCATGTGTCGAATGACTGAACCATCTGTATAAATGATTACATCGTTCTCAGAAGAGTTCTCAGAAATTAACAAGTGAACTTCTGCCTCCAGAACCATTGGATTGTCTTGTCTGCATGCATTCTTTATCAAGTCTGATATATACCAATTATCAGTTATTCTTCTTCTTCTAACCAGGGCTGCGAGTTTTCACTCTTGGGCAGCCAATGCCAGTTTGTAGAATCTGCATGTGTTTTGTAATTGTGGGAGACTAGTGTAAAGGGTATTATGAACAGATGGGTGTGGTGGGAGGAGTTCTTGTCTAGCTTTATGCAGTCCAGGACATTCAAGCAAGATATGCTGTACTGTCTCACATGAGTGACTGCACTTTCTACAGTGTGGTAGGTGTGTGGGGTTTATTCTGTGTAGGTGGTAATTCAGTCCAACATGTCCTGTTCTTAACTGAAAGATAGTGCTTTGATCTTTTCTTTGTAGCAGATTTATATTGTCCTTGGGGTTTGGTCTATTCATCTCTGCATACATGTCCCGACCAGTCGTCCCCATAGCCCATCGGTTCAGCCAATCTTCTCTGGAGTTGTTTTTCAGAATCTGTTTTATACTTTGTATGCTAACAGGTTTGTCTATTTGTGGTTTTGATAATTATCAGTTATAAGAGGGCTATCATCATAGTACTCCAGTCATGTCCATATGTGTTCCAAACCCCACCTCAACAAGTCCAGCAACGTCCAGCGGCCCAACGCGCCAGGTGGATGTTGATTAATCAATCTCTTTGCATATTTGGTATGTCATTCTTTTCGAGCTGTACCAATACTGACACTCATATCTTTCAATCTGGTCAGCAAGAGCATTGCACAAAGCACAAACACCATAGCTCTTGCAACAATCCTAGGGATCTCATGAAAAAATTGCACATGTGTCTCAGTCCAGATTCGAACCCACAACCTTCAGTGCGACAGGATAATGACTTAACCACATCTCCATTGAAACCCCAAACAGACCAAGTGCATAAAGGCTAGAAAGGGCATGACCGTGATGTGGGCAATAGCTGTGAGCAGCGTCACCTGTCTCTTATACCCAGGATTTTGACCCACAGCAAACACACACAAGATCCTATCAGCAGACTAAACAGAAAACAGCACACAACAATCTTTCGCCTAAGAACAGGTCACTGCAGGCTTAACCACCACATGCACAGAATAAAGCCTGCTCAGACTGCACAGTGTGCATGCCAGACTGAAACATAGACTCCAGAGCACATCCTGCAGTCATGTCCATCATACATACACTATGAAAAAATGAAACATGGCCTCATGAACAAAGCTACAGACCAAGCTATGGGGAACTCTCGAAGAACTCCAACTGACATGCAGCTACATAGAGGCAACCCATCTCATGGTTTAGACAAGCATACAAAACCGAATGCAAAGAAGACCAAGAAGACCTGTCTATGATTAAGAATGCTCTGGTGATCCTGACACTCAGTAAGAATTTTCTGGTGATCCTGACACTCAGTAATACGCAGACAGAAAGACAAAAAAGAATGCAGAATGAGGCTGTTTGCATCTACTTGGGTGCACAAAATGTGTGCTGTGCAGGTTGATGCGTTACTTCCTTGACTTTCAACCATAAAAGATGAAACAAGGATTTGCCAAGTGCATGTATACCTTCGAGTCAGCATCTACTACAAAAGAAAATTAGGGGAGAAAAGGATAACAAGCTCAAACAAGGAAAATCTTGGATAGGTCAAGTTGAGGACATTATGCAATAAGTGTTCACTTGAAGACATCATTGAACTGGGTAAAGAATGGATACAGGTCTGAGGAGGAAGCAATACATCCTTTTCAATATGCATCAGACTGGATAAAGAAGGCAGACAATATGCATCAGACTGGATAGAAAAGGCAGAAAATATGCGTCAGACTGGATAGAGAAAGCAAACAAGAAAATTCAATCGTCAAAGTTCTGGTGTTGATTTCTGAAAACTTGTCTAACGACGATGTGACCATATACACAAACAGGTCTGTTTTTCAGCACATCTGCAATTCATGAACTTTCAGTGCTCAATTTTAGATGGGCTTTGTGAAAGAAATAAAGAGCTTTTAAAATGAACAAACTGTACATCATTGGAAACCATCATTAAAAGATAAAGATGGAGGTAGATTGGTCATGTATATTGTGTGTCAGTAGGGACATTGGCTAGGACAGTTCTCTGATGGACAGCAGATGGGAAAAGAAGGTCTGGAAGTCAAAAAGAAACATTGAGAAGAACTGTGGAAAGATAAAGGAAAAATTATGGCCTGACTTGGGAAACAATTGGTAGAAAGGCAACAAAGCGACAGCAATATAAATCTTTTGTGGAAGCCTTAAGTGTTAAACGGAACATAAAGAGGATATTGATGGAGTGAAGGAAGACAGTGGTGATTTGGTTGTGACTCTAATCTCTTCTTCTGCTTCGAACGCTCCATATTGACCATTTGTTAATCACTCTGTGTGATTTGTATGTGATCTGAGCCTAAGAGTGTTGTACGTTGTGACAGATATGCACCTACAAGTAGGCCAGCACATCTTATTTCTACGATGCTTTTTATTTACTAGGGTAGCTTCCCTATCCTGTCAAAGAGCAAAAATAACAATCACCCAAGCCACCAGAACAGATCAAGACAAAAACAGAAACCAAGACACTGGGCAACAACCTGGCAGCAGTGTCACAACAAAAGAAGAAGCTGCTTCCCTAGGCCTCTACCTCAGTCGCCTCTTACGACATGCCTTGTAGGTGACAGTGTTACTATTCTTTGCTCCCCTTGCGGACACGATCAATACACAGGTAAGAAGGTTTTATTTTAAAATCACATTGTTGATCACATGATACACACAACTTCAGTGTAAAGGTCAAAAGGTTAACATAGCACTCACTTCAACAATGGCATCAATTGTCTGCTGCATGTCTGTAATGATGCCGTCTGTGAGAATAAGCAGGACAAAGTAGTGTGAGCCATCCTGACAAGCTTGGGCAAACCTATTAGAAAAACAGAAATTACATTCAATAAATGAGATACACAAGCACTCATCAAACTCTTAAAATTTCTTACAGACTCACTGTCAGCTATACAAGTCAAGAAGGCTATATATGCTTACAGAGCGGTACAGAACCTCAAAAGAGAACTTGTTCAGCTGGCAGAAAAAGCAGAAATTCACTTGTAGTAGATTCCATCTCACTGTGGCATTGCAGGCAATGAGAGTACTGATGTCTTGGCTAAGAAGATCAGTGCCAAAGAGCAAATTTACCAAACCGCCTTATCAAGAGGTCAAAACCCTCAAATCTGCAGTAGACTGGAAGACAAACATTGGATATGAATATGGAAAAGACTTCTCAAAGACCTAAGTAGAACAGACCAGGTCATTACATTGTGCCTATGTATCGGACATTGCAGACTCAACAAACACTTATATAGACTAGGAATAAGTCAAACAGCTTTCTGCCAGTGTCAGCAGGTGACATAGACACCAAAGCATGTCCTGCAAGACTGTCCTCTCCTGTGTGAGCTGAGAAGCAACATGTGGCCCCACCCAGTCGACGTAAAAACTAAGCTTTGGTGAAACCTGACAGACCTGAAGCTGACTGCCCAGTTTGTGGTCCACAGCAAACTAAGCGCTTGACCAGAGATCTCTGAAGAAGAAACCTGACAGACCTGAAGCTGATTGCCCAGTTTGTGGTCCACAGCAAACTAAGCGCTTGACCAGAGATCTCTGAAGAAGAAACCTGACAGACCTGAAGCTGATTGCCCAGTTTGTGGTCCACAGTAAACTAAGCGCATGACCAGAGATCGCTGAAGAAGGAAACCTGACAGACCTGAAGCTGACTGCCCAGTTTGTGGTCCACAGTAAACTAAGTGCATGACCAGAGATCTCTGAAGAAGAAACCTGACAGACCTGAAGCTGACTGCCAGTTTGTGGTCCACAGTAAATTAAGCTCAAGACCAGAGATCTCTGAAGAAGAACTTTTAAAAAAACTTTCAGTATCCAAACATCAACAACAAGAACAGTGCTTTACTTTGCAGCAATGTTTCATGGGAAGCATCAATTTTTTGGCTCTCCCTCACTTTGAGACTCACTCTCCATCACAACCCCCTGATGCATATGAAAGAAAATTTCCATTGAAATGGGCTAACTTTTACTTATGTTGATAGGACATCTGGTATTACAAATGGCTGCAATTTTTAAATGCAAACATGTCACCATGAATGCTAAAAATGCATTGTTCAACGCAATATTTCTCCCAACAGTATGCTATCAGTGCCAAACTTGGACTCTGACATCAAAACAATAAAAGAAAACAATAAAAGAAAACAAGTCACGACAGAGATGAAGTGTCTACACGGAATGCTGGAAATATCAAGAAGAGACCAGTTGAGAAATGAAGACATCAGGAAAAAAGTTGGTACATCTTCATCAAGAAACAACAAATTAAATGGTTCAGCCACATAAACAGATTACCAACAGACAGTGCGCCTCAAAGAGCAATGTTGCTCTGATACAGTGGATACAAAGCAAAAGGTCATCCATGCAATAGGTGGACCTCAGAGATAACAAAAGCAAGGAAAACAAAGTATATGAAGCGCACACTTATTCTACTTCTTCTTCTTTGAACGCTCCATATCGACCACTTGTTAACCACTTTTTATGATTTGTATGTGATCCAAGCCTAAGAGCAATTGTACGTTGTGCCAGTTATGCGCCTACAAGTTGGCCAGCACATCTGATTTATGCATCGCTTTTATTTACTAGGGTAGTTTCCCTAGGCCCCTACCTCAGTCACTTTGTAGGTCACAGTGTTACTATTTTGTACTCCCCTTAAGAGCCCAGACAACACATGGGAGCCTCAAGGTATAAAAATGGTTTGTTTACTTGTTCTTTCTCTCGCCCTAAGTCTATTCTCCCATTTATTTCATCAACAAAATAAATCTACCTTCTGACATGGTTAATGACGGGAGAAAAATTTGTTGGTCCGTAGAGTTGTAGTTTGGGTAGGGCAGCATGATAAGCCTGCAAGATTCCTTCCACTCTATGACAGTATGGATTAGATGGATTATAATTCTGAAATAGATCAAGATTTACCATCAAGTTGTTTTTCATATTTAACATCAATAGTTATTTATCATATTTAACATCAATAGTTATTTATCATATTTAACATCAATAGTTATTTATCATATTTAACATCAATAGTTATTTATCATATTTAACATCAATAGTTTGCAAGGGAAGCCTAGAAATACATGGAGACAAGATTTGGAGGGAGAGATTAACAATATAAAGAAGAGCTGGAGTGAGCTGCAGGAGATAGCTAAAGACAGGAAGACTTGGCATGAGTTGGTTGAGGGCCTATGCCCCAATCAGGGTTAAAAAGGCATGAGAGAGTTATTTCTCTTAAAGTGTTGATGATTTTTTAAACATATTAGTTAGCCTACTATTAATTCAGGCGTAGTCATGTCACCTAACATGGCACATCTGTCTGATTTTTGCGTGAAGGTTTACTTATCATTAGTGTCACTTGCCATTCAGGCTAGCCTTACCCTGACTTCAGAGGTACTTGTTATTTAGATCCCCAAATAAGGAATTATATTTTCCTGTAGTCCAGTTGCGTATCGTATGCACACCAACATTTTTTTGTCATGGCTGGCCTCGAACCCCGGAATTTTCACAACACGTTGGTCACTAGCACATCAACTTTGCTATCCCTGACCCCATTGATGATGATATACTGTTAGTCTTGAGACAATGGATTTAACACCGAGGTGAGAAGTCAGGCTGGGGGCTTCCTATTTTTATCGTTCATCCGATAGGACTGGGAACTTGATCTCACCTACATTGAGATAAAAAATCACTGGGAACAATAGTCTGATCACTACGAACAGGAAATGAACTGAGTACTTGTAAGCAAGAACTGCACCTCCAGTCGACAGACACCCCCAAACAGATGATTAAAATACTCACCACAGCAAATTCATGTGAAGCAGCACCACTATTATCAATCCGAGCACCAAATCCCAGGACAGGAAATAGCTTGTCACTGCAATCATTTAAACAATCATGTTTTATCACAAATATTCATTCCATTGTCTTCAGACATAAATTACATAGACACATCTCAAGAAAATGACTTGGCTGTGCATGCCTGGACATGCTGGAGTGCAGGGTAACGAGAGTGCTGACTTTCTTGTAAACAATGCCTTGACTCAAGCGGGCAGAAGTATGGACAGAGCCGATATCATCAATGAGGTACGCTTTCAATTATGTGACATGGGCAGATTTCAGACACTGGAACGAGTTCGAGAATTAGGCGTTAAGTTTGGACATGCCAGACGGTGTCATCTTCATGGTAGAGAGAAGATATAGTAATCAACTTCTCGTGGAGTACGGTGAGCAAATGGACTTTAGGATGGCTGCTGCAGCGGAGGACAGAGCACGAATGGGAATGTCCAATGTGCCATGAAGTCGATCGCATAACATAACATAAATTACTGCACATTTTCAATAGTTTTTATTTGTTTCATTGTGAACTAGCATACAACTGTTTCTGAGGAGCATCTCCATGTGGGAGATTTGTGTTCAATCAATGGTAAGGCCAAGAACATTTTTCTATTGTAGGTATTAAAAAAAAATGCTAACCTGAACAGCTTTGTAGCGACTGCACTAGCCATGTAGTCATTAAATTCCTCAGGCTTTCATCCCACCTGTCCTACACGGCCCTAAAAAGTGGTACTACAAGCAGTAACCACAGTTTGCAAGCATTTCAATTGGTGAAAATCATATTGGATCGCCAGTATTTTCTATCACATGTCTGGATCAGATCAAGTGCCATCTCCGCATCAAAGGTCAGCTGTAATGGGTCTCAAACATTTTCATATCATTGGCTGTACATTCCGTCAAAATGGTTTTGTCCCATTTTTTTTTTAAATGCCTCTTTGATACTTGCATCATTACCTTCCTCTTGCCTACTGTTCTGGACATGCAGGTGTTTGTGGCAACAACTATAAACTATACACCAACAACTATACACCAACAACTATACACCAACAACTATACACCAACAACTATACACGACCTGTCATAATCCTGAATAATCTCTCCTACAGCTTGAATAGCTGTTGCGTATTGGTTTGGTTGGTATGGATTCATGAAATGAAGAGAAGTTGATTGCGTTGGATTTCCATTTGATGCTGTAAAATCTATGGCCACTGTGAAGTTCATCTGAATTCTTGAATAAATACAAAGGTGATCATTAGATTTCTGGTAACAAAAAAACAAAAGTGATGATGATCTGATTCTTTGATTACATACATCTTCTTCTTCGAACGCTCCATATTGACCTCTTGTTAACCACTCGGTGTCATTTGTATGTGATCTGAGCCTAAGTGTGATGGTACATTGTGCCAGTTATGCGCCTAACAGTAAGTTAGTACATCCGATTTCTACTATGCTTTTTATTTACTAGGGTAGTTTCCTAGGCCCCTATATCAGTCACCTCTTATGACATGCCTTGTAGGTCACAGTGGTACTATTCTTTCCTTCCCTTGCGGGCTCTGGCACCACACTGGGGTTTGAATACATAAAAATGTGTTTGTGCATGAAATAAAAAAAAAAGGTGATCATGTTAGGATAGATGATAGGTCCATGATCATTGATTGCACTTTGGTAAATAACCATGTGTGCTCCGATCTCTTTCTTACATATGAAGATCTCGGTGACAGCGCACGGCAACGTTCCCATTGTAATTTAGAAGAGGATGATAATATTTTATGATGAATTTGCTTGGTTTTTTTAAACTTTCTAATGAACTTTGCCAGGGCAGTGGCTTTCCAGCCTGCTCTTCTCAATTTTGAACTGCCAATGGTTCTTTTACGTGCTCAAATTTAACACAGGACCTAGTCTCCAATAGGACTAGGAACTCGATCTCACCTAAACTGAGATCAGAGATCTCTAGAAAAATATCCTGATGTCTCCGTGAGGGAACAAACTGAGTACCTTCGGAATGAGAGGTGAGCATCTAACCTCTACGTCACAGAGAGTTGATCATGTGATTATTGGAAATAAAAACAAAGAAAAATCAGATTCCTGGACAAAGGTTGTCAGCTAAATCTTGAAGTAAACAATTCAAAAGTTGACCATCAGATTTCTGTAACAAATACAAACATCAACATTCAATTCTTGGACTAGGAACAAGGTCACGATCTAATTCTTGGAAAAAGAATACAACGGTCACAATTTTTATTTTCATTCGCCCGCTATGAATTCAGGCGTGCGTAGTCATGGTGCATGATAGGACGTCTCTGACTGATTGTTACGTGAAGGCTTGCTTTCCTTATCATCAGTGTCCCTTGACATTCAGGCGAGTCTTACTTTGATTTCCGAGGCACTTGTTATTTAGATCCCCAAGTAAAGGATCAGGTTGTCTGTAGTCAAACTGTGTACTGTGTGCACACCAACTGTTATTGCCCAAGCTGGACTCTGAATTTTCTCTGTACTGTACTAGCGCAGCGTGTATCTTCGCTATCTGTTCCACATACCATTTCCAGACAAGCTTTTTATAAGCAATAACAGTCTCAAGCTGATCAAAGTTTTCTTTCACCATGTTCACATTTGATATCTGATAGGTAGGTACACAGAAGAATAAGGAGAAGAAGATGAAGAAGAAAAAGAAGAGCAATAATGTTATGTTATGCGATTGACGTCATGGCACATTGGACATTCCCATTTGTGCTCTGTCCTCCGCTGCAGCAGCTATCCCAAAGTCCATTTGCTCAACCAACACATAAGAAGAGCAATAATACAAATATAAGCAAGAAGAATAAGAACAAGAAGATGAACCAGCTCTTCAAGTACCTCTGAAGTCAGAATAGGCCTGTTTGCATGGCGTGTACACCAGTCAAATGGTAGAAGCAGGCCTTCTGCAAAACTCAGTCCGAAGCGCTATACCAGGCATCATGGCTAACGCCTGAGTTCACGGTGGGCAAATGCAGAAGAAGAATCATATGAACCAGAAGAAGAAGAAAAAGACGACAAAGAAGAAGAAAAAGAAGTAAAAAAAAGTAAGAGAAATGAGAAGAAGAATAGAGAGAATTGAATTTGTAAGCTATAGAAGACAAATGGTAATCTTCTTACCCTCCTTTGATGAAATCTAAAAATGAGTATTGTGGTTGAATCTTGCAGCTCATGACTTGAATCTGTGAAGAGATTAGTAGTATTCAATACATGACAGACAGAGTTTTCATAATTAAACACAGTAGAACTACAAGGGTCTCTGTGGCTAAGTGGTTAAGCCTTTGCCTTGTGAGTCAAAGGTTGTGGGTTTGAATCCGGAATGCACCATTCTGTTCCCGAGTGCAGTTTTTTCCAGAGACCCCTAGAAATTTTGCAGGCGCTACGGATTTTGTGCTTTGTGCAATACTCACGGCAGGTTGCTTGCCATTTCTGTGGAGATGGACCGAGCCATATGGGGTAAAACCGGTGCTATTAAGGGGGATTCGGGTCTTGAAAATCAAGAATCTATTTTCGTTGTTTTCATATTAATATAAAATTTGTATAAGCATTTTGAAAGAGTATGACTTAGAATAGTAGAAAAAATTAGTAAAAAAAAATGTCAAAGTGTTGCCATGGAAACAATACAAAATGGCCGCCAAAAACAAAATTTCAAATCCCTAAGGCTCTGAATCTAATGAATGTAAATGAATTCTGTTTTCACTCTAAGGTGTGCGCAATTGTAATATCTAAAATATTACACATGATTTTAGGATATATTAAATATTTAATTTTTATAAATTTTTGGTAAAATTCCTCAAAATGTGGTCAAAAAGCTGTTTTTGGAGGGTGTGTTTACACAAAAATTCATAAAAATGTAATATTTAATATATCCTAAAAGGATCAGTAATTTTGTAGATATTACAATTGCGCACCTTAGAGTGAAAACAGAATTCATTTATATTCATTAACTTCAGATCCTTAGGGATTTGAAATTTTGTGCTTGGCGGCCATTTTGTATTGTTTCCATGGCAACGCTGTTGACTTTTTTTTTCTTATTTTTTCTACTATTCTAAGTCATAATCTTTCAAAATTGTTATACAAATTCTACATTAATACCAAAGCAAAGAAAATAGTTTCCAGACCAGAGTCCCCCCTTAAGTCAATCCTACGGCTTTAAAACCCTTTTAAAAAACCTTTACTACCAATACCTTCATCTGCAAGCATCAGCAGTTTTAATTTCACAGTCGGCGTGGAATATTTTTCCCAACAGTAACGGTTCTCACATTGACCTAGCCTCAAATGGGTACAGGAAAAGCACTGGAAAGTAAGGCGACGGACATGATGTTGACCACATAACCCATCATGTGTCGACGGACAATGAAAAATATGGGCCTAACACCATATTGCCCAACATACTTCGAGGTATGAAAAAGGGGTTGTTTTTGAAAAATATGATTTTACCTCTCCCGAGTCCTTGTAGTTCTTTTTCTTTGTTTTCTTCTTTGGGTTAATCAGCTGAAAAAAAGACACCATTTAAAAGTGTTAATTGGATTACTACAAATTGCAGAGTTGCATATTCAGTGTTAGAACAAAACTAAAGTTGCTGTGCTGTTATAACAAACAGTTTTACATAGACAAAAACAGTGATCAGTTCAAGAGACATGTTTTTGTCAAGAGCTCTTCATCAGGGACAAAGAATGAGAAAGAAAAAAAGAGATGACTATTCTCTGTGAAACTGCAAGCTTGTAAACTACCCAAATGTCTGCGAGACTTTTGCTAAGTTTCTATTTTCTTTAACATGTTTTCTACGATTTGTTCACTGTTGTGTTTTACTTTGTCCCTAATCAAAACACTTTTATTGTCTTATTCTTCTTCTTCTTCTTTGCGTTTGATCTTTATGACCCTTTTTAATCACTCTTTGTGATATGTTTGATCTTTGCCAAGAACGTGTATACATTGCACATTGGTTTGGTAGGCCCCTAAACACATAAGACTTCTACACTTTTAGGACACATACATCCGATTTCAGTCAAACCTCCTTAGTCGCCTCTTACAACATGCGTGGCAGGTAACAGTGGTTCTATTCTTTACACCCCAAATTTGGGCCCAGGTAACCACTCGGGTGAGTTGGAGATATAAGACTCAATCAAGTGTAAATATGAACAAACTGAAGAGGAAGACAAAGCAGAGAAAGGAGGGCGAAAGGAAGATAAAAGGCAGGGGAAAAAAGAAGCAAGAGAAAGAAGAAAAATAAAAAGGAGGAGAAAGATAAAGGAGAAGGACAAAAATACAAGAAGATCAAGATACATGATTCAATGAAATACAAGAAGATCAAGATACATGATTCAATGAAATACAAGAAGATCAAGATACATGATTCAATGAAATACAAGAAGATCAAGATACATGATTCAATGAAATACAAGAAGATCAAGATACATGATTCAATGAAATACAAGAAGATCAAGATACATGATTCAATGAAATACAAGAAGATCAAGATACATGATTCAATGAAATACAAGAAGATCAAGATACATGATTCAATGAAATACAAGAAGATCAAGATACATGATTCAATGAAATGGATGAAAACAAAGAAGAAAAGGAGGATGGGCAGGAGAAAGAAAATGAAGAAGAGAGAGGAGGAAGAAGAAGAAAGAGGATGAAAGAAGAGAGGAGGAGGATGAAAGAAGAGAGGAGGAGGAGGAAAGAAGAGAGGAGGAGGAGGAAAGAAGAGAGGAGGAGGAGGGAAGGAGGAAAAAGAAAGTAGATTAGAAGACTAAGAAAGAAGAACAAAGAAAGGAGCAGGATGAAGAAGATAGAAAGGAGGTGGTAGAAGAAGAAAGGAGAGCAAAAGAGGATAAAACATGAATAAGAAACATGATTCCATGAAGCTTGGATGTAAACAAAGAAAGATAGGATTTATCTCATTCCCCAAAAAACTACAACCTACCTCAAAGTTTCGACAACAACCACTTGCTTGCATTAACTCTCGAAGGTTGGTAGAAAACTCTCCAATAAAATCATGGCTAAAAAATAATCAAGAGAATGAACTACTGTAAAACTGTATCATCATCAAGTAGCTTGTCCCTTACGGAACTAGGCTCACATGACAGCAGTCCTGAAAAACTCTCTATTCTGTGCAAGTTGACCGGCGTCAGTACAATTCCCTCCAAAATTATCTTCTCTAGGCACTCATGTCGTTTGATGTGTCATAAATATTTAATTTTCCTTATTTTTATGTTCTTTAAGGGGTTATAGTAGAGGATTTCTCAACTTTCTTATCTCTCAATAAAATTAGGTGATACATAGCAGTTACTACTAGGTTGGTCTAAAATGAAAATTTAGATATCTTTCGCATTAATAAATTATCGGGTTGCCATGGAAACAGCAGCCATGTTGGATTATAAACGTCGTACAGTCTCCAAACAGAGTGAAATAAATAACAATTGCAATTTTTTTGACTGCACAACCTAAATATACCAATATTCTGGCCCACTGACAACTTTAAATTGTTCTGTAACATGTAACTGATCTCTAGGAGTGCAACGAATAAGACATACCCAATTTACGGCCCAAAATAGGACCCTTGGTTCATAAAAAATTCATATAAATTTATTTGTTAGAGAAAGGTGCATTTTCTGTTGTCTAAGGGCTTCAATATTAATATATATATGTCAGGGTCAAATTTCATATTGCTATCTTGAGGATTTCTTTCATGGTGGAAAACGTACATTACTCACGTTAACGAAATTTACAAATGGGAGAAAACTGTGTTTTAAAAATATAATGTGAATTTAGTCTAAAGTGTCAGGGAAATCGTCCGTTACAGCATACAGTCATTGCCTAGTCTAATTAAATCTAATATATCTGTTAGTACTCAGATCAAGCTTTACAATGATACATGACTCGATTGGGTTAATTGAATGCCATACACAGTATCTAGGGACAAAAGAAAGATAATTGAAGACATTTTCTATAGCGAATTTTTAGAGGGTAGGGCTGTTGAAAAATAGTTTTGAAGCATTTTTCGGGATCATAAATAAAAACTCTTTGCATAATTTGATTGTAGAGATGCAATACTAACATATTATGATGAATTTGAAAAATCGATATCTATAAGCTATAATGACCCAACTGTCAGTAGTATAACCCCTTAATAACTAACTCTAATAGTAAAACTATATACCACAGATCACAGCACACGATATGGTAGCTTTAGAATGTACAACAACAGAATAGGTCTGTGTTTTTATCAAATGGACTTTATTGTATGTTTGATTGATTGGACCAACATCATTGCACTTTGGTGAGTAACCATGTGTGCTCCAATTTCTTTCTTACACATGAAGATCTCAGCGGCAGTGTACGAGCTAAGTAGCACCGGCGAGGGTCCTGATGTAATTTAGAAGCAGGTGAAAATATTGTGTCGGAATTTTACTGTATTTATTGTATGCAAAAGCGTATGCCTATCGGACACAAGAAGGTTGTGGGTTAAATCCCAAACTCGACATTCCACACATTGAGGAATGAAATTGGTCCTCCTACCTCCTGCACACACGGGTTAGAAATGTAAAGTGACAGGCACTTCATATCCTAAGGTCTGAAAGGGCTAAGGGCCATTTGATATAAGATACAATAAAGATCAAATTTAATGCCAAATTTGGAGAAAAACAACACACAAAAATTAACTAAGGTCCACGTGAATTGGGTTTTTTTTCCTTGTGAGAGTTATGGTGGCACAATGGCTAGAGTACCTGCTTCCTAGACATTTGATCCCAGGTTCTTCTTCTTCTTCTGCATTCTCACTAGATTGGGATTTCGGATTCTCTAATAAAGGCAGCCGTCTGTCTCAGATTATCAGCCACGCCATACAATTTGTCTTGGACACTAGTGTAAGTGGGCCACCTCTTTCTTCTCAAGTCTGCATACTGGGGGCAGTTCTGTAGGATATAATTCCTATGATTTCTGCTTCCCGTTTGTGCCGACCTCTTCCTGCAGTAAGTTTTGGCCACCCTCGTGATGGTGGGTCTGACATTCTTACCGCGTGGCTAAATCTCAGAGGCAGATTGGCGACCGTAGAATCCGTTATCCCATTCCGCATTGTGAGGGTCGTTGCACCATGTTATGCGCCTTACGGCCTGGTGCATCCGTTTTCTGCAAGCATTTGTTTCGTGTTAGCATTCCCTAGTGGACACATGCATCCGATTTCAACCAAACCTCCTTAGTCGCCTCCTATGACATGCGTGGCAGGTAACAGTGGTTCTATTCTTTACGTCCCAAATTTGGGCCCCGGTAACCACTCGGGCGGATCCCAGGTTCAAAATCCCCAGTTGGGATCGTCTTCTTCTTTTGTCATCACACTGCTACTGGATTGTTGCCCAGTGCCATGGTTTTCTGTTTTTGTCTTATGCTGTTCTGCTGGCTTGGGTGATTGTTATTTTTGCTCTTTGACAGGATTCTGCTATGCTATTGATCCATCTTTTTTGTGGTCCTCCTCTCGCCTTCTTTCCTGATGTTCTGTTGTAGAAGACTCTGCATACTTTGGATGCATTCTTAATAAGTGGCCAAACCACTTCATTCTTTGTTTCTCAATGTAATTCAAGCCACACCCTAGCTGGGATATGGTTTGTTTTTCTACCACCAACTTCTCAGGAATTCAGTCAGAATCCAGCCTTGGGTGATTGCCAGATAAACAATGGGAAGTCAAGATGATCTGTGTGATGTGGACCCATCATGTGCTGATGTTGACCCATCATGTGTTGATGATCAAATATTACAATTTCGGCAACATCAAGTGGAAAATTATGTTCTGACACAAGTGGGAAGGTGATCGGCATCAGTAGTGGAAATCGATTAACGTGGGTTGGCCAGGCGGCAGACACTGTTCAGCTGGTATGCGAGCTCACAAATATCAACCATGGAAAAGAATGGATACCGGTGCCTTTAATATATGGGAATACCTTCTCGACCATCATTAAATTCGACAAAGGTTGCTGACAGAAGAATCCCGTAGCGTTGGATGCAGATGTTAAGGCCATCATTAAAGAAAACTGCAATGAAGGTGACGTGATTTACATGGATGGATCAGTAGTTCACCATGAAACGTCCTCATGGGCCTCTGCCATCATATCAGGGGCCAGCCAATGGATAGAGCTGATATTTTGAACGCCCTCATAGAGTGTGGCCGCAAAGAATATTTTCATTTTTCATTTAAACCAATCCACGTCAACTACTAGATTGCAGGAGCTGGGATTTAAGATTGGAGTGGACAGAAAAGAACAGCACAACAGGTATATGAGTAGGCTCATCAATCAAAATTAAACTGATACGGTCAGTCGCTGAACACTGCTGGAGATACTGCGAAGGAAATCGGAGCACCTATGGACATGTCCTGAGTGCAATGAAGGTATTCCAAACTGAAACTGAAGTGGGAAAGTTGTAATCTGACAGAACAAAGTGGGTAGGAATGATTCAAGAACTATCACAGCAATAAAACAATAGAACTGAGAGAGTTGAATAATCCTCTGAAGAGATGGCACATCAAGATGGTGATAATGCTGCAGTTCATGATGAATGAATGAAAATTGTGGCATATCCTTTACAGTACATAGCCATCAACCACAGTGAACGAGTCATTGATTTTCTAGACACCACTTATACTTCAGTAGTTTGCCATTGCTTTCTGAACAGTGAGGTCTATTTTTACCTTTCATAACAATCCCACGGAAACTAACTTGCTTCCAAACTTGCCCACCACAGAGTTTGAACCAGGTACGCCTGGGTTGTGATCGAGCTCACTACCGCTTGAGCTACAGACTCTCATTTATGATGACTGACAATAAATAATTCAATCTGACTGACTTACCCACCATCCGAGTCCCAGTCATAGCATTCCACTTTGACAGATCTGTGAGTAACACGTAAGAATATCATACAATAGTCAGAAAATTACTTATTATTCTGTGCTTAATAATACATGAATAAAGGACATGATATCAAAGGGTATGCATGCTGATGGTTCCGTTGCTTATTCACGGTTGTTATCAATACTCTTAGGTAAATAGTGATGATCATCATCACAGCACTCTGGACTGGTCCATTATGTGCTTCGATCACCTCCTTCTTATCTTTACCAGCTATAATGAATAATAATATCCATGTTCTGTGTTGATTAATGAAATATCTGGTGCCTCTAACAAAGTGTTTGTGTCAGGCAGTTCTCATTTTGACTTCCATTTCCTTCACGCTGGATAGAGATGCAGATTTATGAATGTTTTCAAAGCCATATATATGATCTGCTTCTCTTAGAGACATTGATGATATCTGCGCTCTCCATTGCCTGTCCTTCCTCAACCTACGCTGTAGCAGTTAAGTGATCTGCACGCTCATTGTCTTGTACGCTATGTTCTTAGGTGACCCACCCTACTCATATACCATTTGATTTCAAACTTCTGCAGTCTCAGCTTAACTGCTTCATTAACTGTCATGTTATCTTCTTCTTCAGTTCTCGGATAGACCTTCTCAATGTGTTCATATGACATGTCTTATATATGTTTGGAATCAAGCAGGGTTTGCAGGGGATGCCAGAAGATGGAGGAATGGAAAACACACACGTAACCATCAACTATCTTAGGGTCCCTCCCTCCGGATGTTATGGTCACGGTTTACTCCTCTAGCCTTCTGCATAACCGTGCTGACCCACAAGGCAGTGGTGATTTTCTATCAGGGTTTACTCTCCTAGCCTTTAGCTCTCTGTGACCCCCTCCCTCCACAAGGCAGTGGGTTTAACAGTTGCAGATGGTATTGTCTACTGCAGCACTGTCCAACGTTGGTATATATTAGGACATTTGTGACTGATGGATTTGAATGCATCTGACTTATGGTTGTGGAGATGCAAGCGCCAGGTGACGACTGCAATACTATAAATACTTATACTAACAAAAGTAATATTAATAGTAATATTAGAATAATTAAGGTGATGATTTCTCCTGTGAAACAGCAAAGGATGTGGTTAGGCGGCAGTATACTGGTTACAAAAATCAAACAAAACTGCAAAAGCAGGAAAATCATGCTTATGTGAGTGATAGGAAAAAAGCTGAAAATAATGTTATCTTGAAATCTCATTAGCGATAAACTTGGTGGAGTATGGTGGAACAAGAAAGCAGACATTTACTTACCTATCATAGTCTCCATTACAAAGCTGTCGAACAGACATACAGAATGACTGCCATGTTGGATTCAGGGTGTTCTTGACAACCTCTGTCTTGTGTACAAGTGTATAGCTGAAAAGTATTTTTTAAATGCAAGTAAAACAAACCTTTTCCATACTTCCAGGTATATGGGGTAATAAGGTGTTAGGCCAGTATTTTTCGTTGACAACAAAGCAAGCAATGGACCAGACTGATATGCTGAATTTCCTAAAGGAGAGAGAATATGTGTAAATGATTCAAGTAATAGTAGTGAATCTACAACACTAACCAGACTGCAAGAACTCCAAGTCAAATGTGGTGTAGCTAGACAAGAACACTATACTGGTAGCCAAAGAAGAATAGTAAACCAACTAAGAACTGATGCCATTAGTTGCCAAGTGCTGAGACAGTGAGGTGGAGATTGGAGCACTTACGAACTATAGTTCATTCCAAAATTTGTGATCACACTAAGGTTTAATTTGTAAGAAATCTACCGGATGGATAAAAGTAATTTTTTACAGGCAGTCTTATATACCTCACGACCTTACGAATTCAAGTTTAACTAATTGGTAGGTAGCTTAGTTGATGCAAAAAACGTTATTTGTTATATAATTTTGCATAAACACAACAAAATGACCATCAAAGTTTAGAATTCCTCAGGCTCGTCCCCTGTCCTACACTGCCCTAAAAAGTGGTATTACAAGCAGTAACAAGTTATTTTTTTTATATAAAAATATATAAAAATAAAACAAACAAACCTGAAGTCTTCATTGACTCTGTAAAACAAAAGGAATGGGTCTGATTTCCCAAAGAAATCTTTCTTATCCAAATGCATACCCTTCATCTGTAAGACCACTTCATCCTGACAAAAGAAACAAGTATAATTCTAAGTAAATATATCAAATCAAATAAATTTGTAGCAGGATATTATTTTACAAACTGGCTTATATGACAATGAATGATGAGATATGTTCATTTTTTACTCTTTTCTCATACCTTGAGGAATATTGGGTAATAAAGTGTTAGGCCCATATTTTTCATTGTCTGTCAGCATGTGATAGGTGGACGATGTTAGGCCCATATTTTTCATTGTCTGTCAGCATGTGATAGGTGGACGATGTTAGTCCCATATTTTTCATTGTCTGTCAGCATGTGATAGGTGGACGATGTTAGGCCCATATTTTTCATTGCCTGTCAGCATGTGATAGGTGACAGTGTTAGTCCCATATTTTTCATTGTCTGTCAGCATGTGATAGGTGGACGATGTTAGTCCCATATTTTTCATTGTCTGTCAGCATGTGATAGGTGGACGATGTTAGTCCCATATTTTTCATTGTCTGTCAGCATGTGATAGGTGGACGATGTTAGTCCCATATTTTTCATTGTCTGTCAGCATGTGATAGGTGACGATATTAGGCCCATATTTTTCATTGCCTGTCAGCATGTGATAGGTGGACGATGTTAGTCCCATATTTTTCATTGTCTGTCAGCATGTGATAGGTGACGATATTAGGCCCATATTTTTCATTGTCTGTCAGCATGTGATAGGTGGACGATGTTAGTCCCATATTTTTCATTGTCTGTCAGCATCTGATAGGTGACGATATTAGGCCCATATTTTTCATTGCCTGTCAGCATGTGATAGGTGGACGATGTTAGTCCCATATTTTTCATTGTCTGTCAGCATCTGATAGGTGACGATATTAGGCCCATATTTTTCATTGCCTGTCAGCATGTGATAGGTGGACGATGTTAGTCCCATATTTTTCATTGTCTGTCAGCATGTGATAGGTGACGATATTAGGCCCATATTTTTCATTGCCTGTCAGCATGTGATAGGTGGACGATGTTAGTCCCATATTTTTCATTGTCTGTCAGCATGTGATAGGTGGACGATGTTAGGCCCATATTTTTCATTGCCTGTCAGCATGTGATAGGTGATGATATTAGGCCCATATTTTTCATTGCCTGTCAGCATGTGATAGGTGACAGTGTTAGTCCCATATTTTTCATTGTCTGTCAGCATGTGATAGGTGGACGATGTTAGTCCCATATTTTTCATTGTCTTTCAGCATGTGATAGGTGGACGATGTTAGTCCCATATTTTTCATTGCCTGTCAGCATGTGATAGGTGGACGATGTTAGTCCCATATTTTTCATTGTCTGTCAGCATGTGATGGTTGATGTGCTCAACATCATGTCGGCAGCCTTGACTTTCCAGTACTTTTCCTAGTACCCAATTGAGGCTTGGTCGAACTGAGAGCTGTTATAGTAGGAAATATATTCCACGCCCAATGTAGAATTGAGCCCGGACCACCAGCCTAAGAAGCAAGTTTACTAACAACTAACACTAATGCAACTCTCATGAGCTCTACTGAAAATACAAAAGATTCAGATTTGGTTTATAATTTTGGTCTCCAGAGAGATATTAAAAGAGAGACAGACTAACATGGAAGACAACTTGATGGTGAACTGTTGAGGTTAAGGTGAAAATCATGAACTGTTCTATTTGCCTTATGTTTTACTACTAATATTTCAGAATCAAGAAAGAAGACTAAAATGTAGATCCTGTATTGAAGTTGAGCATGTAAAGGACCCTTTAAAAGTTCAAAGAAAAGAAGTGCAGGCTGGAAAGTTGCTGCTCAAGAAAATTTTTTTTTTAAAGAAAATTTTAAACTCCCACCAAATATTTTTACCATTACATCGAGAACCCTCGCCGGTGCTATGGAGTTTGTGTACTGCCGCAGAGAACTTCCTGAGAAGAAGAACTTCCTGTGTAAGAAAGAGATCGAGCACACATGGTTACTCACCGAAGTGCAATGATGATGGTCCTATCTATCAATCAATCAATCAATCAATCAAGAAGACTAAGAACAGACATGAAATGATGTGGGTAATATCTGGAAACCGCACCCATGTGGTGCTGGGGCCCACAAGGGAAGCAAAGAATAGTACCACTGCGACCTACAAGACATGTTGTAAAAGGACTGATGTAGGACCTAGGGAAGCTACCCTAGTAAATAAAAAGGAATTCAGAAATCAGATGTGCTAGCCTACTAGTAGGCGACAATTGGCAACGCTCTTAGGCTCAGATCACATACAACTCACACAGAGTGGTTAACAAGTGGTTGATATGGAGCGTCAAGAAGAATATCTGGAAACTTGAAGAAGACAAAGACTCCAAGGGGGAGCTGGAATATTATTGTTATTTTTTTCTAAGGCCTAACTATATCTGCTTTCTCTCTTGAGCTATACAATGAACTACTTTTGCATTTGGATCATAGGTCAGGCTAGGTCATCCAGCTTGTGGTCAGGACAAAGTCCACAATCATCTCCTAATGTAGGTGGAACTGTCGTAAAGGTCTGACATTTGTAGACTGACTTCCTTACACCAAGTTTTGACCCCATATAGCTCAGTCCCTCTTCACAGAAGTGACAAGCCACCTGCCGAGAGTCTTCCACAAAACACAAACTCCATAGCACTGGCAACAATCCTTTTTTTTTTTTTTTTTTCTTTCGTCCGCTTTCAACTCAAACGAAGTTTTATCTCTGAAACTGATTTTTGCGTGAAAATCTGTTTTTCCAATTTCTTACAATGGCAGCAGAATGCGCATTGTAAATTACTTTACACTGGCAGCCGTGTGCTCAATGTACTCGTAATTAGTATTCCTCGCCATACAGGCAGATTTTCTCCGACTTCAGAGGTACTCAAGTTATCGTCCTGAGTAAGACCAGGGGACTCAACAAATGCCGGACAGTAGGTTCGAACCCGAGCTATGAGGCGTCTCACAGCTAGCAGGCAGAGCTACTATCAACTACTCTAGGCAGTCCCCCGGCAACAATCCTAAGGGTCACTGGAAAAAAATGCACTTGTTTATAGAACGGAGCAGTCCGGATTAGAACCCATGACATTCAGAGCACAAGACAAAGACTTAACCACTTAGCCACAAAGACCTTCACCTCCCCCAACTGTAGATAATATTAGCAAACAAATGATGATATATATGTTTATTGATAAGTCTCTATCGTCAGTGTATTTGTATGTGCCATCTTTCTTATCCATTACCGTTTTCCAAACCGCTGTAGCCATGACCACATGACTACATGGCCAAAATATTCCCTCTTTCGGGACAAGATGTTATTTATGACCCAATGCTGTTCGATATGCAGGTCTTGTAGAATATCTTTCATTATCGCTAGTTACAAAAATAGATATCTTACAAGTATGTCTTTCATTATCGCTAGTTACAAAAATAGATATCTTACAAGTATGTCTTTCATTATCGCTAGTTACAAAAATAGATATCTTACAAGTATGTCTTTCATTATCACTAGTTACAAAAATAGATATCTTACCTTACAAGTGCTGACTTCCTCTGTCCTGACTGAAAATTGAAAGAAATTATTCACAATTATGATTATAATCAACAAATGAAAGTAGCATGACTGAAACAAGTATAATTGTACTAACAGTTTAGTTATTTAGTTGCTGACTTCACAAGAATTACAGACAATTTTCAAGTTAAGTGATATTTGAAATACTGGGCAAAATGAATGAAAGTTATTTATTCATAAAAAACTCTTAAATTTTCCTGGATTGTGTAAATATGGATGTAGTATGAACAGAAACATGTTTTATGTCTTGCAGATGTATAAGATATATTTTAATCGAGTGGTAAGTGAACATATATTTATCATCATTTTATAAAATTTTTCTCCTTCTTACTAAAAACCGTTTTGTATTTCCCTGTTCTTATTCTGAAATATTTCACCAATATAAATAAACATAAATATAATAGTTTTATATCTTATCTTATCTTAACCACATTTGCCGTGAAGCGTCATGGGAGAGTTAGTTTTCTATCTTGTGCCAGGTGTGTTGCGCTTGACGTTGTCAGTCCATGCTTTCGCAGGGACTCTGAGATGTTATCTATCCATCGTGTTCTTGGCCTGCCTCGTGCTCTGCGCCATGAGTGTCGATTATTGTAGGCACGTGATGGTAGTAAATGTGATTCCATTCTCATTAGATGGCCGAACCACTTGATTCTTTGCTTCGATGTACTGTATGCATGGTTATAGTTTTATAACAAAACTAATAATAGCTATCTGTATAAAAATGTATGATAAAAATAAATTGCTGGTAAAAACATGGTTTTGCTCTAGTCCAATAACTCCTTGTAGACCAAGCGACAAACTACGCGGCTTTGGGATTGACACCTTTTACCACGAGCGCGCTAAAGGGCGTTTTAATTCTCAAAATAAATGGCTTGTAAAAACATGACTTTTACCCTGGTCCACTAAGAGTTAAAAGTGAAGCGGAAACTATAAAAAGTTTAAACAGTAACTCATGTGAAGATTTTGAAACTCCTACCAACTCAGAATTGTTGAGTACTTGTTTTTAGCTGGGAGAAAGATTTTTTTAACAACACATATATATATTTGCAGACTGGTTACGTACCTATTATTTTGCCTCGTTTCAACAATGCATGACCTCTGTAGATAAAAATATATCATTTGTCAACTACATTCACTACATAGGTACACATTGATTATCTAAATGCAAGTAATATGTGTACACTTTATTTAGCTACACTGGCTAAAGAGGGAGCAGGAATGTCCCAAGATGACAACCTGATTAGCTATCAAGAAGCAAAAACCATCGCCAAAGGGCACTACAAGGTAAGGTGGGAGAAAGAACACCCAAAACACAAGAAGAATGATGGATATTACCAACTGTCCAGAAGGGACCAGACAGCCATACTTCGCATCTGGATGGGTCACAACAGAATGAGACACCACCTGTACCAGTGGCGGCTCGTCATTAAGGGTCACTGGGGCTAGGCTCCACCAAAAATAATGTGTAACGTGCATTTATTATTTTATAAATTAAAACATAACAACCCAAAGCCATGATTTTTCCGATAATTTTTGTCTGGCCCCACCAACAAAAATGATCACGAGCCGCAACTGACCTGTACACTAAATTCAAAATAGGCACCAACGACATGTGCCCCTGTGGCTTGGCGAATATGACAACAGAACACATCCTACAGAACTGTCCCCAGTATGCAGACCTGAGAAGAAAGAGGTGGCCCACTTACACTAGCATCCAAGACAAACTGTATGGCATGGCTGATAATCTGAGGCAGACGGCTGCCTTTATTAGAGAATCCGAAATCCCAATCTAGTGAGAACGCAGAAGAAGAAGAAGAAGAAGTACACTTTATTCCTAAATGTCCTACAATGAACACATGTGACTACAAACAAACAAAATGGTGAAGAACTACAAATGGCAAATATAACAATAAGTAAAACAATAATAAAATAATAAATACTATTATTATCTATTTTGTCATTGTCTTGAATAAACGTTTTTATAAACTATATAATAATAATATATTATTATTTATAATAATATTAAAAACAGACAACTTGTCATCTATAGCATCAAAAATTGTACTGCAGATAAGCTATGAAAAAACAAATATAATGAAGACACCTATGGCAAGTAATGCAGATATCACACTGGAATCTAAAATTAGAAAAATAACAGAGCAGTTCACCTATTTAGGTAGCAATTTTGATTGCCCAGGAAATGTTAAAAAGAAATTATGATACGAATTGGCAAAACAACATCAGCTTTTAAAAGTCTAAATAAAATATGGAACTGCAAATTATATAGTATTAAAACTAAATTACGAATTTTCAATTCAAATGTTGTATCATTCCTAACATATGCCAGCGAGAGTTGGAAAATGACTAAAGATATAGAAAGTAAGTTGAATGCATTTGAAAATAGATGTCTGCGAAAAATAATGAATATAAAATGGAATGAATTCAGAAGTGATGAAATCAGAGAAATTGGTCAACCACTAGTGACAACTGTTATAAGAAAGAGAAGATGGAAATATGTTGGACACACCTTGAGAAGAAATGATCAACGAATATCAAAGCAGGCATTGAAGTGGGATGCAAATGGTTCAAGAAAGAGAGTACGACCTAGGGAGACCCTGAAGCAAACTTTGCTAAGGGAGGCAAGAAATATCGATCTTAGTTCCATGGAGGAAATTGAGCAAGTTGCCCAGGATAGAGCGGTATGGAGAAATTGCTTGCAGGCCCTAAGTAACGTATAATGATACGAGAGGAATTATTATTATTATTATATATAATATTCTGAAGACCTTACTGGAATGACAAAAAAACCCAAATAACAATAAAACAAGAGTCCAATCTTCTAAACTGCTTACAGAATCAACTTACTGTAAATTTCTTTCAAGGCAGGAATTTGTAGAACTGACAAGCTCTCCAAGCGAGCAGTCAATGAAACCCAGAAAATCCTGAAAGAGAAACATTACAATAAAGTAAATCAATATTATCACAGTGAACAACATCTCAAAAGGTTGTCTATGCAAAAGATGGTTCTCAGAGATAACAGAGGTGATGAAGAACACACTTTTTTTTACTTCTTATCATTTCCAATGAAACACAATGCTGAAATTGTTCATAACAATATGCCAGTAATTCACTACGGTTTCTGTAACAAAGATATTTTTATGGAATTGTGTTGGTAGCCTTAATCAAACCCATGATAATCTTCAAAGATAACACCTTTGAGATCTTCTTCTTTGCGTTCGTTCTTTACGACCAATTTTAATCACTCTTTCCGATGTTTGATCTTTGCCAAGAACGTGTATAAGTTGCACATTGGTTTGGTAGGCCCATAAACGCATATATTTCTACACGTTTAGGACATGTGCATCCGATTTCAGCCAAACCTCCTTAGTCGCCTCTTCGACATGCGTGGCAGGTAACAGTGGTTCTATTCTTTACACCCCAAATTTGGGCCGGTAACCACTCGGGCGACCTTTGAGATAACATTGAGCATGACCATGGAGATCATGGCTGTCTCTAGGGCTCTCTCGTGGGTGACTGAGCAACAGGTAACCCATACGGTTATCATATCAGACTTGATGAATATCAAGTGCAGCTTCAAAGGATTGAATCTGGAAGTCTGCGCGTGGAATGGATGGACAGCTTTCTGAGGTCACATCTCAAGATAATGGCTTGGCTGTACACACTTGGACATGTTGGAGTGCCAGGCAACAAGCCCCAACTCAAGCTGGCAGAAGTATGGACAGAGCTGATGTCATCAATGTGGTGCACGCTCATTTATGTTATATGGCTGAGTCTCTTACACTGGAACTATTGCAAAAATTAGGAGTTAAGTTTGGACATGCCAGACAGTGTCGTCTTCGAGGTAGAGAGAGAAGATATACTAATCAACCTCTCACGGGTCCGGTGAGCGAGTAAACTTTTGGAAGGCTGCTGCAGTGGAGGATGGAGCATGCACAGGAATGTTCTATGTGTAATAACGTTGATCAAATCACATAACATGATAACCTGAAGGAATACTTCTTCTTCTTCTGCGTTCTCACTAGATTGGGATTTCGATTCTCTAATAAAGACAGCCGTCTGCCTCAGATTATCAGCCACGCCATACAGTTTGTCATGGACGCTGGTGTTAGTGGGCCACCTCTTTCTTCTCAAGTCTGCATACTGGGGGCAGTTCTTTAAGATATAATTCCTATGATTTCTGCTTCCCCATTTGTGCCGACCTCTTCCGCAGTAAGTTTTGGCCACCCTCGTGATGGTAGGTCTGACATTCTTACTGCGTGACTAAAGCTCCGAGGCAGATTGGCGACCGTAGAATCCGTTATCCTATTCCTCATTGTGAGGGTCGTTGCACCATGTTATGTGCCTTACGGCTTGGTGCATTCGTTTTCTGCAAGCATTTGTTTCGGGTTAGCATCCCTAGCGGACACATGTATCCGATTTCAGCCAAACCTCCTTAGTCACCTCTTACGACATGCGTGGCAGGTAACAGTGGTTCTATTCTTTACACTCCAAATTTGGGCTCGGTAACCACTCGGCGTGAAGGAATACAGTTCAGTAGAAGACAATTTGTACAAATTAGGGGTACTAGTCAGATTTTACTCAGAGAAAGCATAACTTTATAGTAACTGAGTTATATTGTAGTATGGTATCAGATTTCATTGTTCATAGGGGAAGCCTGACAGAAGCCAGAGCAGACCCCTTGGAGAGAGGAGACTGAACCACAAATATATATCCAGACAGAAGTGAAAGTACTCGACAAGAATGAACATAACGGCATACAAGAGAGAGAGACTGAACTACAAATATATATATCCAGACAGAAGTGAAAGTACTCGACAAGGATGAACATAACGGCATACAAGAGAGAGGAGACTGAACTACAAATATATATACCAGACAGAAGTGAAAGTACTTGACAAGAATGAACATAACGGCATACAAGAGAGAGAGACTGAACTACAAATATATATACCAGACAGAAGTGAAAGTACTTGACAAGAATGAACATAACGGCATACAAGAGAGAGAGACTGAACTACAAATATATATACCAGACAGAAGTGAAAGTACTCGACAAGAATGAACATAACGGCATACAAGAGAGAGAGACTGAACCACAAAAATATATACCAGACAGAAGTGAAAGTACTCGACAAGAATGAACATAACGGCATACAAGAGAGAGGAGACCGAACTACAAATATATATATCCAGACAGAAGTGAAAGTACTTGACAAGAATGAACATAACGGCATACAAGAGAGAGAGACTGAACTACAAATATATATATCCAGACAGAAGTGAAAGTACTCGACAAGAATGAACATAACGGCATACAAGAGAGAGAGACTGAACTACAAATATATATACCAGACAGAAGTGAAAGTACTTGACAAGAATGAACATAACGGCATACAAGAGAGAGAGACTGAACCACAAAAATATATACCAGACAGAAGTGAAAGTACTCGACAAGAATGAACATAATGGCATACAACGTAAGACAATCATTCTCAGTTTCCTTGATGAAGAATACCCACAAGATCTTTGGGTCCAGATATAAACAAATGGGTCAGCAGTAAACGTAGTTAATAATGGAGAAGGAAGAGTGTACATTAGTTATATGAGGATTATCATCATTGCACTTCGGACATGTCCTTAGGTGCTCCGATCTCTGCCTCAATAAATCCAGCAGCATCTAGAGGCCCAACATGCCAGTTCTATGGTGATTAATCAATCTCTTTGCATGTATTTTGTTCTCTTCAGGCTGTACCAATATCGACACACGTCTCTCTCAATCTGGTCAGTGAGTGAAATTCACAACCCTGAAACTCCTCCGTTCGGAAAGACTCAATACGTTAAAAATGTCATATCGGTCCATGGGAGCTCCCTCCTGATATTGTAGCCATGCCAGCCAACCTATCAGCTTGTTCATTACCACTGACTCCTGCATGCGCAGGGACAAAAATGAAGGGGATTTCTCTGATCACTATCTACCTGTACCTCCACCCAGTTTTACACATAGAATACCCAAATAACATTAAAGATATGATAAAGCACTACTTCAAGAAATGATGTTCTTCTGAAGAATATAGACAAACAATAATATTTCTAAAGAATGTATATGTATCACTTACATGATCTGCAAGCAGAGTGCTAGTACTGTCCACATCATAACTGCAGAGAAAAATAACAGTTTTAAACTATAACAAATATCTTCTTAGGCGAGCGCTAAATATCGACCACTTATTAAACCACTCTGTGTGATTTGTATGTGATCTGAGCCTAAGAATGATTGTGTGTTGTGCCAGTTATGCACCTATGGGTACCTAGGCTAGCACATCCAATTTCTTGCAACGCTTCTTATTTACGAGAGTAGCTTTCCTTAGATTGACAAATATAGAACAGGCAAATAAAAGTTCTCTCCGATGTAAAAAAAAATTAACGATGGTAAGTGAAAGTCTCTTTGACATGGAGGTAAATATGTTGCCTCCTCTCCAAGGGTACTCAGTTTGTTCCTGCATGCAGTGAACTATATATTTTTCAGAGCTCTATGATATCAATGTAGGTGAGAACAAGTACCTAGTCCTACTGGAGTAAAACAATAATATATAGGTCCCATGTTAAGGTGAGCACTTAAAAGAACTTTTAGTGGTTGAAAATCTAAAAGTATAGGCTGCAAAGCCGCTGCCCAGAAAAAATTCCTTCAAAATATTTTTGTGTAATGTTTAATTCTGACAAAAATAATCCTTAGCTTAAAAATGACATCAACAACCCTGGCCGGTTTTTGTGCATTGTCGCTGAGATATTCGTGTGTAAGAAAGAAATCGGAGCACACACATAGTTATTCATTAAAGTGGAATGATGATGGTCCTAACAATCAATAAATCAATCTCTCTCTCTCGCACGCGCGATCCCCGCTTAGACTGATGTACCATATTTCCTCCTAAGTTCTGCTGTTTTTAGGTACTCCGTCGCTCTGTACAGCTTCTCATTTAAGTCGGCATTTTCCAGTCAGGTTTTGTTTCTCAGGCCTGCTAGCAGTGGGCAGTCTTGCAGTAGGTGCTCTGCCATCATGTCCGCCTTCTCACAGTGGCATAGGCTAGTTGTGCCAATTGTAAATTTGTTGTAAAGGTAAGCCGAAGTCTGTTATGGCCGGTACTGACGCGGAATATGACTTGTTTGCTACGGGACAGACCATGGTACCCATCTTTGGCGCTGTGTTGAGGGTGGTCTTGCGGCCATTTCTCTCTATATTGTCATCCGATGGTTGTTTTTGCCTCTTCGTAGCTGATTTAGTAATCAGTCTGTGGCAGTCGTCCTCCTGCCTTCGCTAGCTTGTCTGCCTCTTCATTTCCAATTATATTGCAGTGTGATGGGATCCACTGTATGACTGCGTTTGAATTAGTTTGTTAATACTCCGAGGATCGTGTTTAGCTTGTTTAGTGCTGTGATGGTCGACAGGGCATCCGTGAATATCACTACTTTGTTGTGTGAGGCGCTGCTTCGCTCAAGGATCATTTCAGCGGCTATTCTTAGTGCCTATATCTCTGCACGGTAGTTGTTTGAGTACTTTCCTGTGGCTATCGACTTCGTGACCTTCACTTTCTATGGGAGTTTAAGCACTATTCCTCCTCCTCCATCGCTAATCACGCTCTTTGCCGATCCGTCGGTGTACACATGTGCTCTATTTTGACAATTTTGTTCCATCAATCAATCAAATGATTGAAAACCCATCTCGTGTGGCTCAGATTAAACAAACAGCAAACTACTTAGGTGGCAGATCGGACATGAACTTCCAAACTTCAATTAAAAGAAACTGTACAGATAAAACAATGGCAAAACTGTTTGCTGTGTATTGTTTTTGTACTTTGTAAAACTACAGTACTTTGTTTTTATTTGTTTCTCCATTGCTACATAATTGTACTGCAGGCTTCACTTATATTGATAATACAGAGAAAACAGAACAGGATAGAGTATGTACATCCTTGTCTTCTATTTGTTTCCTCAGCTGGACAGCAAACTTACATTTCAAATTTAAACAATTGCCGTTCCTCAAAGAAGTAGTCAACAAGAAACTTCCTCACAAAATCTGGATTCAAGTTGTTCTTGATAATTTCAGTTCTCCCAACCTAAATTTGTAGAAAGAAAATCATGTTTTTCAAATGTGAGAAGGAAAAATTATGGGAAACTGGTTATAATCAACCTCTCTTCACTCAGTGTAAGTCCTCCCATAAGGGTTTAGTTACCTTGAAGTGTTAACAGCAGAACAATTAAACAGTAGCTTTTGTGACAATCACTATTCCCCCTGATGATTCCTGTGTCTCGCTGGTTAAACACACTCCTCTCTCTGCTCCTCAAGCATCCAGCTCTACTTGTACAACCTGTGATTCCAAACTCCTTCTTCTTCTTTGAGTGCTTCATATCGATCACTTGTTAGCCACTCTTTGTGATTTGTATGTGACCCAAGCCTAAGAGCGATTGTACATTGTACCAGTTATGCGACTGCAAGTAGGCCACACATCCAATTTCTGTAACACTTTTTATTTACTATGGTAGCTTCCCTAAGCGCGAACCTCAGTCACCTCTTATGACAAGCCTTGTAGGTCGCAGTGTTACAATTCTTTGCTCGCCTTGAGAGCCCCGGCAACACGCGGGCAAACCAAACTCCTTAAATCATTGGATTGATACAACATCAATTTTAGTGTCCTCATCCAACAGTAGGTTGCCAAGAGACAGAAGAATATCCCTTTTATCCATCCTAAACTACCCAACAATTGATGCTATTTTGGTGCTAGTCTGCCCACTCTCTCGTTGCCGCGAACACCCGCATGCCCAGGGCAATAGATCAAGGTATTAAATATTAGTAAACTCTCCAACAATCGATGCTTTCAATGTAAGCCTGTTGACTCTCGTTCCGCAAACACCGCATGTCCAGAACAATAAATCATGGTACTAAATATGAGTAACAAAGTATTAGTAACAAATTAGGAATTAGTAACAAAGTTACAAACTAAAACAAGATACCTCATACATCTTGCCTGTCCTTGAATCAACAGCTTTCAAAACACACATGGGATCAGACTTGGAGAAGACATCATTATCAGCTAAATTTCTGAAAAGTAATGCAGTAATGTCACCTATGCTTTTTGGGATAGCTATAGACTGGATCATGCGCAAATGCACCCAAGATGATCAACTAGGCATCAAATGGCTTAATAACAGCAGACTATTTGATCTTGACTTTGCCGATGACGTGGCCATATTGAATTCAACCACACAAGCAACCCACAAACTAACGAGCAATCTTTGCACACTTGCAGAACAGGTTGGTCTCCAGATTAATTCTGCCAAGACCAAATTTATGGACCTCACAAACTCGACAGACAACATCGTAATAAATGGCCAAACACTGGAGAAAGTTGAACATTTTACATATTTGGGTAGTAAAGTGTCAAACAACGGAGACACGATGAAAGAAATAAACTCGTATTGCTATAGCAGCTAGTGCCTTCACTAAATTAACGAATATCTGGCAATCTCAAGACCTTAGTATATGCACAAAAGTTAAATTATTTAGGTTATGTGTGATTCCTGTACTGACCTACGGTTGTGAAAGTTGGAAATCAACAAAGAAAATTGATAAGAAACTGGATAGCTTTGAGAATAAATGTCTACGAAAATTATTAAAAGTAAAATGGAGTGATTTCGTTTCTAACAACACAGTGAGAGATAGAACACACCAACAACCCGTATCAAATATTATAAGGAAACGAAGGTGGAAATATTTAGGTCATGTTCTTAGAGCAGACGAAAGAGACTAAATCGACAAGTCCTTATGTGGTCACCAATTGGGAAAGAAAACGTGGAAGACCAAAGACCACTCTTCGAAGAACCATCCAACAAGAAAGTAAACTATTGGGATGTAAAACCATAAAAGCATACAGTTTCCAACTGCTAGCAAAGAACCGTATCACATGGAGATCTAAAACCTCTGCCTATGTGCCGCCTTTGGCTCAAAAGGAATAAACTAACTAAACTAAACTAACTAATGCAGTAAATTCAATTTACATACTACACTTAAGTGGGTGTCTATAGCTTAAGCGGTAGTGAGCTTGATCACAATCCATGCGTATCTGGTTCAAACTCCGCGGCAGGCAGTTTGAAAGAAAGCAATGTGAGAAAGAATGGTAAAAATAGACCATATCATTCAGAAAGCAATTGTAAACTAATTAACATATAAGTGGTCAACTAGAAAATCAATAACTTGTTTACTGTGGTTGATGGCTAAGTCCTGTAAAGGATATGCCACAATTTTCAATATACTTAAGCTATAGGCTATTCCACTACAGTATGTTACTCTGATACAGTGGACACAAAGCAAAAGGATGTCCACACAAAAGGTGGACCTCAGAAATAACAGGAGATGAAAAACACTATTTATGTAGCGCACACAAAAGTCTGTTCTAGAAATCTCTTTTTATCCTGATGCTGTGAGGCAAAACAGGATTCGAGAAAAGACGATAGATAACAGAGGTCATGCCAACAATTTATGAAGCACATACAAAAGTCTGTTCTAGAAATCTCTTCTTATCCTGATGCTGTGAGGCAAAACAGGATTCGAGAAAAGACGATAGATAACAGAGGTCATGCCAACAATTTATGAAGCACATACAAAAGTCTGTTCTAGAAATCTCTTCTTATCCTGATGCTGTGAGGCAAAACAGGATTCGAGAAAAGACGATAGATAACAGAGGTCATGCCAACAATTTATGAAGCACATACAAAAGTCTGTTCTAGAAATCTCTTCTTATCCTGATGCTGTGAGGCAAAACAGGATTCGAGAAAAGAAACGAAACTTAAACGGTCAAGAAGAGAAATGTTTCAAGCTGAACTCAGAATTCCACTATGTAGCAATATTACCACTCGTGCTCTTCAGCCCAAAGGCATGTAGTTTTATTTATTTTTTTTTCATTGGTTCAGTATAAATTCAGGCGTAGTCAATGTGTCTTATATGGCAACTCTGACTGATTTTTGCTTGAAGACTTGCTTTCCTTATCACCGGTGTGTCCCTCAACATTCAGACAAGTCATACTCTTTAAAGGTACTTCTAATTGAGATCACAATGTAAGGAATCCGGGTTTCCTATAGTCAAACTGTGTACATTGAGAATTTTTGGTCAAGCTGGCCTCAGACCCGGAAATTTCCACGGCAGGTGGTCCAAAGAGTAGTGTCCATGACTAGAACAGAATTTATAGAGGACAAACCAAAAAAGTGGTTTTTTTTTCTGTTTAAATATTATCCTAACAGATAAAGTATTATCCACTTGACATAATAACATGTAATTATGCTTTCTGACTTTCTTGCAAACAATGCCCCGACTCAAGGGGCAGAAGTAGGATAGAGCCGATGTCATCAATGCGGTACGTTCTCAATTATGTGGCACAGGCAAGTCTCAGACATTGGAATGAGTTCGAGAATTAGGCGTTAAGTTTCGACATGCCAGACACTGTCATCTTTGTGGTAGAGAGAAAGATATAGTAATCAACTTCTCATGGGTACGGTGAGCAAATGGACTTTGGGATGGCTGCTGCAGCGGAGGACAGAGCACGAATGGGAATGCCCAATGTGACATGACGTTGATTGCATAACATAACTAATTAAGCTTTTAGATCAGCACAAAATCTAATGCTAGGATCTTCTTTTTCTACCAACTTCTGCTATGTGACTACCCCAGTATGTGTCATAAACAGGGCGGTGCACTTGAAGTCTTCACCGGTGCTCTATAGTTTGTTTTGTAGGGTTTTCCTGTTGGTCAGATTTCCATTCTCATGCTGCTCAGGCTGGGGCAGTCTTGCAGGATGTGCTCTGGGGACTGCTATGGTGCTCCACAGGCGCAGGTAGCCGAGTCCCTGAGTCCCATTCTATGGAGGTGTGCTCTGAGACCGCAGTGTCCCATTCTAAGTCTAGAGACGGTGGTCTGCGCTTTTTTATTTATTTATTATATTATAAACTGGGGATGTCATTTTTAACCTGAATTTTTTTAGTACAGCTCACGATCCTGGACCATCTGGCCGAATGGATTAGATAGTGGCTCCCATGTGGGAGACCCGGGTTCAATCCACGGTAAGGCAAAGAAGTTTTTGCTGTTGAGGGCATAGGGAAAAGAAAACATCCTAACCTGAACAGATTCGTGGCGACTGCACTAGCCATGTGGCCATTACGTTCCCCAGGTTCATGACCTAGACTGCCCAAAAAGTGGTATTACAGGCAGCAACAACAGTTTTGGGGGGGCTTTTCATGACCGGCTGCACAATTTTAAGAATTCAGACTAAAAATGGTTATCCTAACAACACTCACCGGCACGAAACACTAATTTCCACTTTAGTACAGGGGATAACTGCTGTTCCAGGAATAAATCCAGGCTCCATGATGGAAGGTAAACAACTAAATACCAATCAGAATTGGTCACAAGATATTTCTCCTTACTTCGGACAGAATACTTGCAACTGTTGATAATACCAAAACATTCACATTATTTTATTGATTGATATCTACATATTTCAAAAAAAAATATTTTAATAATTTAATCACATTTTTTTGAGGAGTGGGGAGGTTCTCTGTAGCGTGGAGGTAGGGTTCTCGTCTATCGCTCCAAAGGTACTCGGTTCACTCACTGCAATGAAGCGATCGAACATTTTCAAGAGATCACTGATCTCAGTGTAGGTGAGATCGAGTACCTAGCCCTGTTGGAGATGAACAATAAAATGTAGGTCCCATGTTCACATAGTCAAGTAACACCGGACATGATCAGAGTACTGTATCACCAATGAGTAGATATCCAGTTTATTCTTCTGCCGCCAAAGTGGTGCGGGGCTGCAAGGGAAGCAGCGAATAGTACCACTGTGACCTACAAGGCATGTTGTAAGAGGTGACTGAGGTAGGGGCCTAGGAAGCTACCCTAGTAAATAAAAGCATCACAGAAATTGGATGTGCTGGCCTACTTGTAGGCGCATAACTGCACAACGTACAATCGCTCTTAGGCTCAGACCACATACAAATCACAAAGAGTGGTTAACAAGTGATCAATGTGGAGCGCCGAAGAAGAAGCTTCCCTCAGTGAAACTGGTGGAATTGCTTCTTTTTTGGTTCCTGCTTTTGTAATTCTGTCAGCTGCATCATTACTTGTGTTACCACAATGTGCTAGAATCCATTGCAGTGGTACTTTGTTGTTGGTAGACAGTTGATTTAGGTGTTCAATAGCAGTTCTTGTTAAGAGGTCCTCAGGTTATTTTTGAAAAGTCTGACATATAGTCACACAGGAAGACTATACTTCATCCAACAAGTCTTTGTTCTTTCAGTATTTTTGTGGCCTCTATGACTGTAGTTCTGTTCTGTAGTTTATTGAGAGTTCTTTAGTTGCAAATGAACATTCTATTTTAGGAGAGAGTGAAATTTGTATGTGTATCCCAGCCCCTCCATTCCTTACTTCTTTCTCTGAAGATCTGTTGGTGAAGGCATGAATCCACTGTGAGGTTGGAAACCGGTTGTTAAGGTGACCTAGTGTATTGTTGGGAGCTGAAGATGATAAGTGGGATATTCTTCGGTCTCTTCGTGACTGCTTGTTGGATGAAGGCACTAAAATAGATGTTGAATCAATCCCGCGATTTAAGCAGTTTGGAGTTACCTGTTGTACAAGAACAACTGGATACCTGAAGAGCAGAGTGAGGAGTGTGTTTAATCAGCGAGCCAAGGAACCATCAATATGCATACTCAACCACAAGTAGTTTTACAATGGAGGTACATGCGGTTACAGAGGCGGTGACATGGTTGGCATCTCATGACTTCACTGGTGTTTTTATATTCAGTGACTCCATGAATATGATTCATAAAGTCGAAACAGAAATGGTGAGACAGAACTGGGTGGAGGTACTGGTACAGACAGGGATCAAAGAAATAACCTTCATTTTTGTCCCTGGACATGCAGGAGTCGGGGGTAATAAACGAGCTGACAGAATGGCTGGCATGGCCACAGTATCCGAGGGGGCTGCAATGGAACGAAATGACATTCTTAATGCACTGCGAGAGTCTTTTCGAACAGAAGAGTTTCAGGGTTTTTAGTCCCACTCGCTGACCAGATTGAGAGATATGGATGTCAAGATTGGTGCAACCCGTAAAGAACGGCATACCAAATGTGCAAAGAGACTGATTAATCAACATCGAACTGGTGTGTTGGCTGCTGGACGCTGCTGGATTTGCTGAGGTGGAGCACCTATGGACATGTCTGGAGTGATATGACGATAGTCCTCAGATAACTGATACTCTTCTATATTTGTTGAGGAAGACTGAGCACCTATGGGTGTGCCTGAAGTGCAATGACGTCAGTTTAGTAACCAATAACCAGGGTTTTAGTTTTCAGATCTTTTTCAGCTCTGGTCATGATATCAGAGATTCTAAGGTATACACAGTATGTATTGTATATGTGGTGATTGTGTTGCTGCAGTATGTCACAAGTTGCTTTAATTCCCCTGGAATTCTTGAGGTTACATCTTTATTGGCAATCACCATTGCTCTTGTTAGGTGGTTGAAGCTTGTTCTTCCTACTTGTAGTAAAGTCAGCTCTCTACTCACACTCTTGATTTAGTCTGCTGACTACAGACAACAGTCAAATCTAACCACCCAGACACCCGTGTCCGTATATATAATAAACAGATATGTGTCAATACAAATATTCAAAGCATGTATTTTACCGGCATATTTAGATACAAAATTATATCTACACTTCAACAGTTGAGGGAAAATGAATACTAAGGTATTATAGTAATGTTTAGATACGACTAATTAAATATTGTCAATAACGATTAAATGATTAAACGTTCGTTAAAAGACTGTCTTACGTTGTACACGGATTAGTTAGCCTTGATTAGGTTTCCAATCAACAATGGCAAGATACCATTATTCGTTACTTATTAGCTTGTCGTTGGCACAGTTAAATGTATAAACTATATACAGTGTAAAATGCATATTGTATTGTTAATCAGTGCAACTATTGTAGACGAAATGTTTGAATCTGTGTACGAGTTAACAGAAATCTACTTACCAATTAGTGATGTGCAAATAGTAATCATTCGTTACTCGAATACCTGTTATTTCCTGGTTCCTGGAACACAGATATAACCAAATGAATGGAAGATAACTATATGTTATGTTATGCGATCGACGTCATGGCACATTGGACATTCCCATTCGTGCTCTGTCCTCCGCTGCAGCAGCCATCCCAAAGTCTATTTGCTCACCGTACCCATGAGAAGTTGATTACTATATCTTCTCTCTCTACCACGAAGACGACACTGTCTGGCATGTCCAAACTTAACGCCTAATTCTCGAACTCGTTCCAGTGTCTGAGACCTGCCCTTGTCACATAATTGAGAGCGTACCGCATTGATGATATCAGCTCTGTCCATACTTCTGCCCCCTTGAGTCGGGGCATTGTTTGCAAGAGAGTCAGCACGCTCGTTAACCCGCACTCCAGTATGTCCAGGCGTGTACAGTCAAGTCATTTTCTTGAGATGTTATCTCCTAATGATATTCACCCATTCCACATGCATACTTCCAGATTCAATCATTTGAAGCATATTCATCGAGTCTGATATGATAATCGTATGGATAACCTGTTGCTCAGCCACACATAACAGAGCCCTGGAGGCAGTGGTGATCTCCATAGTCATGCTCGATGTCGTTGTCTCGAAAACCCCGCAGTCCTCATGAAGTGTGCGACCGTTTCGTTGTGCTGAGTAAGCCCACGATGATCTGGTACCACGTTTGACAGAGCCATCGGTGTAGATAATGATATCACCTGGGTGGGAGTGCTGATCCACGAGTGCAAGAATTTCCCAATCGACAACGCCCGGGGCCCATTCTCTATAGCGGCGTCCAAGTGTACTGACAACTCTAGTGTAAACAGTCATATCCTCTGATATATGCATCCATTCTTCACCATGCCTCAGCTCATGTAGACCACAGACCTGTTTAATAACATCCTCGGCCATCCAGGATCGGCATCTCTTCAATCGCCTGCCCTTGTTTTCATTTGTGGATTTGTGCAGAGGATGATTTGTGTCCGCAGAAACTCTCAGATAAGAGAACTACTGCTGCCTTGTAGTTTGATTGGGGACAATCAAAGGCTAGCGGAGCCAACCGTACACAAAACTGGATGGGCGGCAAACCAAGGAGTCCACAAAACGATAGGTTTGCTAGGCAGATGGCGCTCATAAGCCCGGGAGAGCAGGCCGTCTAAGGGTCGATGCCCTAAAAGAAAATCCCAGCCTGCTGCCTGGTGGGTTTTGGCTGGGGACAACAAAAGGCTAACGGAGAGCGAACCCAGTAAACGTTGGTTGAAATCGAACACACCACCGAAGGATAAGCACATGAGCTCCAATAGGTACTGAAGGCTGTGCACGTACATATGTTCTTGATGTTTGGCTGCTTATACATCACATTAGAATAATAAAAGCGGCCTAAGAACGATCTCGGGAGAGAGAAATAAGAGAACTATATTTATCCCAATACCAAAAAAAGGCAATCAAAAGGAGTGCACAAATTATAGAACAGTGGCACTAATCACTCATGCTAGTAAGATCTTGCTTAAAATTATCATGGGAAGAATCTACAATTCTTCATGTCTCAAGCACTACATTTCTATACTTCTTAGTACTTTCTCTTCTCATTCTCCATATTCTATATGTGTATATGTTAAATGTATACAAGTTATATATATATATATATTTGATTTTTTATTGTTGCTCTTCTTTTTTCTACTTTTAGTTTTTTGTATTTATTTCGTTAATAGTTTTTAATCACATATTTTTATTTTAGGTCCGTTAGGATGTTTTTGTCGTAGTAGTATATATGTAGTGTGCTGTGAAGGAATTGAAATTCGTTCCGCCTGTTGTATCCTTTGCTTGATAAAGACCTTTTGGTCGAAACGTTGGTGTATATTGTTATTGCTTTTGTATTTTGTAAAACTACAGTACTTTATTTTTACGTGTTTCGCCATTGCTATATAGATGACGAAGTCTTCCTCTATATCGAAGAATCCACAATAAATTGGAAGATGAGATCAACATTGTGCAGGCTGGTTTCAGAAGAGGTAGAGAAACTAGAGAGCATATATTAAATATGAGAAGCATCATTGAAAAATGTAGAGAGTATAACGTAGACCTATTTGCTTGCTTTTTTGACTATTCAAATGCCTTTGATTGTGTAATACACCACAAGTTATGGAACATAATGTCAGAGATGGGATTCTCACATCATATAGTGCATATCGTAAAAATGCTATATCAAGACCAACAAGCAGCTGTGAGAATGGAAGAGTGAACATCAGAGTGGTTTGGCATAGGCCAAGGAGTTAGACAGAGCTGCATTTTATCACCGTTCCTATTCAACATATATATACTGAAACCATCATGAGGAATATCAGAGATTCTGCAGAGATGTGAGAAATACCACGCCCTGGTGATCGGAGGTTTAGAGTTACCAGAATTAAGATATGCTGACGATACAGTGCTATTCTATGAGTTACCAGAATTAAGATATTGCTGACGATACAGTGTTATTCTATGAGTTACCAGAATTAAGATATGCTGACGATACAGTGCTATTCTATGAGTTACCAGAATTAAGATATTGCTGACGATACAGTGCTATTCTATGAGTTACCAGAATTAAGATATGCTGACGATACAGTGCTATTCTATGAGTTACCAGAATTAAGATATTGCTGACGATACAGTGCTATTCTATGAGTTACCAGAATTAAGATATTGCTGACGATACAGTGCTATTATCTACATCACAAATTGGTGTAGAGAACTTGATACGGTCACTTCAAGAAACCAGCGAGGATCAAGACCTTTATCTCATTACAATGAAAATGAAGATATTTACAATTGATAAAACAGAATTGATGGCTAATCTATGTGTCAACGGCCACAAAATAGAAAGAGTCGACAACTTTGAATACCTTGGATAAGACCATCATCCTATCACTTCGGTGAGTAACCATGTGTGCTCCGGTCTCTTTCTTACACATTAAGATCTCAGCTGCAGTGCACGAACTCCTTAGCACCGGCAAGGGTACCAGATGTAATTTTGAAGATGGTAAAGGTACTTTGTTAGGATTTTATTTTTAATCTTTTCGAATGAATTTTCCCAGACAGCGGTTTTCCAGCCTGCTCTTCAAGATTTTGAACTGCCAAGGGTTCATTTACGTGCTCAAATTGAACATAGGACCTACGTTTTATCGTCAGTCTCCGATAGGACTAGGAACACGATCAGGGATCTCGGGGAAAATATTCAGATGGCTTCACGAGGGAGCGAGCCTGATACCTTTGACACGAGAGACGAGCACCTAACCAGGGTTTGATATGATACAGACAGTCGGCCGCATCAGGCGGTATCGTATGGGGGCGACATAATCAGCGAAATCAAAATACAATTTGAATCATTCGATAATTAAAAATCTTTACGAAACATTTTTCTATATTAGTCTATGGTATTCCGATATTGATGTATATGATTTATGGTTTTTCGTGTGCCTCTGTCTACGCGCTTTCTGTACCCTTTGATTTCTGGTGAAGGTGCATCGTTGACGAGCGCTCGTCAAAGACTTTTTGATCTGACAGTCGAAGCTATTATTTTTTTGGGTAATATACAGCGAGGCCGCTCCTAAAAGCTGATGCGGCAATTATCACAAAAGACAATTGCACGTGTTAGATGTTGATCGTTCTGCTTTTAGCTTACAATTATATAATTCAGTTTTTGTGTTTGAAAAGTAGATCAGGTAAGAGAATTATTGATTTTACAGCAATTGTAGTTACTTGTTATCATTGGAAATGAGTGTGTTATGACAAGAGGGACTCAAATTAAAAAGTAGCATTTGCATGGACGAGGTGCGGAACGTGTGCATGTGTGTGATAGATAAAGAGCTATTTATGTAATATTTGGCTACTTTTGCGTTCTGTATGTGGTTGAGAGCATGGAATGTGACATTTTAAAACTCAAGGATATAGATGACAAAAGAATCGCTAGAAAATTATTGTACCAGTCTCCAGTCAATACTTTCGGTCAAAAATGAATCAGATATAAATACAAATTTGGGTTTCAGGACGCAGAGGCAGACCAAGAAGAAAATGGCTACAAGATATTATAGAAACAAGGAATATGACCATCGACGAAGTGGGTGAACTGGCTAGAGACAGAGTGAATTTCAGATGCACTGCAAAGAGAGCAACGTCCTATAAAAGATACGCACATTGATGATGATAAATGCAAATGATCTTCAAGAAGAATTACGTAATGTATCCCGAATGCTGCAATATTCTATGAAACGTTTGGATGTTACAAATTATTTATGCCAAAATAACTTAATTATTTTGTATCCGAATATTTTCGTAGCTCTGAGAATACTTCCTGTCTCTGTAGCTAGTGGGGAACGACTTTTTTACCAAATTAAAATTAATTAAACACTACTTAAGGTGTTCGATAAACGAAACAAAACTTAGAAATCTATCATTAATTTCTATTGAATCTACATTGGCTGCCACTCTAGACTACAGATACATAATTAACGAATTTGTTAAAGTTAAAGTTAGAAGGGTAAAACTGTAGTAGATTGTTGTAGTTGATATCATTATTTGAAAGTAGTTTATATTTTCCAAATAAAAATAGTATTCGTACATTTTGTGCAGTTTTTGCTTTTTAATAACCCTCGAAGGTTTTTTGTGAAGAAAAACATTTAGGGACGGTATTTCGAAGATTGCATCATACTGAGAAAATATACCGCACGGGCCTGCACCTAACTCTTCGCCACAGAGATCCCTAAGTGAAGAGTACTAAGTAACGAGTATTTTTAACATATAACGAGCACAGAAGTATACTTGAAAGTAACTGTAACATACAGCGCTATTTCCAATTAGATCTGTTCAAGCGGCAATCAATACAGCAGTGGAAGAAATAGAATAAATTACGAACATTATATATTCTTCTTATTTGATTTCACAGTCTCATGTTTGGATAAGCTCAGCACATCTGAGATTTATAGAGAAAAAAAAAATGATCGAAATAATACGGTTAATTTTATGTGTTAAATGGGAAAAAAATAAACTTGATTAGTTTGATTAGTAATTTCAAATGATTAATGTCGTTTTAAAAAAATTTGGGTGACATTATTTACAAATATGTTCTAAAATTAGAATATGATATTCAGTGCGTGTATATTATATTACAGATAGATATGATTATGTGTATGTGTGTGTGTGTGTGTGTATATATATATATATGGATGGCCTTTCTCGTCTTTACAGACTGTCAATTGGTAAATGTTTTACTGTGACAAGTTCTGAGTTTAAACTATTCTCTCTTGTCTCTCAGCTCATACATAGGTCTCGTCACAAAAGACGTTGCGCCCTTGCGCAATATCGCTTTCCACACAACTCGGTCATCGGCTAGGTTTTCCCAAGTGCTGGGACCTAAAGAAAAGTTTTTAATTGAGGCCTTGCATAGACATCTTTATATCTGAGCAGTGGTCTGCCCTGGTGTCTCTTTCCATTCGAAAGTTCACAGAACAACATTTGTTTTGGTATACGACAAGTTTTCATTCTTTACAGATATGAACAAACTAGATAATAACAGATATGAACAAACAAGACAATAACAGATATGAACAAACTAGATAATAACAGATATGAACAAACAAGACAATACCAGATATGAACAAACAAACAAGACAATAACAGATATGAACAAACTAGATAATAACAGATATGAACAAACAAGACAATAACAGATATGAACAAACTAGATAATAACAGATATGAACAAACTAGATAATAACAGATATGAACAAACAAGATACTACCAGATATGAACAAACAAGACAATAACAGATATGAACAAACAAGACAATGACAGATATGAACAAACAAGACAATAACAGATATGAACAAACAAGACAATAACAGATATGAACAAACTAGATAATAACAGATATGAACAAACAAGACAACAACAGATATGAACAAACAAGATACTACCAGATATGAACAAACAAGACAATAACAGATATGAACAAACAAGACAATGACAGATATGAACAAACAAGACAATAACAGATATGAACCAACAAGACAATAACAGATATGAACAAACAAGACAATAACAGATATGAACAAACTAGATAATAACATATATGAACAAACAAGACAATAACAGATATGAACAAACAAGACAATAACAGATATGAACAAGCAAGACAATAACAGATATGAACAAACTAGATAATAACAGATATGAACAAACAAGACAATAACAGATATGAACAAACTAGATAATAACAGATATGAACAAACAAGACAATAACAGATATGAACAAACAAGACAATAACAGATATGAACAAACAAGACAATAACAGATATGAACAAACTAGATAATAACAGATATGAACAAACAAGACAATAACAGATATGAACAAACAAGACAATAACAGATATGAACAAACAAACAAAACAATAACAGATATGAACAAACAAGACAATAACAGATATGAACAAACAAAACAATAACAGATATGAACAAACAAGACAATAACAGATATGAACAAACTAGATAATAACAGATATGAACAAACAAGACAATAACAGATATGAACAAACAAAACAATAACAGATATGAACAAACAAACAAAACAATAACAGATATGAACAAACAAAACAATAACAGATATGAACAAACAAAACAATAACAGATATGAACAAACAAAACAATAACAGATATGAACAAACAAACAAGACAATAACAGATATGAACAAACAAACAAAACAAAAACAGATATGAACAAACAAAACAATAACAGATATGAACAAACAAAACAATAACAGATATGAACAAACAAACAAAACAATAACAGATATGAACAAACAAAACAATAACAGATATGAACAAACAAGACAATAACAGATATGAACAAACAAAACAATAACAGATATGAACAAACAAGACAATAACAGATATGAACAAACAAAACAATAACAGATATGAACAAACAAACAAAACAATAACAGATATGAACAAACAAACAAGACAATAACAGATATGAACAAACTAAATAATAACAGATATGAACAAACAAGACAATAACAGATATGAACAAACAAGACAATAACAGATATGAACAAACTAAATAATAACAGATATGAACAAACAAAACAATAACAGATATGAACAAACAAGACAATAACAGATATGAACAAACAAACAAAACAATAACAGATATGAACAAACAAACAAAACAATAACAGATATGAACAAACAAACAAGACAATAACAGATATGAACAAACAAACAAAACAATAACAGATATGAACAAACAAACTAGATAATAACAGATATGAACAAACTAAATAATAACAGATATGAACAAACAAGACAATAACAGATATGAACAAACAAAACAATAACAGATATGAACAAACAAAACAATAACAGATATGAACAAACAAAACAATAACATATATGAACAAACAAGACAATGACAGATATGAACAAACAAGACAATAACAGATATGAACAAACAAAACAATAACAGATATGAACAAACAAAACAATAACAGATATGAACAAACAAAACAATAACATATATGAACAAACAAGACAATGACAGATATGAACAAACAAGACAATGACAGATATGAACAAACAAGACAATAACAGATATGAACAAACAAAACAATAACAGATATGAACAAACTAGATAATAACAGATATGAACAAACAAACTAGATAATAACAGATATGAACAAACAAACTAGATAATAACAGATATGAACAAACAAACAAAACAATAACAGATATGAACAAACTAGATAATAACAGATATGAACAAACTAGATAATAACAGATATGAACAAACAAGACAATAACAGATATGAACAAACTAGATAATAACAGATATGAACAAACTAGATAATAACAGATATGAACAAACAAGACAATAACAGATATGAACAAACAAGACAATAACAGATATGAACAAACTAGATAATAACAGATATGAACAAACAAGACAATAACAGATATGAACAAACAAGACAATAACAGATATGAACAAACTAGACAATAACAGATATGAACAAACAAGACAATAACAGATATGAACAAACAAACTAGATAATAACAGATATGAACAAACAAGACAATAACAGATATGAACAAACAGCTTGAATATGGGTGGAACACTTTTCTAATCTATACTCGGTGAATAACCCAGAAAACCCTGCCCTAGATCAGCTCATATCGAAACATCATGAGCTAACCGAGCGGGATGCTGAAGCCACAGATTTAGAACTTTCCGAAGCAATCAACCAACTTGGCAAGGCTTCAAAACTAAGGGCAATGCTTCAAGACTAAACAGCATTCCTGTAGAAATCCTCATATATAACAAGGATATCCTCCTACCCCACCTCCACAATCTCCTTGTCCAGTGCTGGAGATAGAGAGTACAATTCCCCAGGACATGATAGATGCAAAGATTAAGTGTCACGGGCAAGGTCTTTACACTAGTCCTTTTAAACCAGCTACAGAAACTGACAGAGCGTCTTTCCCTAGTCATAATGTGGATTCAGAGCTAGACGGTCAACAACTGACATGATATTCACTCTACCACACCTGTAAGAGAAATACAGAGAGCATGAGAGAAGACCATTATTCACTGCCTTCGTCGATTTGTCAAAGAGATTTGACACGGTCAGCAAACCAGGACATTATTAAATATTGAAACATATTTACTATTCCCCAAAGTTCATTTACTTACATGAGGGCATGACAGCAATCATACAGTTTGATGGCCGCACATCTGATAGTTTCGAGTTTAAGAGTGGAGTCAAACAGGGCTGTGTCCTAGCCCCCACTCTGTTTGTCATATTCTTCACAGTCCTGTTATACCATGTCATCGGGGATGCTTTTGACGATGTTTTCACCCGTACTAGATCTGATGGTTCATTCTTCAACTTGGCTTGCTTAAGAGCCAAACAAACACGACAGAAATCCTTCTCAATGAGCTCCTTTTCGCTGGCGATGCTGTCCCATATGTCGCTTCTCATCTCATCCAATTCTTCGTCTTCTTCTTCTTTCAATGCTCCATATCGACCATTTGTTAACCACTCTGTGTGATCTGTATGTGATCGTAGGTCGCGTGGTACTATTCTTTGCTTTCCTTGCGGGCCCTGTGACCAATCAGCTTACAGGCGCAATTCTCATATAAAACAGGATGATGTGTTGGTTAGCCGTAACCGACCCCTCCCCCTTTCCGTGCGGCACTGCCGAGTAAATGCCCATACAAATAAAGTTATATCAGAGTGGGATCCAATGGATTAAATGGAAATCCACTGCAACTAAACTTCGACGTGGAGACCACAGAGCTGCTGATTATGATTCTGTAAGTACGAAAGTGCGTCATGCAAGCTTATTGTTTTATTGATTTTTTTATTTTTTTTCTTTCGTCCGCTTTCAACTCAGACGAAGTTCCATCTCTGAAACTGATTTTTGCGTGAAAATCCGTTTTTCCAATTTCTTACAATGGCAGCAGCGTGCACATTGTAAATTACTTTACACTGGCAGCCGTGTGCTCAATGTACTCGTAATTAGTATTCCCTCGCCATACAGGCAGATTTTCTCCGACTTCAGAGGTACTCAAGTTATCGTCCTGAGTAAGACCAGGGGACTCGAACAAATGCCGGATAGTGGGTTCGAACCCGAGCTATGAGGCGTCTCACAGCTAGCAGGCCGAGCTACTATCAACTACTCTAGGCAGTCCCCCGATTTATTGATTGATAGGACCATCATAATTGCACTTCGGTGAGTAACCATGTGTGCTCCGATCTCTTTTTTTACACAGAAAGATCTCAGCTGCAGTGTACGAACTCTGTAGCACCGGCGAGTGTCCCAGATGTGATTTTTGAAGATGGAAAAGATATTTTTGTAGGAATTTAAAAAAAATAATTTTCTTATGAATTTTTACTCAAGTTATCGTCCTGAGTAAGACCAGGGGACTCGAACAAATGCCGGATAGTGGGTTCGAACCCGAGCTATGAGGCGTCTCACAGCTAGCAGGCCGAGCTACTATCAACTACTCTAGGCAGTCCCCCGATTTATTGATTGATAGGACCATCATAATTGCACTTCGGTGAGTAACCATGTGTGCTCCGATCTCTTTTTTTACACAGAAAGATCTCAGCTGCAGTGTACGAACTCTGTAGCACCGGCGAGTGTCCCAGATGTGATTTTTGAAGATGGAAAAGATATTTTTGTAGGAATTTAAAAAAAATAATTTTCTTATGAATTTTGTCCGTACATCGGCTTTCCAGCCTGCTCCTCACGATTTAGAATTGCCAAGGATTCTTTTACGTGCTCAAATTGAACACGGGGCCTAAGTTTTATCGTCCGTCTCCGGTAGGACTAGGAACTCGATCTCACCTACACTAAGATCAGGGGTCTCTGTTAAAATATCCAGATGGCTCCACGAGGGAACGAACCTGGTACCTTTAGCACGAGAGACGAGCACCTAACCTCTACGCCAAACAAAGACCTCTGCGATCTGAAATGCATGCTGGGCGCTCATCATCATCATTGGCCTCTTTGTCTCAGGAGACAATAGGGGTTACGTCACGTAGTATGTTCTGTGCTGAATCACAACGTTTCTTGTGGCTGTAATGGCCTATTCTGGAGTGACAATCCTTGCCACAGTTGCTGCAGGCAAAACTGGAGACTAGAGCCGATACATGGGATGTTCTCTCTGCACTCTCTTTTGCCTCCACATGTGATGTTGTTTTCCTTCTTTTCTTTTGAGTCGCCCTCACTGCCGCTCGCCATGCTTGTCTGTCTTTGGCTAGCCTCTCCCAGTGTTCTTTGTCTATGCCGCGTGAAGTTAGATCACGCTTGCAGGTGTCAATGAAGCGTAATAATGGGCGCCCATGCTGTCTAGCACCAGATGCGAGTTGAACATATAGAATGTTCTTTGGGATTCTATCATCGCTCATACGGCACACGTGTCCCAGCCATCTGAGACGTCGATGACTCAGTAAAGTGTGCATGCTTGGAATGCCAACACTGTCCAGGATTTCTATATTGGAGATGTGATCTTGCCATCGGATGTTGTATATTCGTCGGAGACAGCGCATGTGGAGGGTGTTGAGGCGCTGTTTTTGTCTAGCATATGTGGTCCATGTCTCACTACCATACAGCAGAGTGCTGAGAACACAAGCTTTATATACTTGTGTCTTGGTGTTTCTTGTGAGTGCCCTGTTTTCCCATACACGCTTTGCTAATTTAAACATAGCAGTGGAGGCCTTCCCAATGCGACTACTAATTTCATCATCGAGGGAAGGGTTGCTGCTGATGACAGAGCCAAGGTATGTAAATGTGTTGACTACTTCAAGCGTATGACTACCAATGTTGATAGATGGGGTTCTGCTAATATCCTGGAACATTATATTTGTTTTCTTCAGGCTGATGGTCAAGCCGAATTCATTTGGTGCTGCAGCGCTAATGCTGGGAGCTAACAACAAATTTAAAGAGGGAGACAATGCTGATTTATTGTTTAACCTGAATGGGATTACCTACCCATACTATTCAGAAATGACACATGTTTCTGCTGGTTTTTCTTGCCAGAATGTGAAATATTGAAACGATTATATTTATAAAATGACAAATGTGTTTGTGACATTTTCCACGTTATAAATAACCATAGATTATATAATAACTTTTACGCTTTAAAATTATAACATTCCTGATTAAGAATTGGCTTAATTTTGAAAGAAAATAATTATTGCCCCCGCCGGCACAGCTGCGGCCGCACGGTGAGTTAAATTTGCATGCAAAGTTAAAGTACACACTGACTGAGCGACGTACAGAGCGGTACTCCTATACTAGCTGGAAGAATGAATCAGATACCCCATGTTATGGATAGACAGTTAGATGTCTTGCGTTCTCATACTGGTAGGTAATCGTTGACGCTATACTCAGTCTGAGTATAGTATAATAATTAAATTTAATACAACAATCTCCTACCTAATCTCCAATTCTCTATCTTCTTTGTTATTCTATCTCTCTATTTTGAGCAGATATGAGTATGACATGAGACGTGCATTGTATATTGATTACAAAAATTTATAATTGTCATTGATAACTTAATAACTATCAGAGTTTAACACGCAAGTGAACGAGTACCGTACAGGACTCATGAATGAGGTAATCACTTAAACAAACTTGTAAGAGGTTGTAAAGGTAGAAATTCTGAATTGCCATCCACTGTTTCTTTCATTTTCTCTGATCATATTTTACCTCACAGCATCAGGATAAGAAGAGATTTTCTTCTCCGAACGCGGCATATCAACCACTTGTTAACCAGTCTGTGTGATTTGTATCTGATCTGAGTCGTACATTATGATGATTGTGCCAGTTATGCGCCAACAAGTAGGCCAGCACATCCGATTTCTGCTATGCTTTTTATTTACTAGCATAGCTTCCCTACCTCAGTCACCTCTTACGACATGCCTTGTAGGTCGCAGTGGTACTATTCTTTGCTTCCTTGCGCCCCAGTACCACACAAGCGAGACAAGATTTATAGAGATCTATGTGCGCTTTATAGTGTTTTTCATCGCCTCTTATTCTTGAGGTGGATACTGACAGAAACTGACCCCTTTTGCATGGATAGCCTTTAGCTTTGTATCCACGGTATAAGAGTAACATTGCTCTTTAACTCTTACAATACGCATACTAAAACCGCCTTTTTACGCACAGTTTATTAGGAGCACATTTTAAGGCGAAGGTGTCCTTACAAAATGTGTTATAACTTTCTTACATTCAATAGCAGAGACACACTGCATACACCAAAGTGTGCGCAATTAAAAGATCTATTACAAACACCCACTTGCTGTATTTGAATTTTAAAAATACATTCAATGTATTTAGGAAATTAAAATAATATAATTAAAGATTTTGAGGAAAGATGTGAACTAACCAACATGTGTTAAGCTTTACAATGGTGCAAATCTAACAAAAACTACATCAGTTCCTTAGAATATCCATTTCTACACAACATATTCAAGTTTTATCATTTTCTGTTCAAAGAATTTGATTATATGACGGTTTGACACATCTGGCTCCTACTTTGAAGAAACGCCCCTTCTTTATTAGCAATACTGCTAATTTTATTTAAATTGCCAGAATATCTAATATAAAATCCGATTCCAAATTGTCACTAACTACTGTCTGTTACTGTCCTCACTAGATTCACCATTATTATCATTGTTAATCCATGAATAAATAAGTTATGGGCTTTAACTGCAGACAGTCGCTGTTGACGATCATTACTAGCCATTATTGCGAACAGTTTTCTTGTTTACACTTACAATATGATTTTAAAAATAAAAAAAATATCACTTCTAACACAAGGTAAACAATGTTCTGGAGCGGACAGAAATAGAATGGAACAGGAAATGACTTTTATATGGTGAATATGCAAAAATAGTCCTCTACGATATATTAACTGGTTAGAACCGTACGTGAAGTGGATTTTTATAAAATGGGAACTAACTTTATGGTTTGCCAGGTGGCGTTTCGTATTCTAAGAGTTAAGGCGCACTGTCTGTTGGTAATCAACTCATGTGGCCTAACCATTTAATTTGTTGTTTCTTGATGATCAGTACTGATGTTGTTCCCACTTGTTTCCTGATGTCTTCATTTCTAAACCACTATCTTCTTGATGCTTTATGATAGGTTTGATCTTTGCCAAGAACGTGTATACATTGCACATTGGTTTGGTAGGCCCCTAAACGCATAGACTTCTACACGTTTAGGACATGTGCATCCGATTTCAGCCAAGAAGTGGGACAAGAAGTGGGAAGTGGACAAGAAGTCAATAATAAATTATAGAGCATTTATCTCTGATATGTGCTGTTTTTGCTTAGGAGCTCAGGGAAGGGGTTTTAAAGGACAGGTGGCCAGGGTTTGAAGGGTTAAGCATGTTTATAATCATTCATTGCCTAAATTTGCTTGCTATTTTGTTGTAGATGGCGGCTTATTGCTAGCAGCATCATGTATGACAGGGAGGTACTGGCTGGGATCTCTATGGTTTTATCAGACACCAGAGGTGGCACCAAATGTGGACAAATGTACTGCTGGAGTTCAGCTGGAAGCAGGTATTTGTGATGTCGAATGGATAGATGGAACACACGTCTTCGTTAGTTTAGATACAGGTGAGCATACTCTATATGTTCTTTTGTGTGTCATTTGTATGTCTTTGATGTAGCTTTTGTATTGTTGTATTTCGACTGTGTGTTTCCTGGGCCAACGGGGGAAGCAAAGAATAGTAACACTGCAACCTACAATGCATGTCGTAAGAGGCGACTGAGGTGGGGGCCTAAGGAAGTACACTAGTAAATAAAAAGCATAGCAGAAAATGGATGTGCTGGTCTACTTGTAGGCGCATAACTGGCACAAGGTACAATCGCTCTTAGGCTCAGATCACATACAAATCACAAAGTGGTTTAACAAGTGGTTGATATGGAGCGTTTGGTAAAGAAGTAGTATTGTTGTATTTTGTTTTAAATGTTTATTTTTAGTCTTGTGTAAACGAGCTGGAAATAGTGATATTTTAATGTCAACTTGTCTGGTCGTTACCATGAACACCGGTGTGTTCAGGATGGTAGATCAAGGTAAGTTGTTGGAGGTTGTGGAAGCATCATGTCGATGTATACCAGCATCTCTTACCAAACCAAGCAGTTGTGGAATGTTTGAAACATGGACTGATAGTCTGACACAATAACTGCTGGGGTGAGCAGAACTCCGAAAGTTTTATGGTGGCAGTACAATTCTAAACCTCCACTTTTCTACTGGAAGTATTAAAGTATATACATGCGATACAAATTTATATTATATGTATTGCTCACAAGAGAAATTTACTCAGGACTGCTAAAGGACTGCGTGAAAAGACAGAAAATCCACATATCCAACCCAGATCATGTATGCCCCACCTGTTGTAGGGGATTGCGTTCCAGAATCAAATTCTACAGTCACCTCCGCACACACCAGATAGGTGCAACAAAACACACATGAGGTTGTTGTCATCATTGCTTGCAAAGAACAGTTATTATTGTTGTGTTGCACCCTGCCGTCTGGTGCTGGGACCTGCAAGGGAAGCAAAGAAAAGTGCCACTGCAACCTACAATGCATGTCGTAAGAGGCGACTGATGTAGGACCTGGGGAAGCTACCCTAGTAAATAAAAAGCAGCGCAGAAATCGATTGTGCTGGCCTACTTGTAGGCGCATAACTGACACAACGTACAATTGCTCTTAGGCTCAGATCACATACAAATCACACTGATTGACAAGTGGTCAATATGGAGCGTTTGAAGAAGTATTGCACCGATTTTTATACGCTACATAAGATTTGCTAGCTATTTTTCCATACCAGTCTGTCTTGGATATACATATGTTTATATGTGTGGTTGAGGTGTTGTATGTACATATGTGTGTATATAACATCACTTTTGTTACTTGTTTTATCATGCACAGGAAGAGTTGCAGTGTGGAACTTGGAGGACAACTACCAAACATTCACTCAGTTGCATTCTGCAGCTGGACACGATGGCATAGTCACCAGTGTTTCAGTGGTTTGTGACAAGACAAAGGCAGCTTCCAGTGGTCATGATAAATGGTAATTATATTTGGTCTTGTCGTACACAGGAACAAAATCTGAAGTTTAGCTAGATTGATCTTAGCTGTAACCTACCAGCTAGATCCATTGCTAAGGCACCAAAACATCTCACTGACTGCTAAACAACAGATGATCAACAGCGTTTTAATAAATTTTCCAGTATGTCATTGTATAGATGTTATCTGCATATTCTAAGTCATTGCATTATGTCAGGAAGATCCTCCTTCCTCCAAGGCCAGATAAATGGAACACATTATATGGAACAAAAGAACAACTTAAAAACATGCAGATACTACTACAAAGCATTGGGCAAGAGCTCAAGTGCTGCTGAATCATTGAAGAAGAAAAAGTAGAGTATACCGCCATGTAAATGTCATTAATTACCATTCTAATATCATCTATATTATTATTCTCTCTCTCGTCTACAGTATAAAACTTTGGGATTTATCAAATACTGCTCTGGTCTACACATCGCAAGGTAACATTTGTTTGAAGATTTTAATCATTTCAATATTATCTATCTTTTCTAATTATATTATGGATATAAGGAAGACCGCAGTAAAACTATGTAGCAATGGTGAAACACGTAAAAGTACTGTAGTTTTACAAAGTTCTTCGCCCTAGGAAGCATAAGTCCGCAACCAAGGCCTTCCAAGCCCATCCTTTTCAGATCTCTCCACTCTCCCCCCATTTTCTTGCATTCCATCTCCAACTACCGTCTCCAGGTGTTCCTGGGTCTTCCCCTACCTCTATTGCCCTGGGGTTTCCATCGGAGAGCCTGTCTTGTGATGCTGTTAGGGGTTTCCTCAGTGTGTGTCCTATCCATCGTTCTGCTCCTTATCTCTTGTTCCACCTGTCATTGTCCTGTTCTATCCCAGAGTTCCCTGTTAGTAGTCCTGTCATACTATCACAGATGGAGTATCCTGCGCAGGCATCTATTGATGAATGTCTGCAAGTTTTTGGTGTTCTCCATGTCTCTGCTCCATAGAGAAGGACAACCTTGACATTTGAGTTAAATATCATTATCTTAGTTTTATTCCTGATCATTCTTGAACTCCATATGTTCTTCAGAATGGCAAAGACTGATCTTGCCTTTTGTATTCTAACCCTAACATCTTCATCTGAGCCACCTTTAATGGTGATCCTCTTAGTATCTCTCGCGATCGTGTCCTTTCAGTATGATCGGGTCTCTGAAATTAGCATTTAATCTCATGATCTTTGTTTTATCTCATGAAGATCCAACAAAAGCGAAGAAATTCAGACTTATTCGATGCAGGAGCAATTTGCTCTAGAAAATTGTGTATGTCTTTATATGCTTGCTACCTCATGGACTCAACGCTCTACATCCCTATGCTTGGAACGGTAGGTGAGAACCTAACATCTGCACCAAAGAGACCACCTCTTCTGTTGTTGCTCTTCTGTTGTTAATATTTGTTTCAATAGATAGCTAGATCTACTTGAATAAATTATAGACTGACAAAATATTTTACTTACTGACAACCTTGTCGTGTTATTCCTCCCCAGCACACAGTGACTTTGTGTCATGTGTCGACTGTCATCCTTCCGAACCAGACATCTTTGTGTCATGTGGTCAGGTTAGTCACTACTTCTTTGCATGTTACTCACTGTATTAGTCATTTATTTTGTTCCATATATTTATTTTGATCCATTTTCCAGCATTCACTACTGTATGATAACACTCCCCATGACATTGCTTCTATACATTTTCCAGTATTCATCATCAAATACCTTGTCCTTAGCAGAACTTTGTCATCCCAACAGTCTTATGGAATTTCTCTCTCATAGGCCAAATGTCCCGCCTCTGCAGCGGTCATGTTCAAACCACCAGTTACATTCTGAATCCATCCTCTGTGGTCTTCTTCTCTTTGCCGGTATGCCTCCTTCCATGATGGTCTTCTCCAGCCCTTCATATCTTTTTATTTGTCCAAAATACCTTAAATTTTCTTATTTGTAGCGTCAGCCAGTTTTCTTTGATTTTGAGTTCTTTCTGGATAGATCTATTTGTTCTCTTCTCCGTCCATGATATATGAAGGACTCTTCTGTAACACTTATATTCTTCTTCTTCTGCGTTCTCACTAGATTGGCATTTCGGATTCTCTAATAACGGCAGCCGTCTGCCTCAGATTATCAGCCACGCCATACAGTTTGTCCTGGACGCTAGTATAAGTGGGCCGCCTCTTTCTTCTCAAGTCTGCATACTGGGGCAGTTCTGTAGGATATAATTCCTATGATTTCTGCTTCCCGTTTGTGCCAACCTCTTCTAGCAGTAAGTTTTGGCCACCCTCGTGATGGTAGGTCTGACATTCTTACTGTATGGCTATTCTTACTGCACGGCTAAATTTCTGAGGCAGATTGGCAACCGTAGAATCCGTTATCCCATTCCCCATTGTGAGGAGTTGTTGCACCATGTTATGCGCCTTACGGCCTGGTGCATCCGTTCTCTGCAAGCATTTGTTTCGGGTTAACGTTCCTAGCGGACATGCGCATCCGATTTCAGCCAAACCTCCTTAGTCGCCTCTGATGACATGCGTGGCTGGTAACAGTGGTTCTATTCTTATCACCCCAAATTTGGGCCCTGGTAACCACTCAGGCGAACACTTATATTCAAAAGCACATATATGTTTTTCCACTGCCGTCATGCTTCACACCCATATGTTGCCACTGGGAATATGCATGCTCTTAGTATTCTGATCTTTGTTTTCCTATCAGTTCCGTTCCGTACTGTTTTTAGTTGTCAAATTTTTTTTTTCAGCACTCTCTACTATATAATAACCTTCCCATGTTTTTATATTGACTAATTATTTCTTCCAATGTTTGTTCACAGGATGACAAAATATTATTATGGGATCGATGTAAAAGTAAACCAGCAAGTATTCTCAGTAAGTTATCTTTATTTATTCATATTGATTCATGTCATTGAGGATGAAATGAAAATCATGGCATATCTTTTACAGGTCGTAGCCATCAGCAATAGTAAACGAGTCATTGATTTTCTAGGCACCACTTACACGTTCAGTAGTTTGCCATTGCTTTTTGGGCGGTGAGGTCTATTTTTACCGTTTGTAAAAATTCCAAATAAATGAATTTGCTTCCAAACTGCCTGCCACGGAGTTTGAACCCGGTACTCTTGGGTTGTGAATCAAGCTCCCTACCGCAAGATGCCCATTGAGTATGCAAGAGTAAATTTGGCCAGGGTAAATGTTGAGAAGCAGTCAGGCAATGCTGCTTGTCTGGTGTGCCAGTCAATCTTCTACTGAGTGTAACTACATGGACACTGCCACCTCCTTTCATGGATACTGGGCGAGGTACCTGTCTCAAACATGAAAAAACAGAAGCTGTGATTTTTGTGTGCTCTCTCATGTACCACAAATCTCTCTTCTAGACAGATCCTCTCTCATCATCATCAAATAGCTTGTTCTGAGCAGAACTTTGCCACCCCAACAGTCTTTCGCAATTTCTCTCTCTCATAAGCCAGATGTCCCGCCTCTGCGGTCGTCATGCTCAAACCATCAGTAACATTCTGAATCCATCTCCTCCGTGGTCTTCCTCTTCTCTTTGCTGGGATGTCTCCTTCCATGATGGTAGTCTCCAGCCCTACTTATCACTTTATATGTCCTAACTACTTCAATTTTCTTATTTGTAGCATCAGCCAGTTTTCTTTGATTTTAAGTTATTTCTGAATAGATATATTTGTTCTTTTCCCTGTCCACGATGTACAGACTCTTATGTAACACTTATATTCAAAAGCAGAAATATATTTTTCCACTGCCTTATTAAATGTCCATGCTTCACAGCCATACATTGCCACAGGGAATATGCATGCTCTAATCACCGCTCTCATGTACCACAAATTTCTCTTCTAGACAAATCGCCTCTCCCATGTGTTGCAACATGTGTGCAGTGGCAGCCAGGAGGTAGCAGCAAAATAGCTTATGGTTCAGAGAGCGGCCAGATTGCTATTCTGGACACAAGAATGAACACTGAGAACTATCTGACCAGTACTCCACATTCTCGTTCCGTACACAGTCTTCAGTTTTGTCCCAGCAAGTAAGAACATTATTAGAACACTGGTCATATACGTGTATGATTGAGCAAAAGTTCATGTATTGTTGATAACTTTGATATAGAGCAATAGTTCATGTATTGTTGATAACTTTGATATAGAGCAAAAGTTCATGTATTGTTGGTAACTTTGATATAGAGCAAGAGTTCATGTATTGTTGGTAACTTTGATATAGAGCAAGAGTTCATGTATTGTTGATAACTTTGATATAGAGCAATAGTTCATGTATTGTTGATAACTTTGATATAGAGCAAGAGTTCATGTATTGTTGATAACTTTGATATAGAGCAAGAGTTCATGTATTGTTGGTAACTTTGATATAGAGCAAGAGTTCATGTATTGTTGTTAACTTTGATATAGAGCAAGAGTTCATGTATTGTTGATAACTTTGATATAGAGCAAGAGTTCATGTATTGTTGATAACTTTGATATAGAGCAAGAGTTCATGTATTGTTGATAACTTTGATATAGAGCAAGAGTTCATGTATTGTTGATAACTTTGATATAGAGCAATAGTTCATGTATTGTTGATAACTTTGATATAGAGCAAGAGTTCATGTATTGTTGGTAACTTTGATATAGAGCAAGAGTTCATGTATTGTTGTTAACTTTGATATAGAGCAAGAGTTCATGTATTGTTGATAACTTTGATATAGAGCAAGAGTTCATGTATTGTTGATAACTTTGATATAGAGCAAGAGTTCATGTATTGTTGATAACTTTGATATAGAGCAAGAGTTCATGTATTGTTGGTAACTTTGATATAGAGCAATAGTTCATGTATTGTTGTTAACTTTGATATAGAGCAAGAGTTCATGTATTGTTGGTAACTTTGATATAGAGCAAGAGTTCATGTATTGTTGGTAACTTTGATATAGAGCAATAGGTTTTTTTTAAAATATTGATGTAGCTACACAAGAACACTATAATGGTAGCCAAAGAAGAATAGTAAATCAACAAATAACCGGTGTCGTTAGTCGCCATACGCTAAGAGACATACTGAGAAGATTGGAGTACTCATGGACTAATTGGTTCGATGTGCAGTGATGATGATCTGACGACTAAATTAAACTGAGATATTTTGGACATATAAAAAGACATGAAGGGCTGTAGAAGACCATCATGGAAGGAGGCATACCGGCAAAGAGAAGAAGAGGAAGACCACTGAGACAATGGATTCAGGATGTGACTGATGATTTGAACATGACGGCTGCAGAGGCAGGACATCTGGTCTATGAGATAAATTCCGAAGGACTGTTGGGGTGGCAAAGTTCTGCTCAGGACAAGCTATTTGATACCGGTTGGGAAAAGAAAACGGGAAGACCTAAGACCACTCTTCGAAGAACAATCCTACAAGAAAGTACGAAGTATGCGTGTGGAATGGGTGGACATCATTCGGAGATCACATCTCAAGAAAATGACTTGGCTGTACACGCCTGGAGTGCGGGGTAACGTGCGTGCTGACTCTCTTGCAAACAGTGCCCGACTCAAGTGGGCAGAAGCATGGACAGAGCCGATATCATCAATGCAGTACGCTCTCAATTGTGTGACATGGGCGGGTCTCAGACACTGGAGCGAGTTCGAGAATTAGGCGTCAAGTTTGGACATGCCAGACTGTCGTCTTCGTGGTAGAGAGAGAAGATATAGTAATCAACTTCTCATGGGCACTGTGAGCAAATGGACTTTGGGATGGCTGCTGCAACGGAGGACAGAGCACGAATGGGAATGCCCAATGTGCCATGACGTCAATCGAATAACATACAAGAAAGTAAACCACCATGTGATACCAGGGCCCGCAAGGAAGCAAAGAATAGTGCCACTGCAACCTACAAGGCATGTCGTAAGAGGCGACTGATGTAGGACCTAGGAAGCTACCCTAGTAAATAAAAACATCGCAGAAATCGGATGTGCTGGCCTACTTGTAGTCGCATAACTGGCACAACGCTCTTAGGCTCAGATCACATACAAATCACACAGAGTGGTCAACGTGGAACATTCGAAGAAGAAAGTAAACTATTGGGATGTCAAACCATACAATATCTCCAACTGCTAGCAACGAACCGCATCACATGGAGACCTAAAACATTTGCCCAATGTGCTGCCTTTGGCATGAAAGGAACTAACTGTTGGTAACTATATAGAGCAATAGTTCATGTGTTGTTGGTAACTTATTTAGTTCATGTTTTAGTAGATTACAAGAGACTGATGTATCATGTGTTGAACAACAACCTGAAGAAGATGGGAACTTCTATTGAATGTGACACAGATTAAATGACTAAAACATTTGTTGCAAAAGTGTCTCATATATTAAAAACAAGGAATACTCATTCTGGGACTAGCTCTTTAGTATTGCTAGCAGATTCAGGCAGGCCACTGTTTTCTTTGGATATGTAGATGATTGTGGGTGTGTGGAAGAATAACATAGGCATTGAGGAACAAAATTGAAGTGTTCAAAATAAGATACTACCAAAAAATTCTTCGAACACCCTGGATGGAGAAGAGAAAAATACTAAAAGACTTGCATATCAAGGAGCATTGGCTCATACACAACATTATATCCCAAGAGTTATTTCAGTCACATCAAATGACACAGTAGTTTTGGGAGAACAGTAATGTAAGGCATGGTTCCTGGGGCAGAGGCAGACCAATACGAAGTTAGCAACAGGACATTAAAGAAACCGTCAACATGACGTTAAGAGAGGTGGGAGAAATTGCTAGAGACAGGGAGGCTGTGACGAAAGCAACGCTCTGCAAGGGACATGCTACTTGATGATAAAAGAATATTGAGGAATAGTTCGTGCCTACTCTAAAAAAATTCTTTCTTTATTATTTGCAGACCTTCATTGTTAGCATCAGTAAGTGAGGACTGCCGAGCAGTAGTTACAGCAGTTGATGATGATGGCTTAAGACAGATGTAAGTATTTTTAGCTATGACATGAGTAGATCACTGCTAGTGTTGCTGAAGATCTCATGTGAGATATACAGGGTGTTTGTAGTAAAGTCTCACTACACTTCATATGTAAAACAAATGTGAAAAACAAAGTACTAAATATCATCAAAAAATGTGCCCCATAGTCAATTGTGGTGCAATATGCAGTGAATGACTGTTGTCTGCTGGAGTAATTCTTTTCACTCAAAACATAATGGTGTTTTCAACTGAAGAAAGAATATTTTTGGTCGAACAAGTGTTTCAGAATGAAGAAATGTTTACAGACATGTCTCGATGCCCATGGTGAATATTTCCAACATCTGTTATAATGAATATTTCAATGGCTCTTTCCAGTTTACCAAAAACAACAGTAGACCATAGCAGTGACTATTGTAACTAATTTCACTACTTTATTTTAGCACAGTTTTTGATAATGTCGTGTATTTCATTTATTCAAGTTGTTCTACATATAAAGTGTAGCGAGACTTTACAAACACCCTGTATTTAATATGGTTAGAAATGACATTGAAGAAGAGTGTTTGGAGGGGAAATGAGTTTGACCAAATAATCAACAGAAAGGGCAATGCTATTCAGATACAGTGAATACAAGGCCACCCATTGAAAAGGTGGACCACAGAGATAACAAGCAGTGAAAGATGCAGTGCACACAAGATAATGACACTGTGAGCAACCAGGATTAGAGAAAGAAGACAGACTGGACAGCGATGTCTGTATAACCAACAGCAAGCCACAGGAAACAGCATGTATTTGTTGAAAGTGACTGTGTACCTATGGGTCTGCTCAAGTGAAGTTGGTTTTGTTAGCCATTATTTACCTGTAGTGGTGACACCAGGACATGCAGGTGTGAGGGGAAATGAACGCGCTGATAGGCTTGCAGGTATGGTATGGCTGCTGTACAAAGCGGGCGAGCAATGGAGCAGACTGATATTATAAATTCCCCACGGGAGAGAGGGTGTGTACATGATTCAAGTAATAGTAGTGAATCTACAACACTAACCAGACTGCAAGAACTCCAAGTCAAATTTAGTGTAGCTAAACAAGAGCACTATACTGGTAGACAAAGAAGGATAGTAAACCTACAAAGAACCGATGTCGTTAGTTGCCACACGCTGAGAGACATACTGAGGGGAAGATCGGAGCACTTATGGATTAATTGGTTTGATATGCAGTAATGATGGATGACTAAACTAAAAATTGTAATATATTGACACTCGTTAATCGTTTAGGGGTCTCTGTGGCCAATGCATTCTGAAGTTTGAATCCGGTCACAGGTGTATTTTTGTTCCCCAGAGATTTCTAAGCATTGTGGCTAGAGCTACTGAGTTCATACAATAATCCCAGCAGGTGATGTGGATACAGACCTAGCAACCTGGTGCAATTTTTCATAAATTTTTTTTTAAACCTTAACAAATGTTTCTTATGACTGCATCTGATTTATTTGCAGATATGATGATAACACCCACCAGGACTTTGCTCATGGGTTAACCTGGTTCAATGAATCACAATTCTACACTTGTGGGTGGGATGCCAAGGTTCTTTTTCATGATCTCCAGCATCAGTCAGCTTCTTTTATGGGACAGAGTATCTCAGGATACACACAGATAATCAATGAAAATAAAGACCATAAAACTGAGATGGGAGCTGGCGATATAGCCCAGTTTACACCCGCCTACAGTGTTGGAGTTAATGTGCAGTCAGAGATATGTGCAAAGGGTTAGATAATTCATTTCTGTACACTTTGCAATAAAATAAGAGTTCAGAAATTACTGTTTTGTTCTAAGTCTTGGAAAAACTGAATCTATTGAGCAAAGTGTCGCTGATTGTTAAGTGCATGACACTCCGTGCTAGTGATCACATACTGCAGTCGAGGCCAGCTTTGGGACAAAGATTCTCGGTGTGCACAAGGTATACAGACCATTCTTCTTTATTTGGAATCTAAATTACAAGTACTCTTGAAGTCGAAATATGGCTTACCTGAACGACGAGGGACACTTGTCATAAAGAAAACAAGTCTTCAAGCACAAAATCAGTCTGTGGCATCATATTAGACACCATGACGATGCCTGAATTCATAGGGTGGTGGGTCAATAGAGTAGACCTCACAAATCACTTCTAGCTGATGTCGAAGGGCATGGTAAACTGTTATTCTGTGGTGTCCTGGTAAATCAAATTTCTTATTCAAGGACTAGAAAGTGGATACAAAAACTGAACTCTTTTTACACTGAAGCTGAGGCAAACCAGGACTGGAGAAAAGAAAGACCAGGAGCATAGAGCCTCGCTCCAGGTGTCTCCTTTTTCGACCTGACGCTGAATGACAAAACAGGATTAGAGAATAGATAGCGTCCCTACTTTATCTCTAAAAGAAAGGAACTCAAGAATCTGCTTTCCTAACATGAGGTACAAAGATAGTATCCTGATCAATAAGTTCACTTTGTTATATGTGTCCTCAAAGTCAACACAGCAAAAGTCTTGTGTTTGATAATCCCCTTGTAAACTTCAGAAACAAACGTGTCAGCATTATCCCAAGTTCTTTTCAATGACAAGTGGCATTATAGTTTGGCATCTAGTAGAGAACTTATGTTCTTCGAAAGCTCCACATTGACCACTTGTTAACCACTCTGTGATTTGTGTGATCTGAGAGCGATTGTACGTTGTGCCAGTTTTAAGTAGGCCAGCACATCCAATTACGATGCTTTTATTTATTAGGTAGCTTTCCTAGGCCCTTACCTCACTCTCCTCTTAAGGCATGCTTTGTAGGTCACAGTGCCATTATTCTTTGCTCCCCCTGCGAGTCCTGGCAAAACATGGGCAGAACTTATGTTGAAACAATGTCAAAAAATACTATCAACATGGTCTTGACCGACCTGACATGCCTTCTGTGATCAAAGAAGATAATGCAGTATATTGCTATGAAAACATCTTCATATTCCTGGTCATATCTGTTGTACACCCAGCCTTCATTACCAGGGATTATTGAGGACATGAAGTGTGGTGGATCATTGCTAGCACATCACTGCAAATTGAGGTGATTGTCCTGATATTTTTTGTCACTGGGCACGCAGGTGTGATGAATGAGCTGATGAAAGAGAAATACGACATATCTTGAACTCAAAATCAAAGAAAATAGTCTGATGCTACAGATAAGAATATGAAAAATGAAGTATTTTGGACATATAAAGAGACATGAAGGGCTGGAGAAGACCATCGTGGAAGGAGGCGAAGAGAAAACCACAGAGAAGATGGATTCAGGATGTAACTGATGGTTTGAACATGCTGGTTACAGAGGCGGGACATCTGGCCTATGAGAGAGAGAAATTCTGAAGGACTGTTAAGGTGGCAAAGTTCTGCTTTGCAAGAACAAGCTTTTTGATGTTATTGAAATGAATATTCAAGTTTCTAAGAACTATCTCTAACCAAGAACCGCTTACAGTGTCAGCAATATGATGTGAATACCATCACACAAAACAATGGATGTGTTATGCATGGAGGTTATCACAAAAACTACCCAGTGATGCCAATTAAAATGTGGAAGACTCAACACCACTTGGAGAACAGCAACTCGAATGAATGCAGCTTGAACACATTAGCCACTATTCACAGAAATTCAGAATAAAACCAGAAATTCACTTGCAGTGGATTCCATCTCACTGTGGCATTGCATGCAATGAGAATGCCGATGTCTTGACTGAGGCATTGCATGCAATAAGAGTGCTGATGTCTTGACTAATGAAGGCAGTGCCAAAAAGCAAATTTAACAAGCAGCCTTTTCGAGAGGTTAAATCCCTCATACAGACAAACACTGGATTATGGAACGGACTTCATCAAAGGCTTAAGCAGAACAGACCATTATATTTCGCCTATGTATCAGACAAGTTCTCGTCACAACAGACACTGAAGACTGTCCTCTTCTGGGTGAGCTAAGAAGCAACATGTGGCCACACCTGAAGTTGACTGCCTAGTATGTGGTCCACAGTAAATTAGGTGCAGGATCAGAGATTGTTGAAGAACAGAATTACATGCATTTTGTTGCTGCTGTAAACGCCAAGGGTTGCATGTAGATGAGAGAGAAAAATATTCCAATATGATATATTTCACTCTCTCTCTGCCTTTTTAACCTGGATTGGGGCATAGGCTGAGTCTTCCTATCCCTAGCCATCTCCTACAGCTCCCTTTAGCTCTTTATATTGTTGAACCCTGCCACCAAATCTAGTCTCCATGTATTTCTAGGCCTCCCTTTCTTTCACTGTCCCTGTGGGTTCCAGGAAATGACCCTTGTTATATTCCTCTCTGGTTTTCTTCAAGTGTGTCCTATCCAGCACCTTTTTTTAACCTCTTGGTTCACTGGAATGTCTTGTTCTCTCTACAAGTTCTTAATTTCTGACCCTATCTATCATACCATCTTATTCCCTCTATTCTGCGCAGACACCAACTGATGAATGTTTGCAATTTATGCATTATTATTTTAGTCGTTCTCCATGTTTCTGACCCATACAGCAGAACTGTTTTAACATTGGAGTTAAATTTGGAAAAAATATCCAAATTGTTCTAGATTTGATTTCTTTAAGACATATGTTTCACTAATTCTACTAAAACAAAAAATCAGAAACAAGAAAACTAGGCACATGCAGATTTATTTGGCAAATTCACCATTATTTTCATACTTGACATCCTCCATAACTAAATGCACTATATTTTCTGTCGAGTATATCAAAACCAATTTTCATATCACTATCTTACCAAGACGAAAAAACCAGAAATAAACTCAATATAATAAATAGTCTTCACAATTTCCAAAATGATCAATCATGCAAGATAAGTAATCAACATATTTGAGGAGTCAATAACCCTATCTCAGACAAAGGAATAACAACAAAGTAGAGCCTGCATAATTCAAATATTTACTGGAGCTACAGAAAAAACATTGCTGTGCCACAGAACACTTGATTCCCATTACCATCAGAAACAAATACAGTCAGAAAAAATGTGTCAACAAATGTAGGAGCTACAGTATTTTATGTCTTATAAGTGTCTGTCTTATATATGGTTACTTATAAAAGTAACTTTATGATGTAGCATTGCAGTATTCCATAGTACAAAGTAGTCATATATCTTTCGTAGGTGAGGTTGCCATTTTTATTCCTCAGTTGGTCCAATATCAAGGAGCATAGGCTCATATATAACCAATGTCCTGGAAGATGAAATATTTTGACCACATTAAACGTCAGTGGTTTGGAGAGAACAGTAATGGGCATGGTTACTGGAGTATGAGGCAGGGGACGACGCAGGTGGCATCATAGAAAAATTGAACATGATGCTGGAGGAGAACTTCCTAGAGACTATAGAGTTTTTCAGGCGGGCGGTGATGAAAGCAATCTATAGGAGTATCCTCGCTTCATTGCATGCTCCTATGTAAGAAAGAGATTGGAGCACACATGGTTATTCACGTAAGTGCAATAATGATGGTCCTATCAATCATTGCCTGCCCCAATTAGAAGAATAGAGGCCTTTGGGCCCTGGATAAGTCCCCAGCACTTCAATAGTAGAAATAGTACAATACACTCAAAATTCCATGAGATTGAAACCTAATTAACAACTTGTCCGGTAAGAGCTTTTTTTTAATTCATCAATCCAACTATGTTGTCACACAAATCAAGTGCTTGGCTCACAAAAAGCTATTCAAGTTAGTCAGGAAGTTGGCTGAGTATATCTTAACCCTAAAGTGTACTGTGCAGTCATTCCTACAGCATATACTATAATATTACCATAGGTACACAGCATCTTTCAGCAAGCTGACAGTGCCAGTACACAGTCCTTACATATTAACTCATGCCACAAGCAACTCTACCAGGCTACAAATACTGTCCACTAGCATGCGAATCCAGTTCACAATTTATACAACTAACAGTGTTCCGTGCTGATAAATAAAATTAGGTCCAACTGAACAGTCTTGTCAAAATTAATCCACAAAATAATATAAAATACTGCCATTTTTTCTGACTGCATTTTAAGTATAGAGTATTATATGTATATAGTATACTCTGAAAATTTGAAAATGTAAAATGCCTAATGAGCACTTGTGTAGGAGAAATCAGCCCAAATCTCTGCTTGAAAGTACATGTACATTTTCTTCTTGAAATCCGTTCACTTGGTGGTTGTATTTAAATGTATCGATGCAGCAAAAGAATTCAAAATTGCATTTCTATTTTCTTATACATTTTGAAGACAAAAAAGAAAAGGTTTTGAGTAAAATTTCATTTACTGAACATATAAAGTCAATTTTTGTTTACACTTTGTAGTCAATAGAAACACACACAAGTGTTTGTAAACTTGGCAGTGTTTCAAAAAAATATTCAAAGCTGCCCAACAGCATTTTTGATTTTTGGTTGCTAGAAATGTGAACATTTGGTACAATTAGCCGTAGAAGATTTGAGCTATTATAAAACTATAGTGGACTCATGTTAGCTCAGCAGTTGCTATCATTAGCGAGTGTAGCCAAACTCACGGGCATCGTCTTCTCGGAAGTCTCCGTAACGCCACAGGTTTTCTGGGAAATTTGATTTGTAAGGCATTACTAACAGTGTTAAGCAGATGACATCTCATTTCAATGAATAGAAAACTAATATATATAAGTATTCATTACAAAATGTTTCTTTGAATGCTTCACATCGACCACTTCGCCGGAGTGATTACCGGTGCCCAAATTTGGGGTGTAAAGAATAGAACCACTGTTACCTGCCACGCATGTCGTAAGAGACAACTAAGGAGGTTTGACTGAAATCAGATGCATGTGTCCTTAAACGTTTAGGGGCCTACGAAACCAATGTGCAACGTATACACGTTCTTGGCAAAGATGAAACACATCACAAAGAGTGATTAAAATTGGTCGTAAAGAACAACGCAAAGAAGAAGATATCGGCCACTTGTTAACCACTCTGTGATTCGCATGTGATCTGAGCCTAAGAGCGAAAGAATAGTACAACTGCAACCTACAAGGCATGTCGTAAAAGGCGACTGGTGAAAGGAACCTAGGAAGCTACCCCAGTAAATAAAAAGCATCGCAGAAATCGGATGTGCTGGCCTATTTGTAGGCGCATAAATGGCACAACGTACAATCGCTTTTATCACAAACAAATCGCACAGTGTGTTTAACAAGTGGTCGATATGGAGCGTTTGAAGAAGAAAATGAATTGAGCATGACTATATTTCCAGTTGCCCTACATTGGTTTTCTAAGACTGTTTTCTTGAACAATTATTGTGTCAACTCTCAGCCAATGATTTGGAAGGTTCAAGATGCAGTTATGAGTGGATGTCATCTAATATTACTTTGAACTTCCATAATCTTACATTGATGTTGTACAGTCCTGGACATGCAGGTGTTTGTGGTGAGAAGAAGAGAGCAAAATAGTGTTTGTTGTATGATGATATGGAAAATAGATGACACTTCTAAGCTGTGTTTGAATACGTTATCAAACATTGTACAAGTACTTGGTACATAATGAGCTATGTTATGTGATCGAAGTCATGGCACATTGGAATTCCCATGCATGTTCTGTACACAGTACAATATCATTAATTGATTGACTCTTTTCTTGAAAAGTGATGAATCTACAATACTAACTAGACTGCAAGAATTCCAAATCAAATGTGGTGTAGCTTGACAAGAGCAATATACTGGAGGCCAAAGAAGAATAGTAAACCAACAATGAACCAGTGTCTTTAGTCGCGACACGCTAAGAGAAATACTGAGGAAGATATCGGAGCACTTATGGACTAATTGGTTCGATGTGCAGTGATGATGATCTGATGACTAAACTGAGAGAAATACAGAGGAAGAGATCAGAGCACTAATGGACTCATTGGTTCGATGTGCAGTGATGATGATCTGATGACTAAACTTTTCTTTAAAAGTGACAAGATTGAAAGTGCATACAGAGGGAAAAAATATTGTATTCAACCAACTTATCTTATCTTATCTTATCTTAAACACATTTGCCGTGAAGCGTCGTGGGGAGAGTTAGTTTCCTATCTTGTGCCAGGTGTGTTGCGCTTGAGCGTTGTCAGTCCATGCTTTCGCAGGGACTCTGAGATGTTATCTATCCATCTTGTTCTTGGCCTGCCTCGTGCTCTGTGCCTGAGTGTCGATTATTATAGGCACGTGATGGTAGTAAATGTGGTTCCATTCTCATTAAATGGCCGAACCACTTGAATCTTTGCTTCTCGATGTACTGTATGCATGGTATAGTACCAACGATGCTTCTGATATTCTCGTTTCTCACTCTATCTCGCCTTGTAACGTTGACAGCTTTTCGTAGACATCTCATTTCACATGTTGTAATCTTTCTTTCTTGTGTCTTAGTCAGGGGCCATGTTTGGCACTGATAGCAGAGAGTTGGAATAAATATGCAGTTTATCAGTTGTCGTTTGACTGCCATGTTAATGCTTGGATGTTTTAATAGTGGTGACAGTTGGTATGTCACTGCATTTGCCTTCTGGCATCTAGTCTCGATTTCTCTGTCCATCTTTCCATCTGCTGTGAATATACTCCCGAGATATTTGAATTCTGGAGTCTGTTGTATTTTGACATTATTCACGTGTATATTTAGTTGACCTGTTGACCTGCTTATTGTCATGACTTCTGTTTTGGAGGTGTTAATTTTCATGTCATATTTTTCGCATGTGGCTTGCAGGGCATTTATGTGTTGTTGAAGTTTGTTTTCGTTGTTGTAAATTATACTCTGATCATCTGCAAAGAGTAGTTCGTTTATTAAATTGTAGTTGTTATCGAGGTTGTTATCTGTCTTGGTTTCTTGCGTTATCCTGTCTATGTAAATATTGAAAAGTATAGGCGAAGCACACATCCCTGCCTTACTCCTGATGATAATTCAAATTTGTCTGTCAGGCCGTCGCTTGTTCGTACTACGCTTGAGCATTTTGGTATAGCGCTCTAATATTGTCTAATAGTTGGCCCTGAATTCCATATTCACTTAGTATGGTCCATAGTTTGTTTCTGTTTATTCTATCAAAGGCTTTTTCTTGGTCTATGAATGCTAAGTTGAGCTGTTTGTCATATTCTATGGTGTTTTCGCTGAGTTGCCTTAGTGTGAACAGGGCATCAGTGCAACTCTTTCCCTTTCTGAACCCAAATTGAGCGATGTTCAGCTGTGGTTCTATTATAGGTTTGATTCTAGATTCCAAAATTTTAGCATATAATTTCCCAACATGACTTAATAATGATATGCCTCTGTATGTATTGCATTCTCTTTTGTTGCCCTTTTTTTCCATATTGGTATTATGATGGCTTTCTGCCAATCTTTGGGGACTTCTCTTTCTGTCCAGGCTGACTTGAAGATTCTATGAATCCATTGTATTCCTGTTTCTCCGCATGCCTTGATTGCTTCATTGGTTATACCGTCGCTATGCCTGCTGTCTTGTGACGTGGACTCTTCTTCACAACTTCTTCTATTTCTTGGATGAGTATATTTGGTTCTTCTATGTTTTGTGTTATTTTTAAATCTATTCGCAATTGGTGTTGGTGGTTGGTTAAGTAGTTCTTGGAAGTATTCTTTCCATCTTTTCTTCCTTCCGTTTGTATTAAATATCGGTGTACCGTTTTATCATTAATAATGTCAGTGGGGTTGAAACTTCGCCCCTATCCTCATGGAATTGACACTTTTGAAAAATTTCTGGCTGTTCTTTGCATAGTAATGACAGTTGTTCTCCGTATTTTTCCCACGATTCTGTCTTTGATTTTTGATTACTTGTTTACTTTGTCTTCTCGCTGTTCTGTATGCTGTGTAATCCTCTTGGCTTTTGGATTTTATCCATGTTTTGAAACATTTCTTCTTGGCTTTTATTGATTCCTTGACCTCGTTGTTCCACCATGCAGTTTTTTTGTTTGAATTTCTGTCTTAACTGTTTTTTGCCACAGTGTGTTTAATGTTTTCATCATTGCTGTTTTAAATGTTTCCCATTCTTGATGTACATTGCTTATACTTGATGGTAGCGTTGTAAAAATATTTGTCATCATGTTGCTCGTATCGTTTTGTATGTCCTCTTCCTCTAATTTTTTCAAGTTGGTGACGAAAATTGGATTTATCTTTCTCTGTTTAGTTTCTTTTGCCTTGAATTGTGTTAGTATGACTGGTCTGTGATCTGTGCCTATATCTATATTCGGTATGGTTCTTGCATCTATTATATTCCTTTTTGTCTTTGTCTAACAAGTATATAGTCGATTTGAGATGACTGTTCTATGTCGTTCCACTTATACCATGTTTGTGTATGGCTTTTTCGATGCTGGAATAGTGTGTTTGTTATGATCAGGTCGTGTTCGTAGCATAGGTTGATCATTTCTTCTCCGTTGTTGTTTCGTCTGCTTCGTGTCGCTGAAATTTCCTAGGCATGTCTCGTGTCGTCTTTTGCTTCCAACTCTTCCGTTGAAGTCTCCCATTATAATTAGCTCATCTTTATCGTTTGTTTTATTAATTGTGTCTGACAGTTGGTCGAAGAATTCACGTCGTTGTTGTTCATTGCAGCTATCGTTGCACGGGACGTAGACTTGTGTCCAATCAACAAACACGACCTGTGCCCGGGCGACTATGACAACAGAGCATATCCTACAGAACTGTCCCCAGTATACAGACCTGAGAAGAAAGAGGTGGCCCATTTACACCAGCGTCCAAGACAAACTGTATGGCGTGGCTGATAATCTGAGGCAGATGGCTGCCTTTATTAGAGAATCCGAAATCCCAACCTAGTAAGAACGCAGCAGAAGAAGAGGAAGTAACAAACTGGTATAATCAAGATGACCACCTACCCGTAGTCGCTTGGCTTCATCCTGCGCTTTCTGATAGTCAGACACCAATTTTGCCAGACGTTTCTCCTTGCGAGCTTCTACTGTCAGGTAACCTTCTGTCACAAGCACGGTGGCAACATCATCTTCTGTATCTGCATGTTTCAGTGACACAAAGTCTGGTGATGCACTGCCGCCCCGATACTCAACATTCAGAAGCATGGTCTTGTTTAGAATATCATTGAAGAGAGCATCAACTGCATCTTGTTTTGCTTCTTCCTGTTTCAAAATAAACAAACAGATTTCTAAATTAGTTCCAACAAACAAACAAAAAGTCTAATTATCATACAGATACTTCAGTATGGTTATATAAGTAGAGTATATGTATAAAGAGGTTAATACTAATGATATAAACAATAATTAATCTGTATATTCTGGTGTTTGGTAGGAAGGCCAATTCCTTTCCTCACACATGGAACATTAAGTGTCGGGATTAAACTAACAACCCTCTCTTTATCCAAGTCAATAGGTGATGCCTTGCAAGCCCCGGCAACACACAGGCATAAAGAAAATGATATGTTCATAATGGAACTGAACATCAACAGTCTGGATCAAAGAATAAATAAAATGTTACAAGTTTGATTTGGCCACTCACATCGTTTGGTACTGAGACACAAGCAAGAGCATATTCTGTAGCTTGAGGAGGAAGTCCACGGAAATGTCCAGGTAATGCAGCCAAACCAGATACTGGGGTCTTTTCTCTCTGAAAGATAAATGTTAAATTCAAGTTTTTAATCATTTGTGACATACAATCACTCACAAGCACTGTAAGAAGTGACTACATGGTCACCTGTTGAATGTTGGCAGGGCTACTGATGAGTGTGGCAAGGCAACTGATGCAACAAATATGGTGGCAGGGCAACTTATGAAATGCAAGTTAGTCGTAACCCTTTTGCTGCTACATACTTTCTGAAGGCTGAGCTAAAAATAGCTACTCTTTGTTTCTAGATCACAAACGTGAATGTACGCCTATAGCAGTGACAGTAGCAATGTATAACGTATTAACACATCTTTAGCTAACAGAGGAGAGATAATAACAGACGTATTAATGCGTCTTTAGAAGTGAATGGGAAAACGTATATATACGTCTTTAGCAGCTAAAGGATTAACTGCTACCGATTCCATCCCGCCCGTTGACGGCTGGCACCGGTATACCCTTTTTACTTAATATTCTGTACCTTTGTTACGAATAGACACAATAAAATTAGCCCATATGTCACAACCGATAATGGCTGCCACCTGTTGACAGGGAGTTTCTGACGTGTTTGGTTTAGTTGCTGCTAATTTTTTAATATGGTCATTAATTTTCTGCAAAACTCATTGCGAAAGCCCTCTTTGCGGCCACACTTTATGAGGGCATTCAAAATGTCAGCTCTGTCCATTGGCTGACCTCCCCAATATTGTGGAAGAGCCAGCCAGCTTGTCTGCTTTCTCATTGCCATAAAAACATGTGCCCCAGAACAACATTAAAGATCCCTGCCTACAAACTCTGTTGCGAGGCAGAGAATTATCATCTTTCTACTCAAGTGAATGATTTAAATCATGCTTGCTGTATTTCTGTCAGTGGACTCTGATGGTGGTCTTCAAGATTATGACAGATCAGTAACATTTGAGCTGCTACACCAGTTTTCATGATGCAAGTGCGGGAATTATGAAACATTGATGCCATCTCTATGTGTATTTCGCTTGTGAGTGGTATTATTTATCTACAACCATAGAAACTTTAGTTGAGTTCTGGCCTGTGACTTCTTTATTTAATGCAATCATGACTGATGGATATTAAGACATACCAAAATAACAAATTAGAGCAGGACAAAGCAGGTGGAACAAGAGATCAGGAACAGAACGTGGCGATGGATAGCACACACACTGAGGAAACCCCTGACAGCATCATGAGACAGGCTCTCCGATGGAACCCCCAGGAACATCTGGAGACGGAATGCAACAAAATGGGAGATGGTGGAGAGATCTGGAAAAGATGGCCTTGGATAGGTGGGTTTAGAAAGGCTTGTTTGCGAACCTATGCCTCCTAGGGGTGAAGAAGAAGATAACAAATGGCTTTTCCTCAAAAGGTGTCACTTCATCTACATATGGAAGCTGTATTCTGACAATATAACATAACACTATGATACTTATTAAAAATCTAATTGATATAAATTGGATTACCAATATAGGGAAGACTGCAGTAAAACTATGTAGCAATTGCGAAACACATAACAAAGTACTGTAGTTTATACAAAAACAATACACAGCAACATTTAGACCAAAGGGTATTGGTTGAAATGATAAATTGGATGAAAATGTTGGAAAAAATTGTTCAAGACTTACATTTCCATAATCAATAAAGAAAACTGATACAGTGCTGCCCTCAACTTTTTCTATCTTTGCTCTGTACCACTGGTTGTCTTGTGAAAAACGAGCAGTGCATATCTCACCCTTTTTCGCTGTGTAGGCACCAGGCAGAGGAGGGTTTGATTCCATCTCTTGTCGCAAATCATCCATCAATTTTTCTAATGTAGAACCTGTCAAGAGAAAAAAAATCAATAGTTATTGCTTAATGAACTGACGTCACAACATTCCAGGCAGACCCATAGGTGCTCAGTCTCCCTAACAGATTTTGAAGGGAAAGCATACCGATGGTTCCTGTGGCTTGCTGGTTTAACACAATCCTTTCTCTGCCCATCCAGCTCTACTTGTACAACACCCTAAGTCACTCTATTGATTCAGAGATCTAAGAACTTCCCCCTTTATCCATAGTGAACTCCATAACAATCGATGCAAACATAAGTGCTCTCCGTTCCGCAAACACCCACATGACCAGGACAGTAGATCCACGATACTGTCATCAATAGTAAAAGCATTACAAAAATGGGAGTTTGCCATCGAGTATCATTTGTAGAATTTGACAATACTCAAGAGCTGGTACACTATATTCAAATAGTATGATAGAGAGAGAGCAAAGATTGACCGGTCATGTCTATCCTAAAATACAAGCAAATGTATGTGAGACTTCAAGGACTTAATCAACCAAGTCAATCACACAATCAAATTCTACTTCCTACCAAATTTAAACAATAATAGTACAATTAAAATTTACTGTGTCATCTCATTCAACAGGCTGTAGCTAGGCAAATGTTTCTCTTACCCATATCAAACCTAATGACCTTGAATTCTGAAGACTATTAGTTCAGATTTTGACGCCATTTGTTTCACCTGATAATTTACGTTCAGAAAGCCCTTACGACTGTTGTTGAAGCTATGTCGCCAGTGTGTTGCAGGGCCCTCAAAAGGAGCAAAGAATAACACTGCAACCTACAAGGCATGTCATAAGGGCGACTGAGGTAGGGCCTAGGAAGCTACCTAGTAAATGAAAAGTAGCACAGAAATCGGATGTGCTGGTCTACTTGTAGACACATAACTGGCACAACACATAATCACTCTTAGATTCAGATCACATACAAATCCTAAAGAGTGGTTAACAAGAGGTCAATATGGAGCATTTGAAGAAGTTGAAGATACAGATTTCATTCTATGTGCAATACTCTCGGCAAGTAGCAAGCAATGTCTGCAAAAGAGTGACAGATTCATATTGGGAAAACACATGACAGTTAAGTAAACTCATCACCTTTAGAACTGTTTATTGTATACAATAAGCAAAGGACAACTACACTATTTCTCAAGTTTAAAATTGATCTTTCTTCTTCTTTGAATACTCCATATCGACCACTTGTTAACCACTCGTCTGATTTGTATGTGATATGAGCCAAAGAGCGAATATAAGCTGTGCCCGTTATACGCCTACAAGTAGGCAAGCACATCCGATTTCTGCAATGCTTTTTATTTACTAGGGTAGGTTCCTAGGTCCTACATCAGTCACCTCTTACAACATGTCTTGTAGGTCGCAGTGGTACTATTCTTTGCTTCCTTGCGGGCCCCGGTACCACACAAGTGTAAAACCCATCCAAAAGTTAACACTTATGTTTCGGAATTTATTTCTTTATTGAAATATCATCCCTTAAATGAAGTGATGTGAAGATAATGTTAAGTCAAACTTGCTCAGACAAAGCGTTGGATAGTCATGTCACCAGTCACAGATCTATCTGTGTCAGTTCATAAATTTATCATCACTGCAAGCAAAACTACAACAGAAACAAAGTCACAGAAATTAAATAACATTTCATGAAAAGAAAAATATTTGATTAAGTGTTTGGCCTCTCGGTAATGTCAAAAGATTTTTTTGTTAGGGGAGAAATAAAATTAATAATCTACACATGTACAGTGACAACCTTGGGCAAGCAGCGTAACTCTTTCCGTATGCAATTAATTCAAGGAAGACAAAATATTTTTTTAATCGTAACTACTCATTAATAAATAAACTTATATATCTTCTTATATACTCATTTTAAGAAAACTGGAAAACCAATTAGTATAACAAGGTTAAAAAGTAATAGATGTAAAACTAGGAAGATTTCTACAAGGGGAACACCTCATATGGCGCAGCGAGTGGCGTGGAAAGAGTTAATTCCTCAGCTACATAGAATCTCAGCGTACTCTCAGAAAATGAAAACAAAGCGATGTCAGAAAAATATTTAAGGCAAACATGGGATAGGCCTGATATAATGTTTCAAGGTGGACAGGTTGTCTGAATGTGGAATCCACAAAGACTGTCTTGGCTGATTATCGGTTTGACCCACTACTTTCTCAGATTTAAAACGCACTCACATTCAGTTCTAATTTTTTTATTAAATGCTACAGAAGAGTAATTGGAATATCAACTGAATTGAATATCAGATGTATTGACAGATAAAAGAACAAATGCTTCTGTCTCTCTCAGCGCTGGCTTGCTACCAAATGGTGGAGTTCTATATACAGTTAAGATCAATGTTATTACTGAGTTGATAAATTTATGGTAAAACTCATTCAGACAAAGCGTTGGATGTTGATGTCTGCAGTCACAGAGTAAATGCTCTGTGTCAGTTTAGAGATCAGTCATCATTGTGAGTATAGTTTATCACATAGGAACACCTAGTTTATTACACAAGTGCACTTAGTTTATTACATAAGTGCACCTAGTTTATTACCGAAGTCTGAAGCAAATGACACTACTGAAACGGTGCAGCAAAATGAAGTGGAGGAAACTAAATAAAGGATACAAGACAGAGCATGACATCATAAATAAAATAAGCAGAAACGAGCAGACCAAAAATCTTCAGACTTAGAACGGAACACTGCAGTCTCAGTAAACACTTTCTTCAAATGGGTATCAGAGACTTGATCGCATGCATCAGTAGAGCACCAAAGCAGCAATGCAAGACTGCATCAGTTTGGACAAAGACATTTGTTTTAAACTGACCGACGGTAACAAATTATGAGAGACTAATGAGGATCTCATTCGTACCTCTCTATGACCTCGCCCGTGTGGTGCCGGGGTCCACAAAGGAAGCAAATAATAGCAAAGAAACATGCCCTACAAGGCATGTCGTAAGAGCGACTGATGTAGGACCTAGGGAAGCTACCCTAGTAAAAAAAAAACATCGCAGAAATCTGATGTGCTGGTCTACCTGTAGACGCATAACTGGCACAATGCACAAATGCTCTTAGGCTCAGATCACATACACATCACAGTGATTAACAAGTGGTCGATATGGAGTGTTCGAAGAAGAAGTTTATGACCCATACCAGAATGGTCACACAGCAGAATGTAGTAGCAAAATAAGATTATCAAGGTCTGCTGGAACAGCTGTGTTAAAGTCTGAAGGTATGTATTTCAATGAAGCTCATTCAGACAAAGCGTTGGATGTTGATGTCTCCAGGCACAGGATATATATTTACCTGTGTCAGGTTACAGGTGTGTGTCATCACAATGAGTTCATGAATAGGAGGAGGGAGAAGAGGAGGGAGGGAGAAGAGAGGAGGGGAGAAGAGGAAAGGGAGAGTCAGATTTGGTTACTTAATAACAATTTATCATTACTTCTTGATCACTGTTAAACTTATCCATTTCTTGGAGTTCAATATGATGCAGCATTCCAAAATTTGTAAAGATGTGAGGTGACATAATATGTACGAGGGACATTCAGAAAGTAATGCACAACAATGGTTTTCTCAGCTAATAATGAAGATGAAGAAGATGTGAGATAAAACAGCGCTGGCTTGCTACCGGCTCTGGTGGAGTTTTATATATATATATATATATATATTTATGTTATGCGATCGACATCATGGTACATTGGGAATTCCCATTCGTGCTCTGTCCTCCGTTGCAGCAGCCATCCCAAAGTCCATTTGCTCACAGTACCCATGAGAAGTTGATTACTATATCTTCTCTCTCTACCACGAAGATGACACTGTCTGGCATGTCCAAACTTAACGCCTAATTCTCGAACTTGTTCCAGCGTCTGAGACCCGCCGTGTCACACAATTGAGAGCGTACGCATTGATGATATCGGCTCTGTCCATACTTCTGCCCACTTGAGTCGGGGCTAGCAAAGTCGAAAACACAAATTGAAAAAACCACCAAAAAAACCATTCAATTTGTGTTATCGACTTCGCTAGTAACCATGTACCATGTTAATTTTAGGGTTTGAGGCCAAGATGGGATAACAAAAAATGTTTCTGTGCACAGAGTACGCAGTTGAACTACAGGTTTCTTGATTCTTTACTTGGATATCTAAATTACAAATATTACAGAAGTCTGAGTACTGTTCACCTGAATGGTCAAGTACACTGATGATGGATGATAAAAGCTAGCCTTCACACTAGTCAGTCAGAGGTACCATATTAGATGCACTGACTGCGCATATGTAGTGCTGGGGCCGCAAGGAAGCAAAGAATAGTACCACTGCAACCTACAATGCATGTCGTAAGAGGCGATTGATGCAGGCCCTAGGGATGCTATCCTAGTAAATAAAAAGCAGCGCAGAAATCGGGTGTGCTGGCCTACTTGTGGGTGCATAACTGGCAGAACATACAATCACTCTTAGGCTCAGATCACATACAAATCACAGAGTGGTTGACAAGTGGTCGATGTGGAGCGTTCAAGAAGACTGCGCCTGAATTCATAGCAGGCAAAGAGAGAGAAAATGTTAGTTGAGTCTTCTTCTTGAATGTTCCACATTGACACTTGTTAACCACTCTTTGTGATTTGTATGTGATCTGAGTCTAAGAGCAATTATACGTTGTGTCAGTTATGCACCTACAAGGACAGCACATCCGATTTCCGCAATGCTTTATTAATTAGGTAGCTTCCTAGACCGTACCTCAGTCGCCTAGTACGGCATGCTTTGTGGGTTGCAGTGTTACTATTCTGTGCTCCCCTTGCGAGTCCCGGCAACACACGGGTGGTCAATTGAGTCAGTTATTACTGAGTTGATAAATTTATGGTAGGACTCACTCAGACAAAGCGTTGGATGTTGATGTCTGCAGGCACAGAGTACATGCTCTGTGTCAGTTTAGAGATCAGTCATCACTGTGAGCATAGTTTATCACATAAGTCATATAACTATACGGACCTCTGTGTGAGCTAGAAAACACAGTGAAGTTTTTTTTACAGGAGACAACATTGAATATATAGACAATATTTGAAGCGAACGAAACGAAGAATTACATAAGTGCAAATAGTTTATTACCGAAGTCTGAAGCAAGTGACACTACTGAAACGGTGCAGAAAAATGAAGTGGAGGAAACTAAATAAAGGATACAAGACAGAGCATGACATAAATAAAATAAGCAGAAACAAGCAGATCACAAATCTTCAGACTTAGAACGGAACACTGCAGTCTCAGTAAACACTTTCATCAAATGGGTATCAGAGACTAGATTGCATGCATCAGTAGAGCACCAAAGCAGCACTGCAAGACTGCCCAGCGGGAACAAACTATGAGAGACTAATGAAAATTTCAAACGCCCTGCTCTTTTTATGTCCTATAGCAGAACAGTTGCACAGCAGAAGTTAATAGCAGAAGAAGAAAATTATCAATTATTAGTTTTCTAGAACAGTTGTGTTAAAGTCTGAAGGTATGTACCTCAATGAAGCTCATTCAGACAAAGCGTTGGATGTTGATGTCTCCAGGCACAGGATATATTTACCTGTGTCAGGTTACAGGTGTGTGTCATCACAATGAGTTCATGGAGAGAGAGAGAGAGGGGGAGAGAGAGGTGTTTTGTGTGTGTGTGGTGGTTAGAGAGACAGAGTAAGTCAGATTTGGTTAGTTAACCCTTTTCACACGCAGTTATTTCCTCAATTTTTAACAGTTAATTCAAGGAGGCAAAAAAACCCAACAATTTAAATAAAAGTTATAGCTACTCGTCAATAAATAAACACACATATATATATCTTATTATAAGACTTGTTCACTTCTTAAAGTTCAACATGCACATCATGCAAAGATTATAACAGGACGTCAGATGAAAACTGACATATTTGGACAGTGTGAGGAAAACAATACTAGCCAACCATTCAGAACACTCTGTCGGAGACTAGTGAAGACCTTTAAGTGTTCCGTTCTGTCTATGACACATATCGGAATAGTTGCACCATGAGTTGATCGCATATTAAGAAGAAGATTATCAACGTTTGGTTTTCTAGATCAGCTGAGGTTGTGTACCTCAATAAAGCTCATTCAGACAAAGCGTTGGATGTTGATGTCTCCAAGCACAGGATATATTGACCTGTGTCAGGTTACAAGTGTGTGTCATCACAATGAGGTTGGCTGAAATCGGATGCACGTGTCCTAAACGTGTAGAAGTCTATGCGTTTAGGGGCCTACCAAACCAACGTGTAACGTATACACGTTCTTGGCAAAGATCAAATATATCACAAAGAGTGATTAAAATTGGTCGTAAAGAACGCAAAGAAGAAGAAGATCACAATGAGTTTTTCAATAATAGAGGCAGACAGAGATTGTCAGATTTGATTATAAACAAAAGCATCATTACTTCTTGAACATTGTTACTCATCCATTTCCAAATGATGACAGAATGTGAGCTGAAGACATTGATTAAGATGTCCAATGATGATGTGATACTTCAGATGAAGACAAAGTGATATGTAAGATGGAGACAAGATGAGAGATTAAACCAATTGCTGAAAGAAATAAGACCTCATGCTGACCTCTACTGCTCTGTAAACAGCATAAAACTTCCAATACAAATGGCCAACAAGAAGACAGCATATAATTCATGCACAATCTTAAAGTGATGAATTCTCAACTGATTTATTTCAAATGTTAAGTGTGTCTGTTGTAAGCACAATTCAACACTCAAATATCACTTTGTCCCTATCTTTGTACATTAGCATATCCTGATACATTTGTTAGCATTTGAGAGTTAGATAAATCTCAAGATAAGAGAGAATGACACAGATGTATGCACTATACTATTTGATGTCCTGACAATTCTCTCACTAACTGTTTGTATGCACCATGAAACTAATACAACAAAACTCATTCAGACAAAGCGTTGGATGTTGATGTCTCCAGGCACAGGAGTTCATGAATAGAAAGAGAGAAAGAGACAAGGTCAGTTTTCGTTATTACAAAATTATCAATTACTTCTTGAATATTGCTAGGTTAACCTCTCAAGTCCGAGAAAGCAAGCCTGTATGGTGGGGGACACTGATTAAGAAAAGGAAAGCATGCCTTCACGCAAAAGTCAGAGGCGTCATAGCAGGTGCTCTGACTACACTTGAATTTATAGCTGACGAAAGCAAGAAGAACAACATTGCTAGACTTATTTTACAGTGATGAATTCTGAAATGGTAACCTGAAGATCAACCTACAGTGTCCAACAGAGTTGAGGTCGGCTAGTCTTTCTAAGAATGGGAGAAAATGGAAAATTAGTAACCTGCTGGTGATCCATAGAACACACAAGTCAATCCTACCTCTCAGTGTTTTAGACTGGGAAACTTCAACGTCAAGTACACACAAATATTAACGGGACTGACTTGCATTACGAGATGGGACTCTCCATGTTCCATTGTTTCTTCTTTTCTCATTGAGGAGAGTTGAACCAGTCAACTTTATACTCATAGGACCTACGGACTCAGGTTAAAATTATGGGAAATCAGACCACAACCAGTCACATGACCTCACATTTCAGTATTGTTGTATATATACGAATTTATTTTAAAATCAACACAACATTCTAAATCAAGGTTATATTATGCAACAAGTTATGTTTAACAAGAGGAAATATCAATATTATGAATATTTTTTCATCAATAAATAACCATAGACTCACAAGAATTGAGTACAATTGCAAAAAAGCTTGCAGTATTCTATCAAACATATAATTTCCAGCCCCTCAACTGAAACTAGTTTCCCCGCCCAGTATTTAGAGTTGGCTGTGGTTAAACCCGATTTATTTTTAAAAATATGAAGAAACCAGATGTGCTGGCCTACAGGTCTGTAGGCTACTAAATGGTACAACAAACTCATGCTCTAAGGCATAAATCACATACCAATCACAAAGTGTGGTTTAAAAAGTTGGTGTAGCGCAACCAAGAATTTATTTATTTGACATGCTACATTTGTTTGTTGCATGTACAATTTGACTGACTCACTTATCACTATCCTTATACTTTAGCATATTATCTTATTTGACATGCTACATTTGTTTGTTGCATGTACAATTTGACTGACTCACTTATCACTATCCTTATACTTTAGCATATTATCTTATTTGACATGCTACATTTGTTTGTTGCATGTACAATTTGACTGACTCACTTATCACTATCCTTATACTTTAGCATATTATCTTATTTGACATGCTACATTTGTTTGTTGCATGTACAATTTGACTGACTCACTTATCACTATCCTTATACTTTAGCATATTATCTTATTTGACATGCTACATTTGTTTGTTGCATGTACAATTTGACTGACTCACTTATCACTATCCTTATACTTTAGCATATTATCTTATTTGACATGCTACATTTGTTTGTTGCATGTACAATTTGACCGACTCACTTATCACTATCCTTATACTTTAGCATATTATCTTATTTGACATGCTACATGTTTGTTGCATGTACAATTTGACCGACTCACTTATCACTATCCTTATACTTTAGCATATTATCTTATTTGCTACATAGAGAGCAACAGAGAGAGTTCACAACTCTTCAAAACTCATTCAGACAAAGCGTTGGATGTTGATGTCTCCAGGTACAGGATATATTTATTTACCTGTGTCAGGTTACAGGTGTGTGTCATCACAATGAGACTATAAATACGGAAAGGAGTAGGTTTAGACTCTGTTATATAAATATCATGAAGTACTACTTGAGCATTGTTAGTTCTGTTATTGAACACATCCAGAATTGATGTTATCTTCACAGCGGTTAAGTATGGAATGGATATAGTCTGTCTTTTATGAAGTAATAATCTTCTTCAAGCATTCCATATTGACCACTTGTCAACTTCTTTGTGATTTGTATGTGATACAAGCCTAAGAGTGATTGTACGTTGTGCCAGTTATGCGCCTACAAGGCCAGCACATTCGATTTCTGCAATGCTTTTGATTTACTAGGATAACTTCCCTAAGCCCCTACATCAGTTGTCTCTTACAACATGCTCTGTAGGCCGCAGTGTTACAATTTTTAGCTCCCCATGTGAATCCCAGCAACACATGGGCACATGAAGTAATAAATGCATTCATATCCAGTTTATGTTACATGGTTGTAAGACAGATATGACAAGGTTCCTGGTGGAATCAAAGCAACTGTACAAATTGTGACATCATACACACACTCCGGTACAATAAGTCAGGAGTAGCTATCTGCTATTAGACACAATCAAAGTTCTCTCTACCCAGTTCCAAGTTAGTTGAGACAAGAAACAGATAACAGTCATCTGTCTAGCAAATAGAAGAGAAATCCTGTCACAATTAGCAACTGTACTATGTCAGAAGAATGCACTATACTATTTGATGTTCTGACAATTGTGACATCACACACACACTCCGGTACAATAAGTCAGGAGTAGCTATCTGCTATTAGACACAATCAAAGTTCTCTCTACCCAGTTCCACATTAGTTGAGACAAGAAACAGATAACAGTCATCTGTCTAGCAAATAGAAGAGAAATCCTGTCACAATTAGCAACTGTACTATGTCAGAAGAATGCACTATACTATTTGATGTTCTGACAATGCTCTCACTAAATGTTTGTATGCAACAAGGAACTAATAAAACAAAACTCATTCAGACAAAGCGTTGGATGTTGATGTCTCCAGGCACAGGATATATTTTTACCGGTGTCAGGTTACAGGTGTGTGTCATCACAATGAGTTCAGGAATAAAGAAAGAGAGTGAGGGAAAGAGAGAGGTATTTGTGTGTGTGGTTGTTAGAGAAACAGAGAAAGTCAGATTTGATTTTTAAAATAAAAATAATAACTTCTTGAAGATTGTTGAAGTTCAACATGCAGCATCATGCAAAGATTATAAACAGGATACGAGATGAAAACAACGCTAGCCAACCATTCAGACAGAACACTTTGCTGTCAGAGACTAGTGAAGACCTCAAGTGTACTGCTCTGTTAATGATCCATGACTGAATAGTCACACAGCAGAAGTTAATCGAAGAAGAAGATTCTCAAGGTCTGGTTTTCTACCTCTTTGAAGCTCATTCAGACAAAGCGTTGGATGTTGATGTCTCCAGGCACAGGATATATTTACCGGTGTCAGGTTACAGGTGTGTGTCATCACAATGAGTTGACGAATAGAGAGAATATCAGATTTTTATAAAAAATTATCATCATTACTTGATGGATATTGTTTAACTTATCAATTTCCTGGAGTTCAACATGAATCATCATGGCAAGATCAAGACCAGATGGGAGATTAAGATCACAGAACTAATTGGTGGAAGAGATATGACTTCTTGTTGACCTCTACTACCCTGTAAACAGTATGGAATATCCAATACAGGTGACCCCCAAGCGGACAGCCATGTACATAACCATTTAGAACCTGTGATTTCAATATTTTGGTTTTGAATATTGGGGACACTGATAAAAATGAAAGCAGAACTTCATGCAAAAATCGACAGAAGTTACCATACCATGCACCCTGACTACACATGAACTCATAGCGGGTGAACCCACAAGACTGTAAACATCGTGCAACCTAATATTCTGAAATATCGGTCTGAGTAAACTCTCATCGTTATGTTAGTAATCAAAGATAAATTATGTAGAAATGTGATATCAAACACAACACACATGTTTTACATGGTTTAACAAGATGGCAAACACTGTTGTGTGATATTATTTTGTGCTAATTAGGTAATTAGTTAACTATTTTCATGATGAAAAGATCTACCTGTTGCATGCACAATTTTATATAATCACTTGTCACTATACTTGTACTTTATGACATCATCACATTTGTTAGCATTTGAGAGTTAGATAAGAGAAATCTCAAAACTCATTCAGACAAAGCGTTGGATGTTGATGTCTCCAGGCACAGGATATATATATATATATATATATATATATATATTTACCTGTGTCAGGTTAATAGGTGTGTGTCATCACAATGAGATACAGAGAGAAAGTTGGTTCAACTACCTTATATAGATATCATAAAGACATCTGTAACAATATTAGTTCTGTTACTGAACAAATCCTCCACGTATGGTTATATCTTCACATCAGTTATGTTTGATCCAGTGCTAGCCCCCAAGTATGGTTATATCTGCACATCAGTTATGTTTGATCCAGTGCTAGCCCCCAAGTATGGTTATATCTGCACATCAGTTATGTTTGATCAAGTGCTAGCCCCCAAGTATGGTTATATCTTCACATCAGTTATATTTGATCAAGTGCTAGTCCTTGTCTCTTAGAAGATAAGGTTGTCATATCCAGAACTCTACTACAAGATTGTAAGAGAAACATGAGAGACAATCTATGCTGATATCCAAGTAGCTGCACTGTCCAAATCATGATATTGCATGGGAATAAACTGACATGTCTGTGAGAATACAACTTATAGAATGCACAATGGTAGAAGAGATGTATAGTATATCTCTGACATAGAACACTACACAGAAGGATGCACAATATATGGGAGTTTGGCAAGTCCTTGTTGAGACTCATGTGTCACAATGCATGACAAGAACAAAGTCAGTAACATCTAGTTTGCTACAAGAAAACAAGAGAGCCATGAAAGAATCCTTGTTGACATCCAAGCAAACTGTTGAAATTATGGTATCACATATCCTGGTCAAATCAGAGTAACCTTCTGGTAGTAGACGGCAAAGTTCTATACAGTTTCAAGTGAGTTGACACCAGGAAGAGAAATGAAGGTAGAGAACTATTGTAACAAGTCATAACTGATTAAAGCACCATCAACTAAATACAAACACAGAACATCATAAGAAGATGGACAGTAAAATAGAAATGTGTGATAGTAATGCATGTACATTATTTAAAGCTACGGTTTCATGAAACTAGAAATTTGTACAATGTCAAAATAACACAGATTTATGCACTATACTATTTGATGTTCAGACAATTCTCTCACAAACTGTTTGTATGCAAGAAGGAACTAATACAACAAACTCATTCAGACAAAGCGTTGGATGTTGATGTCTCCATGTACAGGATATATATTTACCTGTGTCAGGTTACAGGTGTGTGTCATCACAATGAGACTATAAATACAGAAGGGAGTAGGTTTAGACTCCGTTATATAAATATCATCAAGTAATTCTTGAACATTGTTAGTTCTGTTATTGAACACATTCAGAATTGATGTTATCTTCACAACGGTTAAGTCTGATACGGATATAGACTTTTTTATGTATCTTCACAGCGATTAAGTCTGGTATGGATATAGTCTTGTCTTTTATGTATCTTCACAGTGGTTATGTCTGATACAGATATAGTCTGTCTTGTATAAAGATATAAATACATTCACGTCAAGTCTGTGTTACAAGATAGACATGACAAGGTTCCTGATGGAATCAAAGCAACTGTACAAATTGTGACATCACACACACACACTGCAACAATGAGTCAGAGTAACAGTCTGCTATTAGACATACAAGTTCTCTACCTAGTTCAAGTTAGTTGATGCAAGAAATAGATACATCATCTGCCTAGCAGATAGAAGTGAAATCCTGTCACAATTAGCAATTATACAAGATCAGAAGAATGCACTATACTATTTGATGTTCACTTATATCACTGTATGCAGGAAGGAACTAATAAAACAAAACTCATTCAGACAAAGCGTTGTATGTTGATGTCTCCAGACACAGGATATATTATTTACCTGTGTCAGGTTACAGGTGTGTGTCATCACAATGAGACTATAAATACAGAAGGGAGTATGTGAGATTTACCATAAGGACTTCTATTCTCATCTCTAGTTGTATTACTGAACAAAGCAAGGAATGTTATATCTATTCAGTCGGTTAACTCCTTGTGGACCAAATGCCACTCTATGTGGCTTTGGGTTGGACGTCTTTTGACCTGGAGCCACACTAAAGGGCGCTTTTTATTCTAAAAACAAATGGCTTGTAAAAACATGGTTTTTGCCCTGGTCTGCTAAGAGTTAAGCCGGATAAAGATAGCTAGTCTATCTCTTAGGAAATAATAAACGTTTTGCATATCTACAACTCTACGCTACAAAATTGTAAGAGAAACATGACAATCTATGATATTGTATGGGAATGAGCTGGCATACTTGAGAAAATAAAACTTATAGAATTCACAATGGCCGAAGATATACACTGAGTTAACTCTTGACAGATATTGAAGGTCACATAAGATGAAAGCATTGTGTGTTCTTGTTGAGACTCATGTGTCACAAGGTGTGACATGAATTCAATAAGTAATATTCAGTGTGCTAAAAGATTGCAAGACATCCATGCTTGATAAAACAAATCAACTGTTCAAACTGTGGGAACACATGTCCCAGTCAAATGAATCAGAGTACCCTTATGGTATTAGACACAATAAAAGTTCTATCCAGTTCTAAGTGAGTTGACAAGAAATAGAAATGATAAACATCATCTGCCTGTGGCACAAGGAAGAGAATAATTGCAAACAATTAGGAACTGATTAAAACACCATAAACTAAATACAAACACAGAACATCATAAACTAAATACAAACACAGAACATCATAAGAAAAGTAGTTAATGTGTGATAGTAGTGCATGTACATTATTTAAAGCTACGGTTTCATGAAAACTAGAAGTTTGTACAATGTCAAAATAACACAGATGTATGCACTATACTATTTGATGTTCAGACAATTCTCTCACAAACTGTTTGTATGCAAGAAGGAACTAATACAACAAACTCATTCAGACAAAGCGTTGGATGTTGATGTCTCCATGTACAGGATATATATATATATATATTTACCTGTGTCAGGTTACAGGTGTGTGTCATCACAATGAGACTATAAATACAGAAGGGAGTAGGTTTAGACTCCGTTATATAAATATCATCAAGTAATTCTTGAACATTGTTAGTTCTGTTATTGAACACATTCAGAATTGATGTTATCTTCAAGCGAGTTAAGTCTGATACGGATATAGACTTTTATGTATCTTCACAGCGATTAAGTCTGGTATGGATATAGTTTTGTCTTTTATGTATCTTCACAGCGGTTATGTCTGATACAGATATAGTCTGTCTTGTATAAAGATATAAATGCATTCACGTCGAGTCTGAAGATAGACATGACAAGGTTCCTGATGGAATCAAAGCAACTGTACAAATTGTAACATCACACACACACACACTGCAACAATGAGTCCGAGTAACAGTCTGCTATTAGACATACAAGTTCTCTACCTAGTTCAAGTTAGTTGATACAAGAAATAGATACATCATCTGCCTAGCAGATAGAAGTGAAATCCTGTCACAATTAGCAATTATACAATATCAGAAGAATGCACTATACTATTTGATGTTCACTTATATCACTGTATGCAAGAAGGAACTAATAAAACAAAACTCATTCAGACAAAGCGTTGGATGTTGATGTCTCCAGACACAGGATATATTATTTACCTGTGTCAGGTTACAGGTGTGTGTCATCACAATGAGACTATAAATACAGAGTGAGTATGTGAGATTTACCATAAGGACTTCTATTCTCATCTCTAGTTCTATTACTGAACAAAGCAAGGAATGTTATATCTATTCAGTCGGTTAACTCCTTGTGGACCAAATGCCACTCTATGTGGCTTTGGGTTGGCGTCTTTTGACCTGGAGCCACACTAAAGGCGTTTTTATTCTAAAAACAAATGGCTTGTAAAAACATGGTTTTTGCCCTGGTCTGCTAAGAGTTAAGCCGGATAAAGATAGCTAGTCTATCTCTTAGGAAATAATAAACGTTTTGCATATCTACAACTCTACGCTACAAAATTGTAAGAGAAACATGACAATCTATGATATTGTATGGGAATGAGCTGGCATACTTGAGAAAATAAAACTTATAGAATTCACAATGGCCGAAGATATACACTGAGTTAACTCTTGACAGATATTGAAGGTCACATAAGATGAAAGCATTGTGTGTTCTTGTTGAGACTCATGTGTCACAAGGTGTGACATGAATTCAATAAGTAATATTCAGTGTGCTAAAAGATTGCAAGACATCCATGCTTGATAAAACAAATCAACTGTTCAAACTGTGGGAACACATGTCCCAGTCAAATGAATCAGAGTACCCTTATGGTATTAGACACAATAAAAGTTCTATCCAGTTCTAAGTGAGTTGACAAGAAATAGAAATGATAAACATCATCTGCCTGTGGCACAAGGAAGAGAATAATTGCAAACAATTAGGAACTGATTAAAACACCATAAACTAAATACAAACACAGAACATCATAAACTAAATACAAACACAGAACATCATAAGAAAAGTAGTTAATGTGTGATAGTAGTGCATGTACATTATTTAAAGCTACGGTTTCATGAAAACTAGAAGTTTGTACAATGTCAAAATAACACAGATGTATGCACTATACTATTTGATGTTCAGACAATTCTCTCACAAACTGTTTGTATGCAAGAAGGAACTAATACAACAAACTCATTCAGACAAAGCGTTGGATGTTGATGTCTCCATGTACAGGATATATATATATATATATTTACCTGTGTCAGGTTACAGGTGTGTGTCATCACAATGAGACTATAAATACAGAAGGGAGTAGGTTTAGACTCCGTTATATAAATATCATCAAGTAATTCTTGAACATTGTTAGTTCTGTTATTGAACACATTCAGAATTGATGTTATCTTCACAACGGTTAAGTCTGATACGGATATAGACTTTTTTATGTATCTTCACAGCGATTAAGTCTGGTATGGATATAGTCTTGTCTTTTATGTATCTTCACAGTGGTTATGTCTGATACAGATATAGTCTGTCTTGTATAAAGATATAAATACATTCACGTCAAGTCTGTGTTACAAGATAGACATGACAAGGTTCCTGATGGAATCAAAGCAACTGTACAAATTGTAACATCACACACACACACACACTGCAACAATGAGTCCGAGTAACAGTCTGCTATTAGACATACAAGTTCTCTACCTAGTTCAAGTTAGTTGATACAAGAAATAGATACATCATCTGCCTAGCAGATAGAAGTGAAATCCTGTCACAATTAGCAATTATACAATATCAGAAGAATGCACTATACTATTTGATGTTCACTTATATCACTGTATGCAAGAAGGAACTAATAAAACAAAACTCATTCAGACAAAGCGTTGGATGTTGATGTCTCCAGACACAGGATATATTATTTACCTGTGTCAGGTTACAGGTGTGTGTCATCACAATGAGACTATAAATACAGAGTGAGTATGTGAGATTTACCATAAGGACTTCTATTCTCATCTCTAGTTCTATTACTGAACAAAGCAAGGAATGTTATATCTATTCAGTCGGTTAACTCCTTGTGGACCAAATGCCACTCTATGTGGCTTTGGGTTGGACGTCTTTTGACCTGGAGCCACACTAAAGGGCGCTTTTTATTCTAAAAACAAATGGCTTGTAAAAACATGGTTTTTGCCCTGGTCTGCTAAGAGTTAAGCCGGATAAAGATAGCTAGTCTATCTCTTAGGAAATAATAAACGTTTTGCATATCTACAACTCTACGCTACAAAATTGTAAGAGAAACATGACAATCTATGATATTGTATGGGAATGAGCTGGCATACTTGAGAAAATAAAACTTATAGAATTCACAATGGCCGAAGATATACACTGAGTTAACTCTTGACAGATATTGAAGGTCACATAAGATGAAAGCATTGTGTGTTCTTGTTGAGACTCATGTGTCACAAGGTGTGACATGAATTCAATAAGTAATATTCAGTGTGCTAAAAGATTGCAAGACATCCATGCTTGATAAAACAAATCAACTGTTCAAACTGTGGGAACACATGTCCCAGTCAAATGAATCAGAGTACCCTTATGGTATTAGACACAATAAAAGTTCTATCCAGTTCTAAGTGAGTTGACAAGAAATAGAAATGATAAACATCATCTGCCTGTGGCACAAGGAAGAGAATAATTGCAAACAATTAGGAACTGATTAAAACACCATAAACTAAATACAAACACAGAACATCATAAACTAAATACAAACACAGAACATCATAAGAAAAGTAGTTAATGTGTGATAGTAGTGCATGTACATTATTTAAAGCTACGGTTTCATGAAAACTAGAAGTTTGTACAATGTCAAAATAACACAGATGTATGCACTATACTATTTGATGTTCAGACAATTCTCTCACAAACTGTTTGTATGCAAGAAGGAACTAATACAACAAACTCATTCAGACAAAGCGTTGGATGTTGATGTCTCCATGTACAGGATATATATATATATATATTTACCTGTGTCAGGTTACAGGTGTGTGTCATCACAATGAGACTATAAATACAGAAGGGAGTAGGTTTAGACTCCGTTATATAAATATCATCAAGTAATTCTTGAACATTGTTAGTTCTGTTATTGAACACATTCAGAATTGATGTTATCTTCACAACGGTTAAGTCTGATACGGATATAGACTTTTTTATGTATCTTCACAGCGATTAAGTCTGGTATGGATATAGTCTTGTCTTTTATGTATCTTCACAGTGGTTATGTCTGATACAGATATAGTCTGTCTTGTATAAAGATATAAATACATTCACGTCAAGTCTGTGTTACAAGATAGACATGACAAGGCTCCTGATGGAATCAAAGCAACTGTACAAATTGTAACATCACACACACACACACACTGCAACAATGAGTCCGAGTAACAGTCTGCTATTAGACATACAAGTTCTCTACCTAGTTCAAGTTAGTTGATACAAGAAATAGATACATCATCTGCCTAGCAGATAGAAGTGAAATCCTGTCACAATTAGCAATTATACAATATCAGAAGAATGCACTATACTATTTGATGTTCACTTATATCACTGTATGCAAGAAGGAACTAATAAAACAAAACTCATTCAGACAAAGCGTTGGATGTTGATGTCTCCAGACACAGGATATATTATTTACCTGTGTCAGGTTACAGGTGTGTGTCATCACAATGAGACTATAAATACAGAGTGAGTATGTGAGATTTACCATAAGGACTTCTATTCTCATCTCTAGTTCTATTACTGAACAAAGCAAGGAATGTTATATCTATTCAGTCGGTTAACTCCTTGTGGACCAAATGCCACTCTATGTGGCTTTGGGTTGGACGTCTTTGACCTGGAGCCACACTAAAGGGCGTTTTTATTCTAAAAACAAATGGCTTGTAAAAACATGGTTTTTGCCCTGGTCTGCTAAGAGTTAAGCCGGATAAAGATAGCTAGTCTATCTCTTAGGAAATAATAAACGTTTTGCATATCTACAACTCTACGCTACAAAATTGTAAGAGAAACATGACAATCTATGATATTGTATGGGAATGAGCTGGCATACTTGAGAAAATAAAACTTATAGAATGCACAATGGCCGAAGATATACACTGAGTTAACTCTTGACAGATATTGAAGGTCACATAAGATGAAAGCATTGTGTGTTCTTGTTGAGACTCATGTGTCACAAGGTGTGACATGAATTCAATAAGTAATATTCAGTGTGCTAAAAGATTGCAAGACATCCATGCTTGATAAAACAAATCAACTGTTCAAACTGTGGGAACACATGTCCCAGTCAAATGAATCAGAGTACCCTTATGGTATTAGACACAATAAAAGTTCTATCCAGTTCTAAGTGAGTTGACAAGAAATAGAAATGATAAACATCATCTGCCTGTGGCACAAGGAAGAGAATAATTGCAAACAATTAGGAACTGATTAAAACATCATAAACTAAATACAAACACAGAACATCATAAGAAAAGTAGTTAATATGTGATAGTAGTGCATGTACATTATTTAAAGCTACGGTTTCATGAAAACTAGAAGTTTGTACAATGTCAAAATAACACAGATGTATGCACTATACTATTTGATGTTCAGACAATTCTCTCACAAACTGTTTGTATGCAAGAAGGAACTAATACAACAAAACTCATTCAGACAAAGCGTTGGATGTTGATGTCTCCATGTACAGGATATATATATATTTACCTGTGTCAGGTTACAGGTGTGTGTCATCACAATGAGACTATAAATACAGAAAGGGGTAGGTTTGGACGCCGTCAGAATTGATGTTAGCTTCACAGTGGTTAAGTCTAATACGGATATAGTCTGTTTTTTTTTATCTTCCCAGCGATTAAGTCTGATATGGATATAGTCTTGTCTTTTATGTATCTTCACAGCGGTTAAGTCTGGTATGGATATAGTCTTGTCTTTTATGTAGTCAAAGTGGTTATGCCTAATACGGATATAGTCTGTCTTGTATAAAGTAATAAATGCATTCCCGTCGAGTCTGTGTTACAAGATAGACATGACAAGGTTCCTGATGGAATCAAAGCAACTGTACAAATTGTGACATCACACACACACACACACTGCAACAATGAGTCCGAGTAACAGTCTGCTATTAGACATACAAGTTCTCTACCTAGTTCAAGTTAGTTGATACAAGAAATAGAAACATCATCGGCCTAGCAGATAGAAGTGAAATCCTGTCACAATTAGCAATTATGCAATATCAGAAGAATGCACTATACTATTTGATGTTCACTTACATCACTGTATGCAAGAAGGAACTAATAAAACAAAACTCATTCAGACAAAGCGTTGGATGTTGATTCCAGGTACAGGATATATTTTTACCTGTGTCAGGTTACAGGTGTGTGTCATCACAATGAGACTATAAATACAGAAGGGAGTAGGTTTAGACTCTGTTATATAAATATCATGAAGTACTACTTGAGCATTGTTAGTTCTGTTATTGAACACATTCAGAATTGATGTTATCTTCACAGTGGTTAAGTTAAGTCTGATACGGATAGTCTGGTTTTTTTTGTATCTTCACAGCGGTTAAGTCTGGTATGGATATAGTCTTGTCTTTTATGTATCTTCACAGCGATTAAGTCTGGTATGGATATAGTCATGTCTTTTATGTATCTTCACAGCGATTAAGTCTGGTATGGATATAGTCTTGTCTTTTATGTATCTTCACAGCGGTTAAGTCTGGTATGGATATAGTCTTGTCTTTTATGTAGTCAAAGTGGTTATGCCTAATACGGATATAGTCTGTCTTGTATAAAGTAATAAATGCATTCCCGTCGAGTCTGTGTTACAAGATAGACATGACAAGGTTCCTGGATGGAATCAAAGCAACTGTACAAATTGTGACATCACACACACACTGCAACAATGAGTCAGAGTAACCGTCTGCTATTAGACATACAAGTTCTCTACCTAGTTCAAGTTAGTTGATACAAGAAATAGAAACATCATCGGCCTAGCAGATAGAAGTGAAATCCTGTCACAATTAGCAATTATACAATATCAGAAGAATGCACTATACTATTTGATGTTCACACAATTATATCACTGTATGCTAGATGGAACTAATACAACAAACTCATTCAGACAAAGCGTTGGATGTTGATGTCTCCAGGCACAGGATATATATTTACCTGTGTCAGGTTACAGGTGTGTCATCACAATGAGTTCATGAATAGAGGGAAGAGAGGAAGGGGACATTTTTAAGTGTTAAAGAGAGTAAATCAAATTTGGTTATTTTTGCTTCTTGAACACTGTTACAACAGAACATCAGTAAAGAAGGCAAGAGGAAGACCCCAAAGAAGATGGTTAGATGCCATAGCAGAATCCTGTCAATAATCAAAAATAACAATCACCCAAGCCGCTAGAGCAGTGTAAGAAGAAAATAGAAAACCACGACATTGGGCGTGCAAACCGTAACAGTGTGACGATAAAAGAATAGTATATATAAATTATTATATGCCATCTGACCAAATGGATTAGAGCACTGTTTCCATGCGGGAGACCCATAACCAATTCCCAGTAAGACCAAGGATTTTTTTCTGTTGTGGGCATAAATGAAAATTCCTAACCTGAACACTACACTAGCCATTTGGCCATTAAATTCCTCAGGCTCTCGTTCCATCTGTTCTACACCGTCCTAAAAATCGGTACTACATGCAGTAATGAGAGTTTTAAAAATATTTTTTAAATCTACAATAAGAATGAAATAACACACATAAATGACTCACCATTATCAACATTTTGTGCAAAGAATGTCAAATTTTCTGTGACTTCTGTGACTATGACTTTGTTGTAGCTTATCTTTCTCTCGACTGGTTCCTCTTCTACTTTCACTTCTTTTTCTTCAACAAAATTTGCCCAAATCTGGGAAATTACATGAAGGATAGCAATAATATATCAAGATTATCTTGGGACAATCATGTCAAGTATTGATTGACTGGACCATCATCACTGTTACAATTTGGGGAATAACCCACATGTCATTTTGAGGATGATGAAGAATTTATATTTTGAATTTTATTTTCTTCTTTGTTCGCTCATTATGAATTCAGGCGTAGTCAGGGCAGCTGGTATGGCGCTTCTGACTGATTTTTGCATTATGACCTGCTTTCTTTATTATCAGTGTCCATCGTCATACAGATGTGTCTTTTCCGGTTTCAGAGTTGAATTTAATTTTAATGAATTTTTGCCTGGGCACTGACATTCCAGTCTACTGTTCCAAGGGGTCTTTAACGTTCTTGAAGACAAGACCTGTTTTATTACCTGTCTCAGATAGGACTAGGAGCTTGATCTCATGTATGAGATTAGTGATGTTGTCAACACCATGTAATCACCTCTACTTCTCAAAGTTTCTCTGGCATCCAATTGATGGTTGTTCAACCTGAGAGGATGCCGGTTGCAAAACCCTGCACTCCCATTATAGAATTTAAATCTGGGATCACTTGCTTACGAAGCGAGTGCACTAACCACTATGATAACCAATAGGCTCTCACACAGTGTATAAAACAGAACTATTGTTTACTGAACTACCGCTTAGTGAGTAACCATGTGTGCTCCACTCTTTTTCTTACACCGGAAATCTCAGCAGCAGTGCACAAACTCTGCAGCACCGGCGAGTGTCCCCAATGTAATTTAGAAGATAGTGAAAATATTTTGTAGGGATTATATTTTTTAATCTTTCTAATGAATTTTTGCCCAGGCAGTGGTGTTTCAACCTGCTCTGCTCGATTTCGAACTGCAAAGAATTCTTTAATGTGCTCAGCACAACTTGAATACAGGACCTACGTTTTATCGCCCATCTCCGATAGGACTAGAAACTCGATCTCACCTACACTGAGGTCACTCTAGACTGACCTCTAGAAAAATATCCCAATGGCCCCATGAGGTACAGACCGAGTACCTTTGGAGCGAGAGGTGAGCACCAAACCTCTACAACACAGAGACTTACATCGGTTACAGAAAGCAGATCAAGAGATAAAAATCAATGACTACAAGTAGTCTCACTATGGAAATCATGGGAGTAACTAGTGCGATGATTGAATCAGGCTGGGCTAGGAGACGAATGGAGACACTATCTTCATTCCGGGGCACATCGGTGTTGTTGGCAATGAGAGAACAGACAGACTGGCTGGCTCTGCCACCATGTCAGCCAATGGATAGAGCTGATATTTTGAACGCCCTTATAGAATATGGCAGCAAAGAAGATTTTCATCAATGTCAACTACTAGATTGCAGGAGCTGGGTTTGAAGATTGGAGTAGCAAGAAAAGAACAGTGTAACAGGTTCATTTTTTCTTTCCTCCGCTTTCAACTCAGACGCAGTTTCATCTCTGAAACTGATTTTTGCGTGAAAATCTGTTTTCCAATTTCTTACAATGGCAGCAGCGTGCACATTGTAAATTACTTTACACTGGCAGCCGTGTGCTCAATGTACTCGTAATTAGTATTCCCTCGCCATACAGGCAGATTTTCTCCGACTTCAGAGGTACTCACGTTATCGTCCTGAGTAAGACCAGGGACTCGAACAAATGCTGGATAGTAGGTTCGAACCCGAGCTATGAGGCGTCTCACAGCTAGCAGGCCGAGCTACTATCAACTACTCTAGGCAGTCCCCCAACAGGTTCATTAATAGGTTCATCAATCAAAATTGAACTGGTATGGTCAGTCGCTGGGACGCTGTTGAGATATTGTGAAGGAGATCGGAGCACATATGGACATGTCCTGAGTGCAATGAAGATATTCCAAACTGAAACAATGGTTGGAGTCGCTGAAGAGGTCTAGGCTGACCAGTAAAAACAAAGTTTTATTTTTGTGTCGGGGAATGCAGGTGTTAAGGGAAAATGAATGATGTGATAGGTGTGTAGGTATGGCTGCTGTAAAAAAGTGGGCGAGAAATGGACCAGGCTGATATTCTGAATTCTCTAAGGGAGAGAAGACGAGTAAATGATTCAAGCAATCTACAACACTAACCAGATAGCAAGAATACCAAGTCAAGTGTGGTGTAGCTAGACAAGAGCACTATACTGGTAGCCAAAGAAAAACAGTAAACCAACAAAGAACCGGTGCCGTTAGTTGCCACACGCTGAGTGGCATACTGAGGAGGAGATCGGAGCACTTATAGACTAATTGTTTCGATGTGCAGTGATGAAAACCCGATGATTAAACTAAAAATAAAAACTTTGACAAAACAGAATTCTTCATCCAGATCAAGACAGAAAGGCAAAGTCATGAGCAGAACTTTGCCACCCCAACAGTCCAGAATTTCTCATAGGCCAGATGTCCTGCCTCCGCAGCAATCATGTTACATCAGTTACATCCTGAATCAATCCTCTCTGTGGTCTTCCTCTTCTTCTCTTTGCCGGTATGCCTCCTTCCATGATGGTCTTCTCCAGCCCCTCGAGTCTTTTTATATGTTCAAAATACCTTAATACAGTGCTAAATTAGGACTGTACATTCATTTTCCAACACGCTCTCAATGTGTTGCAATATATAATTAATGTTGGCATCATCACCGCTTGTGATTATGAATACTACACAAGGAGTATAGCTGGAGTAAACAAAAAAAAAAAGGTTACGGTATAAGTTTTCTTATGTCACAAATACCAACACAAAACGATTACTATAATATGAGCAGATTGGAGCAAGTTGTCATTCTACGCCTTAGAACAGGACACAATCAACTTCGCAGCCACATGTATACATAATTCAAGATTGGCAATTCAGCCATGTGTACATGCACATCAGATTGCAGAGCACATATTTCAAAACTGTCCCGAATATGATATACTGAGGCAAACTCACTGGCCTAACAAAACAACACTCGACAGAAAACTACATGGACCTCTGTGTGAGCTACACAAGACAACATTGAATGTAGACAACATTTCAAGCCTCAGAAAGGATGGAAGTTTTCTTACTTTGAGTTTGTCTGCTTTGCATTGTGCTTCTTTCTCTAATAATGTTTTGTAGAAAGCACTTTTCTCTGCTGTGAAGTGAACTTTGGCTAAAGCAGCTTCTACCAAAGCAACAGACAAATTCACTCCATCTACAAATAACCATCCAATAAAGTTGCCACCTTTGTCAATGCCTTCTACTTCCACTTCAACCTGCAGGGAATAATCAACAATATCAATTCAGTTTCATGTCATTATTTTATATAACTCAGATATGGTATCATCAAATTTACAGAGAGATAATCTTATTTAAGATCTGCTGTTGTCAGAAATATCACACACTTCTTAGAACGCTCCATTTCAACCACTTGTTAAACCCCTCTTTATGATCTGTATATGATCTGAGCCTAAGAGCGAAGCGATTGTATGCTGTGCCAGTTATGTGCCTACATGTAGGCCAGCACATCCAATTTCCGCGACACTTTTTATTTACTAGGGTAGCTTCTCTATCTAGTGACCATCTGTAGCACAAGCGGTAGTGAGTTTGATCACGAACCCAAGCGTACCTGGTTCAAACCCCACGGTGGGCAAAATTGGAAGCAAATTCATTTCCGTGGATTTTTACAAAAGGTAAAAATAGACCTCACCGTTCAGAAAGCAATGGCAAACTACTGAACGTATAAGTGGTGCCTAGAAAATCAACGACTTGTTTACTGTGGTTGATGGCTATCCTTTGGGATATGCCATGATTTTCATCTTCTCTAGGTTCCTACATTAGTCGCCTCTTACGACATGCCTAGTAGGTCACAGGGTTACTATTCTTTGTTCCTCTTACTGGGAACACATGGACAATATGAGATACAAACTGATTAATCTGTAATAAAGATTCAATGTCTCTGATCTCAGGACACATTAGATGGTATAAAGAGTCATGGATTGGCTCTGTCAGGCTGTTTGAAGTGTCAGGGTACTTACATACTAGTTCTGGTATTTGTTCTTTATTTTACTTAACTCTGAAAGTTGTGACCGCTTTCAGTCGGATGGACCAAGGAATAGACAGTCATCATCCAATAGCTTGTCCTGAGCAGAACTTTGTCACCCCCTTACAGTCCTTCTGAATTTCTCTCTTTCATAGACCAGATATCCCGCTGTCCTACTTAAATAAATAAGTTACATTCTGTCCAATCCATCTTCTCTGTGATCTTCCTCTTCTACTCTTTGCTGAATGCCTCCTTCCATAATAGTCTTCTCTGACCATATGTCTTTTATAAGTCCAAAATACTTCAATTTTCTCTTTCTTATTTGTAGTATCAGCCAGTTTTCTTTGATTTTGAGTTCTTTCTGGTAGATTAATGTGTTCTCTTCCCTGTCCATGATATACAGAGGACTCCTCTGTAACACATATATTTTTTTTAAAAACATACGTTTTTTCACCATCCATGCTTTACACTTATACGTTGCCCCTGCGAATATGCATGTTCTTAGTATTCTGATCTTTGTTTTTCTTTAGCTTAGTAGACCTGGGCAGAAGTCATGTTTTTACAAGCCATTTGTTTTTAGAATTCAAACGGTCTTTAGTGTGGCTCCTGGTAAAATGGGGTCCAACGCAAAGTCATGTAGTGTGGTGTTTGCTCCACAAGGAGTTAAGTTCCATTCTATTCTGATTTTAGTTCGTTTTTCATGTAATTTTTAATGGCCTGAGGAGTCGCTGCAAAACTGTCGAGGTTAGGATTTTGTCTTTATGCCTCAACAGAAAAACTCCTGGCCATACCGGAGATTGAACCCGGGTCTCCTGAATGTGAACATGTGCTCTAATCCATTCAGCCAGACACTCTTCACCAATGATATACACATGCTAATATGTGTATACTAAACCCAGCATAGATACAAAACAGCAAATACAAACTGCTTGATAAGGAGCAAATGGAGCTTTATGAGGATCTAGAGTACAACTTACCTCTCTCTGAAGACACATCTCCTTTGTCAGCAACATAGCCTCTTCACCGTATGGGTCTGCAGGGACTGTTTGACCAGTTGGTAGAACTCTGGCCCCTTTAGGGCAGTCTATGCCTGCAAGTGGTATGAAAGGCACTCTTTGTATTATGTCTTAATTTACCTGCAAAACTTGAAAACACAGAGAAAGTGAGCTATTTGAGGCTGCCTGCCACGTTCAATGATCCAGTCTTTCTGTATGTCTGTAATCCAGAGCACATACAAATGTGTCTCTTAAGCAGGCACACCCACACATACCATATATGGAAGGAAACAACATTGCTGTTGTGTGGAATACCAAGTTTAGACTACTACTCACAACCATACAGAAGCGTCTCCCAACCATTTTATGACCCATCTCAAATAATTGAATTCACCCCTTCCACAGAATAATAGACAATCACGTTATGAAAAGGATAATACAAATAAGTGATTCAGATTAGAAGAAGAACATGCAAAACTGGTTAAAATTTAACTCTCTTCAATGAGTATAAATTATCATTGATTTGATCACCATCATTGCACTTCAATGAATAACCATATGTTGCTCCGATCTCTTTCTTACACAGAAGGTTTCTCTGGCAGTGAGTGCACAATTTATTTATTGGTAAGACCATCATTATTGCACTTCGGTGAGTAACTATGTGTGCACCGATCTATTTCTTACACAGGAAGATCTCAGCAGCAGTGTAATAACTCTGTGGCACCAGCAAGGGCCCCTCGATGTAATTTACAAGATGGTGAAAATATTCTGTGGGAATTTTTTTTATATACTTTCTAGTGAATTTTGTCTGGGCAGCAGCTTTTCAGCATGCTTTTCTTGATTTTGAAATGCCAGGGTTTTTTAAGTGCTCAACTTGAAAACTTAAGGAGCAAATGTTTTATTATCCGTTTTCGATAGGACTAGGAACTCGATATCACCTACATTGAGATCAGGATCTCTGGGAAAATATCCCTATTGCTCCACGCATGGAACGAATCAAGTACCTTTGTATCGAGAGGCAAGCACTTACAGATACCTCCCTCAAAGTGTATGCACACTGATATCAAATAGGAACAATGCAGACAATATGAGATGCTACAAGAGTTTACCTGAAATCAGAAGAGTTATGAGACATGTTTCTTTTGGTAGATATAATCTGAGTCGAGATCCGCTGGCAATGAACTCAACAATGCCTTCTGATTTGCCTGCTCTTTGCAAGAATGGTAAGAACTGTTTAGCTTTTGCAACATCCTGCAATAAGATCACACAAAATATCATTACTTAACAACAACAAAATATATTCTGAACTCTCTCCGTGCTTTTCATGCGCACTGCGACACAGCAGAATTCCACTGAACACCATTCGACGTACAATGCACCATTCGAGTTGCTTCCCGTATAAAGTCTTTCTAGTTTTATTGCTACTATTTATTTAACCTTGTTATTCTAATTGGTTGTCCAGTTTTCTTAAATTAGTATATAAGATATATGTTTAAATAGTGACGTGTAATTATGATTTTGGTTTTTTGTGCCTCTTGAATTAACTGTTTAAAAAATTGAGGAAATAACTGCGCTGGAAAGTTAGAGAAGGTTGAGCCATTTCTAAACAAAACACATAAGACAGTACATTTATTGGTATACAACAAGAGATAAATATAAAGAAGACATATACAACTATTGGCTTAGAGTCAGAGCTAGAGGTGAATACACAGAACTAATGCTGCTTTCAATTTGTTATGGAAGAAGAGTCCATTGACTTCAAAGAATTATTCTGCAATGACAAAACATGTAAAAACAAAGTACTGTACTTTTACTACTTCTTCTTCTGTTGTTGTTACACTGCTACTGGGTTGTTGCCTTCCTTGTTGTTACAACAGTGAAGTTGTATGAACATACATCTAGAGGTGAGTCACCTTGGGTAGGTAGTGCAGGCAATGGTTCTAGATAGTTACAGATACAGATATAAGGAATATGCGATGGTATGACAGGACCACAAACAGAACTGTGGGATAAAGCGGGACAACGGCAAGTGGAAGAAAGAGATGAGAAGGTGGCGATGGATAGGACACACACTAAGGAAACCCCCTGATAGCATTACAAGACAGGCTCTTCGATGGAACCCCCAGGGCAATAGAGGTAAGGAAAGACTCGGGAACACCCGGAGACAGGAGTTGGAATGCAAAAAAATGGGGAAAGAGTGGAGATCTGGAAAAGATGACCTTGGATAGGTGGGCATGGAAGGCCTTGGTTGCGAACATATGCTTCCCATGGGGCGAAGAGTGAAGAAGTCAGACACAAGGAACCTAATTGAACCTACTACAGTGGTGTTCATATTTACTCCCTCATCATGACCACTTACCCCAGATACATCTGCTACTCTGTGAATAGGTGCCTCTTTCTTGCTATGAAGCCCAACTCCCTTCTTGAGAGCTCTAGACTCTGCAGCTAGCAGCTCATCGTAGTGGGAGGATCTCTGATCATCATCTTGGCGGTATCGGATAATTGTAGCAAGACCTTTGCTGACTAGTGCCTCAGCTACATTTCTGAATAAATATTAGACAAGATGTCAGTTTACACAAAGAATATATATATACAACAGATATCAGAATGTTAGTTCAATAAACATATACAACAAAATGGCAGTATCTTCATTTTCTTTTCTCTAATCCTGTTTTGTCTGACAGTGTCAGGATAAGAAGAGATTTCTAGAACGGAATTTTGTGTGCGCTTCATAAATAGTTTTTTTCACCGCCTGTTAAACACACTGCACTGTAGATGGTGGTGGTGGGGGCCTCGACTCAGAGAGCTAAAGGCTAGGGAGTAAACCCTGATAGAAAATTCCCACTGTCTTGTGGGTCATCACGGTTATGGAGAGTGCTATAGGAGTAAACCTTTAGGGGGAGGGACCCTAAGACAGTTGATGGTAATGTGTTTATTCTATTTCAGCTTCAGGGGGATTTGGTGAGCTGCATAGTGGTAAACACTCACAGGGTGGTCAGAAAAAGAGATTCAAAGTACACTTAAGAACTCTATGAAATCCTTTGGCATAGATGTCAACTGGGAGAATGTTGCTCAAGACAGATCAGCCTGGCGCACACTTCTTCGACACGGTTCCTCTGCCTGAGAGGCAGGTACAACAACACGGATGGAACAAAAACGTCAAAGTAGAAAGGCAGTAAAACTTCCCACAAGTGCAAGTATACCTTGCCCACACTGTACAAGAACATTTCAAGCCCATATCGGGCTCACTAGTCATCTACGCACACACAGACAAACATAACGCAACTACATTCCCTTGGATGAAAATGTGTGTGTGGTCATCATCTACCATGATGGACGAGCATCATTCCAGCTTGCTTGCTTAATCGCCTGCTTGATTCCAAATCTATGGACTTTGTCTTTTCTTTGTATAATATGGTAGAGAGGGGTATTTTGTGCCAAATGGGCAAGGAACATTCCCCATGTGAGTGGATGTTGTCTATGGAAGTTTCTAACCTCCAGAGGCTTACATGGATATACTGTCCTGGGCATGCAGGCGTTTACGGTAATGAGAGAGTGGACAGGCTTGCATCAGAAGTATTGATTGTTGGGGAGTTGAAGATGGATAAGGGGGATGTTCTTTGGTCTCTTCGCGACTGTCTGTTGGATGAGGACACTAAAATAGATGTTGAATCTATCCAGCGATTTAGGCAGCTTGGAGTTACCCGATGTACAAGTAGAACTGGATGCCTTAGGGGCAGAGTTAGGAGTGTGTTTAATCAGCGAACCACAGGAACAATCAGTATGCATACTCTTCGACTGTTGGAGACAGCACCTATTGGTCTGTCCGGAGTGTAATGACGTCAGTTTGGTAACCAATAACCATATCAGCTGACCAGTCTAGGCATAAATGAAGAAGACACTTCATCCTTGCTTTTGGCTCAGACTTACTCAGAAGTTCTCAGTAAAACACTTGCCAATTGACTACCTGTAAAGAAAGATGAAAAATGTTATATACTCACATTCCACCAATGGTGATAGTGCAACAGGTTTTCTCTGGGAATCCTTGGTTTGCTGGTTGGATATAGTCAACCTCAACATTGACCTAGAGAAGAATACAATTCAAACACTACATTATTCTGCAAAAAAAAACCCACTCACTAGAGCGAATGAAATGTCTGTGAATTATGCATGAACGAATCTGCAAACAGTTAATATCAGTATATGTTTGATGAATGCAAGTTAAAAGTTTATGATTTCTATAGTACTTGTAGCTTTGTAGGCAGAGATCAACAATATAAAGAAGAGCTGGAGAGAGCAGCAGGGGATAGCTAGAGATAGGAAGACTTGGCAGGAGTTGGTTGAGGGCCTATGTCCTCGCCCGAGTGGTTACCGGGCCCAAATTGGGGTGTAAAGAATAGAACCACTGTGACCTGCCACGCATGTCGTAAGAGGCGACTAAGGAGGTTTGGCTGAAATCGGATGCATGTGTCCTAAACGTGTAGAAGTCTATGCATTTAGGGGCCTACCAAACCAATATGCAATATGTATAAACGTTCTTGGCAAAGATCAAACATATCACAAAGAGTGATTAAAATTGGTCGTAAAGACGAACGCAAAGAAGAAGGGCCTATGTCCCAATCCAGGTTAAAAAGGCACAGAGAGAGTACTTGTTGCAGTTAACAGTTTCTGCTTTTGGTTCAAGTCAGGCAACTACTTACAGAAGACTTGACAGAAGTACAAGACACTACCTAACTTGTGATTATAAAAGTGCCAGATTTGGTGGTCAGCGTGAGGGATTCCCAGCATCTGGTCTTCATATCCAAGCTTTCTAGATTATACTGTTTTCAGTTACACAGATATGTTGTGCCAATCTTATATCTATGGTCGCAAGTGTGGTGCCGGGACCAAAAGAGAAGCAAAGAATAGTACCACTGCGACCTACAAGGCATGTAGTACCTAGACTGATGTAGGACCAAGGGAAGCTACCTAGAAAAGTTCTTTCTTCAAACGCTCCACTTTGACCACTTGTTAACCACTCTGTCTGATTTGTATGTGATCTGAGCCCAAGAGAGATTGTACGCTGTGCCAGTTATGCGCCTACAAGTAGGCCATCCCATCCAATTTCTGCGATGCTTTTTATTTACTAGGTATCTACCTAGGTCCTACATAAGTCGCCTCTTATGGCATACCCTGTAGTATTACTATTCTTTGCTTCCCTTGCGAGCCCCGACACCATACGGCGACCCTAGTAAATAAAGAGCATCGCAAAATTGAATGTGCTGGCCTACTTGTAGGCGCATAACTGGCACATCGTACAATCGCTCTTAGGCTCAGGTCACATACAAATCACAGATGGATTAACAAGTGGTTGATGTCGAGCGTTCAAAGAAATAGAAGATATCTGTGGTAAAGATAGTGTTTCAAGACTTATTTTCTTGTACTCTGCCAACAAAATTATTACCTGTTCTAATATTAGGTGTCCCAAAAATGATTTTTTTATAAATTCTCCATCTGTTTTCCAAGAACAAATTAGACTAAAAACTCACCTTCTTTCCTATGAGCTTCTTTCTGAGGAATTCTCTGGCTTCAAACATGTATGGAATGTCATAAAGAGGCCGAGATCTTTTGTTTGGGGCTTCCTTTCCTTGACCTTCTGGTGCATCAGCTGATCTGTAAAACAAATATATAAATCCATTTATATTTCTAGTCAAACTTATTGCAGGATTTACCAAAATTCTTTCTTCCTTTCGTTCGCTTGAAATATTGTCTATACATTCTTCTTCTTCTGCATTCTCACTAGATTGGGATTTCAGATTCTCTAATAAAGGCAGCCATCTGCCTCAGATTATCAGCCATGCCATACAGTTTGTCTTGGACGCTAGTGTAAGTGGGCCACTTCTTTCTTCTCAAGTCTGCATACAGGGGGCAGTTCTGTAGGATATAATTCCTATGATTTCTGCTTCCCGTTTGTGCCGACCTCTTCCCGCATTAAGTTTTGGCCACCCTCGCGATGGTAAGTCTGACATTCTTATTGCGCGGCTAAATCTCCGAGGCAGATTGGCGACCGTAGAATCCGTTATCCTATTCCTTATTGTGAGGGGTCGTTGCACCATGTTATGCACCTTACAACCAGGTGCATCCGTTTTCTGCAAACATTTGTTTCAGGTTAGCATTCCCTAGCGGACACATACATCCAATTTCAGGCAAACCTCATTAGTCGCCTCTTATGACATGCGTGGTAGATAACAGTGGTTCTATTCTTTACACCCCAAATTTGGGCCCGTGTAACCACTCAGGCGCTGTACATTCAAGGCCGTCACAGGTTGAATAGATCCTCAGCCATACAGCTCCTCTGCATGTGAACACACTTTGAGCTCAAATTGTATCCGGCTACCGTTATCGAAAATGCAGAAAATTACTGAATATTACATATTAATTACAATGGTTCACAATTCAGCCACCATCAGATATGACCACCTAAAGTCAATGTATACTAAACTAGCTGGTGTACTGGCTTTGCATCATCTTAAAAGGAAAATACAAAGAGCCAGTGTATCGGCTTATATGGGTGAAAAAGTTCTCCTTCTTTGCGTTCGTTCTTTATGACCAATTTTAATCACTCTTTGTGATATGTTTGATCTTTGCCAAGAACGTGTATACGTTGCACATTGGTTTGGTAGGCACCTAAACGCATAGACCTCTACACGCTTAGGACGTGCATCCGATTTCAGCCAAACCTCCTTAGTCGCCTCTTACGACATGTGCGGCAGGTAACAGTGGTTCTATTCTTTACACCCCAAATTTGGGCCCCGGTAACCACTCGGGCGTGAAAAAGTTAAAGAGACCCACAATTGAGTTTAGTCTGTAAAATAATACAAATGCGGTCACAAATCAAAATGATACCAACCTTGGAGGTCTAATGCTTGCAAGGAAGACTTTCTTGAAGGAGTTTTCTACTTTAACGACAAGAGCATCACCATTCACAACTTCAACAACCTGAAATGTAGTTTGAAAAAGTAGGTTCAGACTCTGTGACAACAAATCACTAAAGATTAAAAAAACCCGGGCATAGGGAAGTCCATTCTTCTAGGCAAGCCATAGCCATGTTAGCCTTTAAAGTTTTTCTTTGAAGACAGTCATTCTCAACAAGATGAAACAGCACATAACAAAAAACTGTATATCACAGTTATCGACAGCTGATACAACTTGATCACTAATTGATTGATTGATAGGACCATCATCACTGCCCTACAGTGGGTAACCATGTGTGCTCTGATCTATTTTTTACACAGGAAGATCTCAGCAGCAATACACAAACTATGTAGCATCGCCAAAGGTTCCCGATGTAATTTAGAAGATGGTAAAAATATTTGGTAAGAATTTGATTTTTTAATGAATTTTGCTCGATCAGTTAATTATCAAGATGTACCTTGCCAGAAAATATTTTGTACAAATTTGACTTTTTAATGAATTTTGCTAGTGCAGCTAATTATCAAGATGTACCTTGCCAGAAAATGTTTTGTCTTTGATGTTAACATTTGATTCCGAAGGCTTGTAATCTTTCCATATTCTTTGTTTCTTGTCTTTTGCTACTCTGAAATTTATAACAAATACAATCCAATAAAGAAGTAATGACATAAAATTTGTATATATACATTTATATGAAACTGGCAATAAATTTACAGTGTAGTCACCAATGTACCTCTATTGGAGATAAGTAATAAGTAAAATCTAGGGTAGCGAAGAATGGAACCGTGGTCTCCTCTCGCATGTTGCAAAAGACTTCTAATAGTGGTTGGTTGGGGGATGATGACAGCATACTGTAAACAACTTCCAGCTATAGAATTAGAGACCCTTCTGAAGTGAAAGGCAATGAGAGAGCAGATGCTGTGACAAGCAAGGCTATGGTCAAGAGAGAGCATTCTATGGACAAAAGCAACATCAATGATATAAAAGAAAATATATGCTCAGAGAACTTCCATGAACAGATAGGGGGTATTCTCTATCTCGGCTGCGGAAACTAGATATACCAATTGGTGCAGCAACACGGAAACTCATTGCAAGAAACCTCAGTAGATATATTTTCTTCTACTTTGTTCTTTACGACCAATTTTAATCTCTTTGTGATATGTTTGATCTTTGCCAAGAACGTGTATACGTTGCACATTGGTTTGGTAGGACCCTAAAAGTTTAGACTTGTACATGCTTAGGGCACGTGCATCTGATTTCAGCCAAACCTCCATAGTCGCCTCTTACGACATGCGTGGCTGGTAACAGTGGTTCTATTCTTTACACCCCAAAATTTGGCCCCGGTAACCACTCGGGCAGAATACATAATATAATAGTAGGACTCAATGTCCATACTTGAGCATATTTAACAAATTTAATGTTGAATAGTTAGCACAATAGAAACACATTATAAGTAGATAGACAACACAGATTGACATATGCACACACACAAACACCAGACTGACATCTACAAGAAACTACACACTGACACTAAAACAAAAACCCACAGCAGTTATAATACAAAGCAGTTATATAAAGTGACATACTTTTCTGCTGCTCTTAGCTTGTCTGCACCCTGTGTTACCACTCCCATAGACCAATCTACACATCGTGCAAAACCTTCTTTCAGTAGAAACTCAGTAATGTTGCCATTCTAAAATTATATTGGAGAAAAATTCCAAATAAATATGCTAAAGAGATGGATAGAAATCGATAGAGAGAAGACAAAAGGCTAGACAAGTTGGAAATATATTTTAAGTACTTGAAAAACATGATACAATCTGATACCTACTAAGCTTCATTGTTCATTTGAGGATTATCTGCATCGCATATGTCCATAATTGCCCCGATCTCTCAAGCATGTATTTCAGTGTGTTTAGACTAACAACTCCCCATTTGTTTTGGATGATGTATCTACTGGGGTTTCCCCGTCTTGCTGCACCTATCGGAATGCACATATGGATTTTCCTCTTCTTCCTTGCAGGTAGCAGTGTTACTATTCATTGCTTCCCTTCGAGCCCGACAACACACAGGACAATATATGGACTAATGTCTAGCCAAAACCAGAGTGACTTAACTTACACGACTCTCCTGGGCGACATCTAGAGATCGATAACAGGCACAGAAGCTGGCAAGTGACTGTTGGCACAGCCAGGTTCTTTCAAAAACTGTTAATGGCGTATGTTCCTTTACTGTTAAATGGTAAGCAAAACAATGACATGTAACAACACAGCATATTGACCACTATTGCCCATATGGCTGATAGAAACATATCTGTCCTGTGTACAATATTTCTTCTCCCTTATAAGAAAAAATATAGAGTAAAAACTATCAAATTACCCATCGATACACATCCTAAAACAGTTGAAAATGTTCTGCATCTGAAACAACCTCACTGCGCCTGAAGAAATTGCAGAGGGTATATATGCTCTTCAGCTCAAAACATTTACAAGCAAACTGGAAGATGTCTGTGACCGCCAGAACAGGCAAACCCAAACAACACCGTAGGCCGAAATTCAGATGTGCATGTTCTATACAAGAAGGATAAAAGTATTTTCCAAAAGTAAAGAAAATGAGCTCACAGAAACATAAAGATATTACTTACAGGATGTAAAACAGTTCCCAGTAGATTCTGATTTGACACTCCTTCCAAAATGATTTTGATATCTTTCTGAAGCAGGCGAGACTCTGTGAAAAATTTGGCTTCTTCCATAAATGGCTCTGGTACTTGTTTCCCATCTGGATCTTGCTTGTTCATCGGACACTAGTGAACACAAGAAAATGTTATATATGAACAGAAATGTGTACAGCAAAAATAGATTTTTGTTTCATGACTGCAGATTGTTGGTTAACAAAATGAGCTTCAAGAAGACCAGTAGGTGCTCAGTCTCCTCCAACAGATTTCTTCTTGTGTTCCCCCACTATGAATTTAGGTGTAGTTAAGCGCTTCTGATTTTTGTGTGAAGGCCTGCTTTTCTCTTTTTATCAGTGCCCCTGCCATACAGTCATGCCTTCTCTAACCTCAGATGTATCTTCAACAGATCAATGATGGTATGAATGCTGATGGATTCAGTGAATGTCTAACCAGACAAATTCTACATCCAACCTAGTTAGGTTCCCCATCTTCTTCTTTGAACGCTCCACATCGACCACTTGTCAGCCACTCTTTGTGATTTGTATGTGATCTGAGCCTAAGAGTGATTGTACTTTGTGCCAGTTATGCACCTACAAGTAGGCCAGCACATGTGATTTCTGAGACGCTTTTTATTTACTAGGGTAGCTTCCCTAGGACCTTACCTCAGGCACCTCTTGCAAGATGCCTTGTAGGTCGAGGGATACTATTTTTTGCTGCCCTTACTAGCCCTAGCAACAAATGACGGGTTACCCATCAAACTTAGCACTTAAGGTTGATCCAAAATGTCTTTCTGATGTAGTCACTTCATGTGAGTATATTCGGTGTGTAGCCATCAACTGATTGTCAACTGGTTGTCAACTGGTTCATCAACTGGTTATAATCAACTGGTTGGGGCCAGCGTTGCTACTCAGCTAAGCAAGGAGAGGACAATCTTTCAGAACATGCTCCTTTGTTAGTTTCGCCTTGATTTATTCTTAGTCTATGTAAGTGTCTATCAAGTCTGCAGTATCATGGCAAACAGGTATGTCTATGGGTTTGACGTTCGCACATTAGGTGCCGGGCACACTAAGGAAGCAAAGAATAGTACCAATGTAACCTACAATACATGTCGTAAGAGGCGACTGATGTAGGCCCTAAGGATGCTATCCTAGTAAATAAAAAGCAGCGCAGAAATCGAATGTGTTGGCCTACTTGTAGGTGCATAACTGGCACAACGTACAATCGCTCTTAGGCTCAGATCACATACAAATCAGAGTGGTTGACAAGTAGTTGATATGGAGAATTCAAAGAAGAAGTGGGTTTGACAATTGCAGATAGCATCCTCTACTGTCATACTATAGCTGGTGAAACAGCCAACTAGAGACTTGTAATAATAGTTATAAATAATGAAACAAACACAGAAACAGTCAACTAGAGACATGATAATAGTTATAAATAATGAAACAAACACAGAAACAGCCAACTAGAGACTTGTGATAATATTTACAAATAATGAAACAAACACAGAAACAGCCAACTAGAGACTTGTGATAATAGTTATAAATAATGAAACAAACACAGAAACAGCCAACTAGAGACTTGTGATAATAATTACAAATAATGAAACAAACATAGAAACAGCCAACTAGAGAAGTGATAATAGTTATAAATAATGAAACAAACACAGAAACAGCCAACTAGAGAAGTGATAATAGTTATAAATAATGAAACAAACATAGAAACAGCCAACTAGAGAAGTGATAATAGTTATAAATAATGAAACAAACACAGAAACAGCCAACTAGAGACATGATAATAGTTACAAATAATGAAACAAACACAGAAACAGCCAACTAGAGACATGATAATAGTTATAAATAATGAAACAAACACAGAAACAGCCAACTAGAGACATGATAATAGCTATAAATAATGAAACAAACACAGAAACAGCCAACTAGAGACATGATAATAGCTATAAATAATGAAACAAACATAGAAACAACCAACTAGAGACATGATAATAGCTATAAATAATGAAACAAACACAGAAACAGCCAACTAGAGACTTGTGATAATAGTTATAAATAATGAAACAAACATAGAAACAACCAACTAGAGACATGATAATAGCTATAAATAATGAAACAAACACAGAAACAGCCAACTAGAGACTTGTGATAATAGTTATAAATAATGAAACAAACACAGAAACAGTCAACTAGAGACATGATAATAGTTATAAATAATGAAACAAACACAGAAACAGCCAACTAGAGACTTGTGATAATAGTTACAAATAATGAAACAAACATAGAAACAGCCAACTAGAGAAGTGATAATAGTTATAAATAATGAAACAAACACAGAAACAGCCAACTAGAGACATGATAATAGTTACAAATAATGAAACAAACACAGAAACAGCCAACTAGAGACATGATAATAGTTATAAATAATGAAACAAACACAGAAACAGCCAACTAGAGACATGATAATAGCTATAAATAATGAAACAAACACAGAAACAGCCAACTAGAGACATGATAATAGCTATAAATAATGAAACAAACATAGAAACAACCAACTAGAGACATGATAATAGCTATAAATAATGAAACAAACACAGAAACAGCCAACTAGAGACTTGTGATAATAGTTATAAATAATGAAACAAACATAGAAACAACCAACTAGAGACATGATAATAGCTATAAATAATGAAACAAACACAGAAACAGCCAACTAGAGACTTGTGATAATAGTTATAAATAATGAAACAAACACAGAAACAGTCAACTAGAGACATGATAATAGTTATAAATAATGAAACAAACACAGAAACAGCCAACTAGAGACTTGTGATAATAGTTACAAATAATGAAACAAACATAGAAACAGCCAACTAGAGACTTGTGATAATAGTTATAAATAATGAAACAAACATAGAAACAGCCAACTAGAGACATGATAATAGCTATAAATAATGAAACAAACACAGAAACAGCCAACTAGAGACTTGTGATAATAGTTATAAATAATGAAACAAACATAGAAACAGCCAACTAGAGACATGATAATAGTTACAAATAATGAAACAAACACAGAAACAGCCAACTAGAGACATGATAATAGTTATAAATAATGAAACAAACACAGAAACAGCCAACTAGAGACTTGTGATAATAGTTATAAATAATGAAACAAACACAGAAACAGTCAACTAGAGACATGATAATAGTTATAAATAATGAAACAAACACAGAAACAGCCAACTAGAGACTTGTGATAATAGTTATAAATAATGAAACAAACATAGAAACAGCCAACTAGAGAAGTGATAATAGTTATAAATAATGAAACAAACACAGAAACAGCCAACTAGAGACATGATAATAGTTACAAATAATGAAACAAACACAGAAACAGCCAACTAGAGACATGATAATAGTTATAAATAATGAAACAAACACAGAAACAGCCAACTAGAGACTTGTGATAATAGTTATAAATAATGAAACAAACATAGAAACAACCAACTAGAGACATGATAATAGCTATAAATAATGAAACAAACACAGAAACAGCCAACTAGAGACTTGTGATAATAGTTATAAATAATGAAACAAACACAGAAACAGTCAACTAGAGACATGATAATAGTTATAAATAATGAAACAAACACAGAAACAGCCAACTAGAGACTTGTGATAATAGTTACAAATAATGAAACAAACATAGAAACAGCCAACTAGAGACTTGTGATAATAGTTATAAATAATGAAACAAACACAGAAACAGCCAACTAGAGAAGTGATAATAGTTATAAATAATGAAACAAACACAGAAACAGTCAACTAGAGACATGATAATAGTTATAAATAATGAAACAAACATAGAAACAGCCAACTAGAGACTTGTGATAATATTTACAAATAATGAAACAAACACAGAAACAGCCAACTAGAGACTTGTGATAATAGTTATAAATAATGAAACAAACATAGAAACAGCCAACTAGAGACTTGTGATAATATTTACAAATAATGAAACAAACACTGAAACAGCCAACTAGAGAAGTGATAATAATTAAAAATAATGAAACAGACACAGAAACAGCCAACTAGAGACTTGTGATAATGGTTACAAATAATGAAACAAACATAGAAACAGCCAACTAGAGACTTGTGATAATATTTACAAATAATGAAACAAACATAGAAACAGCCAACTAGAGACTTGTGATAATAGTTATAAATAATGAAACAAACACAGAAACAGCCAACTAGAGACTTGTGATAATATTTACAAATAATGAAACAAACATAGAAACAGCCAACTAGAGAAGTGATAATATTTACAAATAATGAAACAAACATAGAAACAACCAACTAGAGACTTGTGATAATGGTTACAAATAATGAAACAAACATAGAAACAGCCAACTAGAGAAGTGATAATATTTACAAATAATGAAACAAACATAGAAACAGCCAACTAGAGACTTGTGATAATATTTACAAATAATGAAACAAACACTGAAACAGCCAACTAGAGAAGTGATAATAATTAAAAATAATGAAACAGACACAGAAACAGTCAAATTGAGACTTGTGATAATGGTTACAAATAATGAAAAACACAGAAACAGCCAACTAGAGACTTGTGATAATAGTTGCAAATAATGAAACAAACACAGAAAATAACAAATGTAAAATGGTGTAATTACCTTAACACCAGACAACATGACAGTCACATATTCAAATGTTGGCAGCAGAAATGCTCTTACTGTGCAGCCATCTCGAACATGTTCAATTACAGCTAAATAGACGGGGGAAAAAAGAAAGAAATATCATGTTTATTAATAACTCACAGATAATAGAGAAGAAAACAATTACGATATTGGTACTTTACTAACATATCTAACATCAAAACTACAGGATGTTCAAGATAAAAATAGCCCCATTGACAAATCAAAAGTTGCCAGGTACACATTGCATTTTGTCTATTTACCATTTAAACCGGTTCTTGCTAGCTCGTCCTTTCGTCACATTTGTTCATCGCCCTTCCCACACCATAATTACACACCATCACAAAAAGACTCGCTCACTTGACCTATACTACGTCATAATTGAACCTTTTCATTTTCATAAACATATGCCAGATTGGTTCACTTGACCAGGCTACTTTTATCTTGAACACCATGTGTATATTATGATCTTTTTTTGGTCTTTACAGACAGCCAATTAGCAAGTGTTTTACTTTGACAACTGAGTTTACGCTTGTCTCTCAACCCATTGTTGTGTTCAAACAGAGAGAAAGGATGAAGTGTCCTTTCCATTTATGCCTAGTCTGGACTGCTGATATGGGAATGTGCTTTTCCATTTTGCACAAAATCTCTCTCGACCTGTTTCATCCACAGGATTTGCAGGGAATGCCAGAAGATTGAATGGTACACACACATAACCATCAACTGCCTTAGGGTCCCTCCCTCCAGGTTTGTGGTCAAGGTTTACTTCTCTAGTCTTCTGCATATCCGTGCTGACCTACAAAGCAGTTGGGAATTTCTATCAGGGTTTATTCCCCTAGCCTTTAACGCTCCTGAACTGCTCTCCACAAAGCAGTGGAGTGGGTTTGACAGTTACAGACGGTAGCAGATGAAACATCTCATCTGACACATTACAACTACAGACCCTATGGAAGCCAGTTTGACTATTACTGAAACACCTATATTAAGTGTTTTATTGGACGGTATGTCTATACAATCCAACTATGTAGACTTTGAAGATTCTCCACAAAAAACATACACTGTATCTTGGCGAATAACAGCTGCACATTGGGTAAGGCCTCCTTTATCTTCTTATTCTTGAGCGCTTCATATCGACCACTTGTTAACCACTGTGTGCGATTTGTATGTGATCTGAGCCTAAGAGCGACTGTACATTGTGCAAGTTATGCTCCTACAAGTAGGCCAACACATCCGATTTCTGCAATGCTTTTCATTTACTGGGGTAGTTTCCTAGGTCCTACATCAGTCGCCCTTACGACATGCCTTGTAGGTGGCAGTGGTACTATTCTTTACACCCCAAATTTGGGCCCCGGTAACCACTCGGGCGACCACCACCTGTAAATTCAAGAAAGACACCAGCCCACCAAATAACATCAAATAGCACAAACTATAATGCAATACTTACCATCAATGGGTTTGTTGTGATGAGAATCAACAAAGTTGCGTGGATTTTCAATGGTCCACTTGATATTTCGGACATGTTTACTGGCTTCTTCTTCTGCATGTTTTCCCTTCCCAGCAGCTTTAGCAGCTTCTTCCAGCTGAGCAAGTCTCTGCTGTCCTGGGCTAAAGATATCAGAGATATTACACATCTGATTAACTTATTAAAAGTTGGTTCTCATAGAGAAAATTGTCATGTGTTTTCAATATCTTTTTATGATCAACATATTCAAACAAATTACTAGTTATTGAACGACCTAACAGTACTTGTTTGCATTTGTTCTTAGCAACTAAGTTAACATCTTTTTGTGGACTGTGTTGCGGATGTTAGTATGTTGCGCACCCATTAGAACCCTACAACATATAGGACAGGCACATCCAAATTCCAGCTAAAAGTGATGCTTGAGTGTGTCTGACCTGACAGTCCAATACATCATTCATTCTTTCTTACACTGAACATGATTTGTTTTTTATTGATCACCTCGGCCGTTTATTGCAGCTTGTATGTGACCTGAGCTTGTATATGATGTGCAAGCTTTGCCAATTATCGACATGATGAGATTGGTTTGTTTTGAATAAGGAGCATTTTCAACCATTTTAAGATGTGTAAAAAAAAGTAAAGGTAAGTAAAGGAACCCTTTCATATCTTGTGGTATATAGGTCAATACAGTGTTAGGCCTGTATTTTTCATATATTTCTATCCCCCTGTTTAGTCGTCGGATCACCATCACTGCACGTCAAACAAATTAGTCCATAAGTACTCTCTCTGTGTGCGGGTTCAATTCCGTGGGATGGCAGAAAAAGCCACAGATTCCCCAGATTTACGGTGTTCGTGGCACCGAACCGAAGGGTTACGATGTCCATGGCACCGAGCCGAAGAGCTGAAAAGCTCAAGTGCTTCTGGATCGAAAAAAAAAAAACTTGTTTTAATTGATGCTTGCAGATGGAGAAATGTTTCTTCCTGCATTTACCGCTATGAATTCAGGTGTAGTCAGGGCACCTGGTGTGGCACTTTTGATTTTTGCATTATGGCCTGCTTTCCTTATTACTAGTGTCCCGCACCATACAGGTGTATTCAACTTCAGCAACTTTCTTCAACTTCAGAAGTAAACCAATGGAGATAAGGTAGTGCTTTCGTCCCTAGCGAATGTCATCACATCGGTTTGCCGATGATTTAAAATAGCAATGTAAAAGTACACTAATGCAAGATATCGCAAGACAAAATTGTGCTTACTCATCAGCTTTGAGACCAGTTTTCCGAACTTCGACTAGACCTTCAGCTATTAGAGATTCAGTGATATTCTCTCCTGATGTATCTGTAAATAAAGATAACAAAAACAATGTGAGGAACATATTTATCTGATGCACCGAGAGCTGAAAAATTATAGTAGTTCGTGCACTTGCTTTGTGGGCGTGTGTGGTCTCACACCGTAACGACTCCCAGGCACATCTAGCATCAACTTGGTATAGGAGAAACACTGGGAAGTAAAGGCAGCCAGTTCATAACATCATCCATCGTCTGCCGTTGGTCAAACAAATATAAATCTAACACTATATACTCAAATATACTTTTATCAATATAAGGGAAGACCAGTAAAAAAACTATATAACATTGGCAAAATAAATAAAAACAAAGTAGTTTTTACAAAGTACAAAAACAATATACAGCAACGTTTCGACCACACTGCCTTTATCAAGCAATGGATAGAAAAGAAGCGAAGACATTCAGACTTCCTATACAGAAGACATATATATATATATATATATATATATAGTTAACTTTTTCCACGCCCATTTATAGCCTCAATTTTTAAGCAGTTAATTCAAGGGAAGTAAAAAAAAAAAAAAAAATTTAAAATTACGATCCCAACTACTCGTCAATAAATAAACATATATATATATTATTAAATACTAAATTGAAGAAAACTGGACAACCTAATAGAATAACAAGGTTAAAAAGTAGTAGAAGTAAAATAGTAGAAGTAAAACTAGAAAGGAAGCAACTCTATGGCGCAGTGTGCGGCTTAAAGCGTGCAACGGACTTCCGCCGTGCCGCAGTGTGCGGCTTAAAGCGTGGAAAGAGTTAAGACAATAAATCCGTAACAGCACTAAAACGAATGTGTTACTAAAAATGAAATAAATTTGGAAAAACTAGAGACAGAAAAAAGATGATAAAACATTGATTGATAGACCCATCAACATTGCACTTCGGTGAGAAACCTTGTGTTTGGGTCTCTTTCTTACACAAAAAATCCAAGTGGCAGTGCACGTACTCTGTGTTGCAAAGTCTACCGGTGAAAATATTTTGTAGGAATTTAATTTTTTTAATCTTTCTAATGAATGTTTGCCCAGTCAGGTTTTCCAGCTTGATATTATCAATTTTGAACTGCCAAGTGTTCTTCTACATGCTCAACATGAACAAGAGACCTGCGTTTTATCATTCATCTTCGATAGGACTAGGAATTTGATCTCACCTACACTGAGATCAAGGATCTATAGAAAAATATGATTGCTCCATGAGGGAGCGAACCGAGTACCTTTGTAACAAGATGAGAACATCTAACCTCTGCGCCACCAATAATAAAATATACACATAGTATATATACATTTAGCACATACACATATATATTTTCTGGATATTTCTTATGATTGTTGTTGGAGCGAGAGCTTGTGTAATACTATTGTTGGGTGGCATGCCATTTCTATGAAGAGTGACCGAGTCGTGTGGAAACCTTGTGCAATGAAGTAAATACTTCACCTATAGACCCCCCTTCTTAGACCCATCATGTGTTGTTTAACAAAAAATACAGCCCTTATACCATATTCTCCACTATACCTCATGGTATGAAAACAGGTTTAGTTAATTCTGTCACATATAGCTTACACACATATAAATGAGGTTACTTAATGCAGTAATAGACAGAAGTTTTTAGTGCCGTTAGGATGTTATTGTCGTAGTCTATATGTAATGTGCTGTGAAAGAAATGAAACTCGTTCCTTCCGTTGTATTCTTTGCTTGATAAAGGCCTTTTGGTCGCCATTAATAGACAGAAGACACAATTGATGTGTTGTTAAAATACCTTTGCCCAGATAAATGATTCCATATTCTCTGCCGGTGCCAGGAACTTTGTACTCGACTGTAAACACAACATCTTTACCAACTAATTTTTTCCTCAGAAACTCTCTGGCCTCCCAAGCAAATGGCTGAGGATGACAAGACACAGTCAAACAGTAATTATTATTGTCTGTAGTTTTATCATTTACTGCTTGGAAAGCTTACAGATGGTTTGATTGGTACTAGACATGAAGGTGATGTAGAAATAGCCATAAAGATGATATAATACACAAAGGTCTTCTTCTTCTTTGCGTTCATTCTTACGACCAATTTTAATCACTCTTTGTGATATGTTTGATCTTTGCCAAGAACGTGTATACGTTGCACATTGGTTTAGTAGGCCTCTAAAAGCATAGACTTCTACACATTTAGGATACATGCATCTGATTTCAGCCAAACCTCCTTAGTCGCCTCTTACGACATGCGTGGCAGGCAACAGTGGTTCTATTCTTTACACCCCAAATTTGGGCCCGGTAACCACTTGGGCGTACATAAAGGGGATTTGATAATATAGTCTAGCCATAAAGGTGATTTGATAATACAGTCTAGCCATGACAGTGATTTCTGCATTCTTCCTGTGAGTAATCACCAATTTAGTAGATATAAGGAATCTATGCAGGCTAGTGATGTGATGCGTGTCCACCACAGTTTGGTTTCTTTTAAGTTGTTGGATTACCATATTTTATTCATTAGAACTGTTTAACTAAGTTATGATATGAGCAGTGTTCTGCAGTACTCTGCCACAGGGTAGAACTTTATCACTCTGATTTTCTCGCATGTGATCCCAGAGCAGGTTGTGGCAGGTCTGGATATTGAACTCTGTTGTTTCCGCGGAAGACTGCTTGTTTGGTTGGATTCTTCATATCTGTTGTCTGAAATTGATTCTGTGATCAACTTCTGCTATGTGACTATTTGGTATGTGTCATAAACAGGTTAGTGTGCTTGAGGTCTTCACCAGTCCCCCCAGTTTGTTCTGGAGGGTTATTTATATTTGCCAGATTTTCATTCTCATGCTGCTCAGGCTAGAGTAGTCTTGCAGGATATGCTTTGGTGCTCCATGGGTGCAGGCAGCCAAGTCCCTGAGACCCATTTTATGGAGGTGTGCTCTCAAACAGCAGTGTCCCATTCTAAGTCTGAAGACTGGTCTGTGCTTTTCTGTTTAATGTTGTTGTGCTCTGCGTTGTATCCATTTGTTTTTCTTTTCTTCCAATGAAGTTAGCTCTTTTATTTACTGCTATATTTTAATTTCCTAGAAACTATTGGAAAAGTGCATGCTTTGCCAACCGGGCAGTTGATATAGCAGTTTTCTAAGTCTATTTTGGTGGGATGTCTAGTGTATCATGACCAGAGAGGACCATAGACATCACCTGTGTCACTGCAAGAACTTTGGAAACTCAACAATTTGAGGCAGAACACTGATAAACTTGGTACATATTCATGTTGGAATCTGAGAGTGACCTTCCTTCCTTCCTTTCATTTGAAATATTGTTTATATATTCAATGTTGTCTCTTGTATGAACTTCACTGTCTTTTGTAGCTCCCACAGAGGTCCGTGTAGTTTTCTGCCGAGTGTTGTTTCATTAGGCCAGTGAGTTTGCCTCAGTGTATCATATTTGGGGCAGTCTTGAAGCTTGTGCTCTGCAGTCTGGTGTGCCTGTCCACATGGCTGAATTGCCAATCTTGAATTTTGTATACATGTGGCTGCCGAGTCGATTGTGTCCTGTTCTAAGGTGCAGAATGACAACTTGTTCCAATCTGCTCATATTATAGTAATCGTCTTGTGTTGGTATTTGTTGCTTCTGAGAGTGACAAAGGAGAAGAATATCAGAGAAATTTGACATAGTTTGCAACAATTTTTGAAACAAAGTTCATGTTGCTAAGAATTCTAAAAGCTTAGAGCACAGAAGAAGACAACTATTTATTTCTTCATGTTATATGCATCAATGGCTAGGAAAGATAATGGGGGAAAAAAGATCTGATCATTTAAAAGAAACATGAAGAACAGTGGAAAGAGAGTTGAAAGATTATGGTTGAACATCAGAAACAATAGGTAGAATGTCAGCAGAATGATAACAATAGAATTCTCTTGTGGAAGCTGTATGTGCAAAATAGGGACATCTGCTTCAGCTATCTCTGGTCATGCGCTTAATTTACTGTAGACCACAAACTGGGCAGTCAGCTACAGGTCTGTCAGGTTTCCCCAAAACTTAGTTTTCAGGTCGACTGGGTGTGGCCACATGTTGCTTCTCAGCTCACCCAGGAGATGAGTCTTGCAGGATATGCTCTGGTGTCTGTTCCGCTTGCTGACACTGGCAGAGAGCTGTTTTGACTTATTCCTAGTCTATATAAGTGTTTGTTGAGTCTGCAGTGTCCGGTGCGTAGTCAAAATATAATGACCTGGTCTGTTCGGCTTAGGTCTTTGAGGGAGTCTTTTCCATAACCATATCCAGTGTTTGTCTTCCAGACTACTGCAGATTTTCTCATAGGACATGTAGAGGATATTGATACATATATTTCTTCAAGTGTGCACACATTAAAACATAATTACAGTAAAATTACTATAAATAACACCAAGAAAAATCTCATCACCTCATCTTTTGTCTCAACAGAATTCTCAACGTTTGGGTTAGCCCTTCGTGCTAATTTAGGAGCAGTGATGTTTGATAGACAAACAGTTCTTTCTGGTGGTGGTCCTCCTTTGGGTTGGCCTCTTAATACAACAGTGTCCCCAGACAGGACCTGCAAATAAACAATTAAGTGCAATTGTATTTCAGACATACTTACAGAAACATTATTTATTACAAAAATGATGGGGAAAACAAACTGAAGATGAAACTGCAATAGATACTTTTGCAATTCTTCGAACCATAATCGACCACTTGTTAACTACTCTGTGCGATTTGTATGTGATATGAGCCTAAGAGCGATTGTATGTTGTATCAGTTATGCACCTACAAGTAGGCCAGAATGTCCGATTGCACTGCTTTTTATTTACTAGGGTAGCATCCCTAGGGCCTACATCAGTTGCTTCTTACGACATACACTGTAGGTTGCAGTGGTACTATTCTTTTCTTCCATTGCAGGCCCCGGCACCACACAGGCGAGGTTGCACACAAGTTTATTGTTATGATCTATACAGCAGCAAAAATTGAAAGATTACATAATAATGGTAGTGACCATTGAAAAAGATCTCGAACAATTGAGGGTCTCTGGCGAAGTGATTAAGTTGTTTGCCGAACCGAGTCGTTAACAATAGCTTCCACTTACCAAATGCTAAGCAAAAATCCAGGTCCGGTAGAACACGGTTATTTTCATGTTGAACTATCGGTTTCTATAGAAAAATGGCACAAAATTATAAAAATTATATTGAAGTAATTATTCTAACCCCAGTTTGCTGATCCGACCAAACAAACATAGTAGCTACATTTTGTGAAGCATGTACTGGCATGCACAGCAGTGTAAAAAAATCAAAACAAATCAATGTTAAATTTGACATTCACACTTTTCCACTGAAAGGCATACAACATTAGTGATATGTCACAAGATCCACTCTTATTTAGTTTTATTCAATCTCTCTTCTAAGCTAGCTAATCGAATTACCGGATCAATTGACTGATAGGATCATCATAATTGTACTTCGGTGAATAACCATTATTAACCATGCATGCTTCGATGTGTTTCTTACACAGGAAAATCTCAGGAGCAGGGCACGAATTCCGTGTAGCACTGGCGTGGGACCCCAATATAATTTTAAGAACACTGAAAATTTGTAGGAATTGTATTGTTCCTAGCGATTTTTGACCAGGCAGTGATTTTCCAACATAATCATAACTGCCAGTAGTAGTTCTTTTATGTACCCTTTGTGAACAATTCATGGAACTGTTTATCCTTTGAAATGAAAGATCATATGAAATCCACAGCGGACCACAGAGACAACAAGGCAAAACTATTATTCCGAGAACGGAGCGTGTCTAGTGTATGAAGTGTGTATATTATATATAGAGTCATTATTATAGTGTTAGTAACACACACTGTTCACTGTTACGTACTTCGTAGTATAATTAGCACTACCGCCACCAGTCACCGACGAATAATATATAAAATTGAATATTCAAACCAACACTTCATTACAGTTGCTAGAGTTTAAAAACTGTGAGTTGAAAGATGAATTACAATAACTCAAAAGTTTAGTAAAGTAAGCTTCTTATACTTTCTTACTAGCTGTATAAACACCACACAGTAATTAATTATTTAATTGCATTTTTCCTTTAATTTCTCAACAACGTCAAGAACGTGTGAACACTCAAACCACGGGTAAGAAAGTGGTGACAATAATATGGGAGCTTTAACCACTGAATCCAAATATTATACAGTTGAAACTCAACATTAGAAACCGCCAAACTATTATCTGCTGCAAAGCTAGTTATGTACCTGTTTGACGACAGCTTTTTGAACCACTGACGGGGCTGCTGGAGTGTTCATCTTTCGTTTGTAATAATGGTGGTGTGAAAAGGAAATGTGCTAGACCTTGTCACGTGACTGTGTTACTTCATTGTTTCTTTGAGCAGAAGAACTGTTAAACGTGCTTGATTGTGATTAAGAAAACAATTTAGAATAAAGATACTTTAGTAAGTTTGTGAATTTAATGTGAATATGGTTGACATGTTCTTCGTATTTAATGGCCAAATGTAACAATATTGACGGGAAAATAATTGTGAACTGTAGCACTAAAAGTTGATGATGTGGCGTTTGCGGTGTACGATACGTTTTGATACCCTGTTGTTTTGACATAGTTATTTGTACCTACATGGAAATTGGTAGGCTTGCCACGTAACATACTGCTCGACATTGCTCTACTTCGTTTAGTCTCCCACAACATGCTTGTCTGGCTAACAAAGCAAGGATCAACATGATCCTCCCACGGTGAAGCTTGCTGGGCACCTATGTGTCTGCTGGGAGAAAATGAATTTTGTCTTCTTCAGCGTGCCTTCGAGATTTAAAAAATGACAGCAATGCCCCTCTGGGAAGACTTCTGAATTTTTGAATGACAACTTTCACCTTATTTAGTCAAAATCCATTTTAAACTTCTTCAGCGATCTCTGGACACGCGCTTAATTTACTGTGGACCACAAACTGGGCAGTCAGCTTCAGGTCTGTCAGGTTTCCCCAAAGCTTAGTTTTCAGCAATATTTTAAACAAAAAAATTGAAAATCTACCACGTTTATTTGAGTTGCCACGCAAGAAAAGCCTTTTCTGTGCGACACGTATGTACAATTTACATTTACTGAGAGAGACGAGAAATATCGGATAGGTACAGAAACGTGCCAGATAGGTGGTAGTACAAGTAAACATTTATTTAGAAATGCTAGTCGCCCGTGTGATGCCAGGCTCCGCAAGGGAAGCAAAGAATAGTAACAGTGCCAAATAAAAGGCATGTCGTAAGAGGTGACTGATGTAGGATCTTAGCACAACGTACAATGGCTCTTAGGCTCAGATCACATATAAATCACACAAGTATTAACAAGTGGTCGAAATGAAGCGCTCGAAAAAGAAGGATTAGATATATCGGATTCACTTCCATAGTAGAAATCCAACGAGTTGCTCAGGATAGAGCGATATGGAACAATTTCTTGCAAGTCCTATGTAACATATAGCGATACAAAAAGAATATAATATAAGGTTTGGTTTCACTGTTAATCAAACGATATTAGACAATATGTGCGTACTGTATCTTCACTTTTTGTATTACCTTCTATCCGAATATAACAACGATCGGTAATATGCCGTATCAAAGAAGAAGAAGAATGTGAGATTGCTGTGTTGGAAGTCAAATTAGGATAGTTCGGTGCAGATACGATAACAGTAAAATCTAGATACTTTGTGTGTAAGTTGTATTCTAAATATGTCAACTTTTTCTTCGAATGCTCAATACCGATCACTTGTTAACCACTCTGCGTGATTTGTATGTGATCTGAGCATAAGAGCGATTTACGTTGTGCCAGTTATGCGCCTACAAGTAGGCCAGCACATCCGATTTCTGCGATGCTTTTTATTTACTAGTGTAGCTTCCCTAGGTTCCTACCTTAGTTCCATTTTACGACATGCCTTGTTGGTCGCAGTGTTACTATTCTTTGCTCCACTTGCGCGCCTAGACAACACACAGGCGATAGTTGGCATTTAAATATATATGTAGAAAACTACACTGATATATCTGTGTGAGCTACACAAGACGGTGAAGTTTATACAAGAGACTACATCGAATAAATAGACAATATTTCAGTCGAAAAAATACTGCATGTTGACATCAAATGACAAAGGTGGTCACGACAAAGATGAAGCGTTTAGGCAGTGTACTGGGCGTATCAAGAAGAGACCGGTTTAGAAATGCAGACATCAGAAAAAAGTAGGTGCAACAACAGTGCTGCAGTTCATCGCGAAACAACAAATTAAATAGTTGGGAAACATAAACATATTTCTAACAAACATTGCGTCTGAAAGGGTGGAGACTGCAGTAAAACTTGGAAAAATAGCTAAACACGTAAAAACAAAGTACTATAGTTTTACAAAATACAGAGACAGTGACGATAAACAGCAACGTTTCGACCAAAAGGCCTTTATCAAGCAAACAATACAACAAGAATGACGAATTTCGAGGAACACTACAAATGGACGATTACATGTGGAAACATAAACCTATCTAATGAAAATCTGGGAATAAAAACGAACAACGAAATGAGTGCAACACAAAACAGGAAGTGGAAAAGAAGAGAAACAATAAACAATATAGTGGATAAATAACACATATATGGAGCAAACACACACATAGATTACAAGGTACGAGATAAGACAGTACACAGAAAGTGGACCAGAAAAATAAGTCAGTGAAAGACACTATGTTCGAAAAGCACACAGGAACCCTTCTTAGAAAACTCTTCTTATCCCGACGATTTAATGCAAAACAGGATTAGAGAAAGAACAATAGAAATAGAATATTATATATATATATATATATATATATATGTGTGTGTGTGTGTGTAAGCATCAACAGAAGACATAATCAAAGAATATCAAAGCAGGCATTAAAGTGGGATGCAAAGGGTTCAAGAAAGAGAGGACGACCTAAGGAGACCCTGAAACGAACTTTGCTGAGAGAGGCAAGAAATATCGGTTTCAGTTCCATGGAGGAGATTGAGCGAGTTGCCCTGGATAGAGCGTTATGAAGAAATTGCTTGTAACGTATGTAACGTAAAACGGTACGAGACGAATTATTATTATTATTAACAGTTTTGATCAGGAGAAAATACACGCACTGATAGACATCCGTTGAAGCTAGATAGAACATGTACTCGAAGTGAGTCGTAAACTATCACCAGAAAATGCATGCCTGAAGTCGGAGAAAGTCTAGCCTGAATGGTGCGGTGACGAACACTGGAAATAAGGAATGCAACCCTTCGCACAAAATCAGTCAGAGACACCGTCATATTAGGGGCCGTATTACGTTTGAATTCTTAGCGGGTGAGCGAAAGAAAAAGCATACAAAAGTAACAAGAAATACCCCGTGGTAGACTCCTGAGGGAAGACAAAAGAAAAGCAGACATGAGACAATCTGGCGGAAGACAGCGGCGGTAGAGATGCGCAGTATGGGTCAGATTTGGCATATCCTGTTAAAGGTAACTACGCAGATGCGCGTGTCGACAAGTTATTACTTTATGGTCTGTGTTCAACGAAAGAAATTAAGGGAGATATGAGTACGAGAAAAGATTAGTAAGTGTATCAAGAAGCATATTAATGTGATATGTTAAGTTCAATCGTCTGTAAGGTACCACACTGAGATATAAAATGATTTTCGAGATCAAATCGACTCGTAACATCACAATAAAACGTTCCGAAAGTTGTGATCTGGATGAATTATTAAAGACCTAAAAAGCTGTTCACCGTTAAAGGGAGGAACTCTGAGCAAAACGTCGTACACATGCTTCGCTAAAGTTGATTTGAATGAGATTCTGAGCTGCAAATAAAGAACAGCATGATACAAAGAAAAACAACAAAGTATTATTACATTAGAGAAGATAAAAAAAGTAATTATATCTAAACAAAATAGTAAACCAGTTATTGAGAACATTTAAATATATATATGGCCTTTTTCGTCTTTACAGACGGTCAATTGGCAAGTGTTTTACTGTGACAACTTCTGAGTTTTCGCTTTTCTCTCTTGTCGTTCAGCTCATACATAATACATAAGTCTCTTCTCAAAAGACTGCGCCCTTTCGTAATTCGGCTTTCCACACAACTCTGTCATCAGCTAGTCCTTCCCATGTGCTGGGACCTATAGAAAAGTTTTTCATTGAGGTTTTGCAGACATCTTTATATCTGAGCAGTGGTCTGCCCTGGTGCCTCTTCCACTCCGAAAGTTCACAGAACATTTGTTTTGGTATGCGACAAGTTGCCATTCTTCTCACATGCCCCAACCATCTTAGTCGTCTATTGCTGAGCATGTCCATGATGGAAGGCAGGTTTGCACGTTGCAGTATTTCAGAGTTGGTTATCTTGTCGTACCACCTGTTGTTCATAATCTTGCGGAGACATCAAAGGTGAAAGATGTTAAGTCTACTCTCGTGTCTTAAGTAGGCTGTCCATGTTTCTGAGCCATATAGTAAAGAACTAATTACACAGGCTCGATATATTTGAATCTTCGTCTGCAATGTCAGTTTTGTGTTGTCCCACGCTCGCTTTGATAGTTTGCCGAATGTAGTAGCCGCACTTCGTACATGAGCGTTGATTTCTTCATCAAGAGAACATTTAAATAAAACATTGGAAAACGTAAAAGAATTAACATTCAGAGGCGAATACGGATGCAGTAATGATTTGTGGCTCGCATGGTTGATTAATATGGTCTAGCTAAGAGCACTCATCTCATTGGTTTTGTGTTGTGATATTGATTCATTAGATGACATCTCTACATTGAAGGTTGGCTGCAATTGATTTATAGTATTTCCTGTTCCGTATCATTGTGATGTATTCTGAGAAACTGTTCTTTGTCCATTCTTAATTTTTCTCTCCCAAATGTAGCCTACCGCTGTTTTCATTTTACTCGATTTAAATGAGCGATAACGTAAACGCTATCACGAATTTGTTTCCGTGCGTACAGTATATTCTCATAAATTACGTATTTATTAGAAATAATTCGGGGGTTCTGTAGATTTTCTTTAATTCTTAGTTTAGTTTTAGTCGTTGGATCATCATCACTGCATATTGAACGAATTAGTCACCCTAGTGGTGCCGGGGCCCGCAAGGGAAGCAAAGAATAGTACTGCTGCGACCTACAAGGCATGTCGTAAGAGACGACTGAGGTGGAGGCCTAGTGAAGCTTCCTTAGTAAATTAACAATGACGCAGAAATCGGATGTGCTGGCCTACTTGTAGGCGCATAACTGGCACAACGTACAATCGCTCTTATGCTCAAATCACATACAGATGACACAGAGTGGTTAACAAGTGATCGTTATGGAGTTTTCGAAGAAGAAGAAGAAGAACCAATTAGTTCATGAGTGCTCCGATCTCCTACTCAGTATGTTTCTCAGCGTGTGGCGACTAACGACACCGCTTCTTTGTGGGTTAACTATTCTTCTTTTGCTACCAGTACAGTGCTTGTGCCTAGCTAGCTAGCTATATCACATTTAACTTAGTAATCTTGCAATCTGGTTTAGGTTGTAGATTTATCACTATTATTTGAACCATTTACACATCCTCTCTACCTTAGGAAATTCAGAATATCAGCCTGGTTACCACAAGCCTATGACAAACACTAGGAAAAACTACAGTACAGATGCGAAAACTCCTTAGCAACTGCAAAGATTCTCAATGAATGACTTCCTAGTCTTTGGGGCATAACTGAGCCGGGGTATCTGAATAGTAACACTGCGACCTACAAGGCATGTCGTAAGATGCGACTGAGGTGGGGAGCCTAGGGAAGCTACACTAGTAAATAAAAAACGTCGCAAACATCGGATGTTCTTACCTACTTGTAGGCGCATAACTGTCACAACGTGCAATCGCTCTTACGCTCAGATCACATAAAAATCACAAAGAGTGGTTTAACAAGCGGTCGATATGGAGTGTTCGAAATAGAAGAAAAAGATATCATTCAACAGCGCATAGAAGAGAGCCGTCTAGTCCCCTAATGCTAGGGGAAATCGAATTCTGACTATTGTGTTTCCCCTATAGTCGGAGAAGGCAGGCGTTCACGTATGGCGAAGGACACTGATAAAAAGGAAGGCATGCCTTCACGTAAAAATCAGTCAGAAGCACCATACCAGGCTGACTGCGCATGGTATTCTACGTCTCCATAGCTGGCGAACGCGAAGAAGAAGAAGAAGAAGCTTCATGTGCGGATTGAAACTTTACAGACACTCCAAAGTCCTTCATTGTTATATATACTTCTGAAATGCTACATGACATTGGGTTCAATGGTAAGAGCCCAAAGCAATGTTGGAACATTGAAGAAGAATGCAACATGCCCGTATTTCTCATTATTCTAAACAAGTCCTACATTCTTCTCCTTTCTTGTGCTTCTACAAACATAAGACAACAGGTCGTTTAAATGTAGAAGTTCGTTTTTTGTTTGTTAATACAACGACTTGATTGCTACCACTCCCAGCCTTTTAGTAAGACCCATATATCGTCTCCAACATTCAATGTCGCATATAAAATGAAAGCAAAGATATACATGGGGGACAAGCCTGAAAGCCAAACAAACCATTAATCCGATATATTGATCTCTTCTAACTCTGCAGCGCGTGCGTGAGTTGCTACTCCTCCGCTCACTTCAGACTAAACCGCTGAGGTTAAAACATTTGTATTGTCTTAACTGCGATTTAGCAGTAGCTAATGAATTTATTTTGTTTCATTTTATTTCTTCAAGTGAATAAAGAGTTTGAAGAACCCCAGGGGAAGCACTGAAGCCAATGAATATGCTAAATAAAAAGAAAGTAAACATTTATTATGGAAAACAAAATATTTTTGGAGAGTTAGTTGGTTCTGCCGAATAACGCTTGTCTGCTGGGCTAGACAAGGTGCCATAGAAGTTAGGTTGTGGTTCGAATCCTGTGTCTGGTAAAGTGTTGTGCCTTAATACTGGTTTATTGTGTATTTATTTACAATTTCTTGTCTTGGTACATTACAGAAATAACTCAGAATCTAAGAAAACTGGCTGATGCTATAATTAAGCATGAGAAAATTGAAGTATTCTGGACATACAAAGAGACACAAAAGGCTGGAGAAAACCACAATTGAAGGAGGCATCCAGTCAAAGAGGAGAAGAGCAAGACCATGGAGAGGATGAATTCAGGATGTAACTGATTATTTGAGCATGGCGACTGCAGAGGCGGGACATATGTCGTTGAGATATGTCTGTTCCATTGTTTGTGTGCTGCCGTTGAGATATGTCTGTATCAGACCCTCGCTAGTGTTCCATTGTTTGTGTGTTGCCGTTGAGATATGTCTGTACCAGACCCTCGCTAGTGTTCCATTGTTTGTGTTCTGTCGTTGAGATCTTTTTCTTCTTCTTTGCGTTCGTTCTTTACGACCAATTTTAATCACTCTTTGTGATATGTTTGATCTTTGCCAAGAACGTGTATACGTTGCACATTGGTTTGTGGGCCCCTAAACGCATAGACTTCTACACGTTTAGGACACATGCATCCGATTTCAGCCAAACCTCCTTAGTCGCATCTTACGACATGCATGGCAGGTAACAGTGGTTCTATTCTTTACACCCCAAATTTGGGCCCCGGTAACCACTCGGGCGTGTCGTTGAGATATGTCTGTACCAGACCCTCGCTAATGTTCCATTGTTTGTGTGCTGCCGTTGAGATATGTCTGTACCAGACCCTCGCTAGTGTTCCATTGTTTGTGTTCTGCCGTTGAGATATGTCTGTACCAGACCCTCGCTAGTGTTTCATTGTTTGTGTTCTGTCGTTGAGATATGTCTGTACCAGACCCTCGCTAGTGTTCCATTGTTTGTGTTCTGCCGTTGAGATATGTCTGTACCAGACTCTCGCTAGTGTTCCATTGTTTGTGTTCTGCCGTTGAGATATGTCTGTACCAGACCCTCGCTAGTGTTCCATTGTTTGTGTTCTGTCGTTGAGATATGTCTGTACCAGACCCTCGCTAGTGTTCCATTGTTTGTGTGCTGTCGTTGAGATATGTCTGTACCAGACCCTCGCTAGTGTTCCATTGTTTGTGTGCTGCCGTTGAGATATGTCTGTACCAGACCCTCGCTAGTGTTCCATTGTTTGTGTTCTGTCGTTGAGATATGTCTGTACCAGACCCTCGCTAGTGTTTCATTGTTTGTGTTCTGTCGTTGAGATATGTCTGTACCAGACCCTCGCTAGTGATCCATTGTTTGTGTGCTGTCGTTGAGATATGTCTGTACCAGACCCTCGCTAGTGTTCCATTGTTTGTGTACTGCCGTTGAGATATGTCTGTACCAGACCCTCGCTAGTGTTCCATTGTTTGTGTGCTGCCGTTGAGATATGTCTGTACCAGACCCTCGCTAGTGTTTCATTGTTTGTGTTCTGTCGTTGAGATATGTCTGTACCAGACCCTCGCTAGTGTTCCATTGTTTGTGTACTGCCGTTGAGATATGTCTGTACCATACCCTCGCTAGTGTTCCATTGTTTGTGTGCTGCCGTTGAGATATGTCTGTACCAGACCCTCGCTAGTGTTCCATTGTTTGTGTGCTGCCGTTGAGATATGCCTGTACCAGACTTTCGCTAGTGTTCCATTGTTTGTGTGCTGCCATTGAGATATGCCTGTACCAGACCCTCGCTAGTGTTCCATTGTTTGTGTTCTGTCGTTGAGATATGTCTGTACCAGACCCTCGCTAGTGATCCATTGTTTGTGTGCTGTCGTTGACATATGTCTGTACCAGACCCTCGCTAGTGTTCCATTGTTTGTGTGCTGCCGTTGAGATATGTCTGTACCAGACCCTAGATAGTGTTCCATTGTTTGTGTGCTGCCGTTGAGATATGCCTGTACCAGACTTTCGCTAGTGTTCCATTGTTTGTGTGTTGCCGTTGAGATATGTCTGTACCAGACCCTCGCTAGTGTTCCATTGTTTGTGTTCTGACGTTGAGATATGTCTGTACCAGACCCTCGCTAGTGTTCCATTGTTTGTGTACTGCCGTTGAGATATGTCTGTATCAGAAAGAGATCGGAGCAAACACGGATATTAACATAAGTACAATAATCATTGACATATCAATCAATCAATCAATTAATCAATCAATTAATCAATCAATTAATCAATGTTTATTTGTCTTATCGTCACTCGTTATTTTCAACCAATTTTACCACTATGTGATCTGTGTGGTCTGCGCAGAGAACGTGGTTATATTGCGCCACTGCTAGAACTGTGTGTATGACATGCTCCTGTAGCGACACGTAACTAAAATTAGCGAGGGTGCTTTTAAGAAATTTTGTAGCTATTGTTTTAATAATTATAAAAATAAAGTAATTGTTAACAAGAAACAAACATATAAAAAGAGAATTTATACATAAACTTGAAAAAATCCTAAACAAACAAAAATATTTTTTACTTATTAATAGCCATAATTATTACATAAAAGCGATGTGTTAAATAGAATAACTGGAAGTATCTTCTTCTTCTTCAGCGATCTCTGGTCATGCGCTTAATTTACTGTGGACCACAAACTGGGTGGTCAGCTTCAGGTCTGTGAGGTTTCCTTCTTCAGCGATCTATGGTCATGCGCTTAGTTTACTGTGGACCACAAACTGGGCAGTCAGCTTCAGGTCTGTGAGGTTTCCTTCTCCAGCGATCTCTGGTCATGCGCTTAATTTATTGTGGACCACAAACTGGGCAGTCAGCTTCAGGTCTGTCAGGTCTCCCCAAAGCTTAGTTGTCAGGTAGACTGGGTGTGGCCACATGTTGCTTCTCAGCTCACCCAGGGGAGGACAGTCTTGCAGTATATCCTCCGGTGTCTGTTCTGCCTGCTGACACTGGCAGAGAGCTGGTTGACTTATTCCTAGTCTATATAAGTGTTTGTTGAGTCTGCAGTGTCCAGTACATAGGTGAAATGTAATGACATGGTCTGTTCTGTTTAGGTCTTTGAGGAAGTCTTTTCCATAATCATATCCAGTGTTTGTCTTCTAGTCTACTGCAGATTTTCTCTGTATGAGGGTTTTGACCTCTTGAAAAGACGAGGGTTGGTAAATAATTTGCTCTTTGGCACTGCTCTCTTTAGCTAAGACATCGGCACTCTCATTTTCCGCAACGTGCAAGTGAATTTCTGCCTTTTCTGAAAGCCGAGCAAGTTCTCTTTTTAGGTTTTGTACTGTGCTGTCAGCGGATTTAGAATCCAGGGTTTGCATAGGTGATAGTTAGTGAGTCTGTAAGAACTTCGTAGCATCGGCGAATGTCTCCGATGTAATTTAGAAGATGAAATTATTTTGTAGGAATTTAAAAAAATATATTTGTAAGGAATTTTGCCCAAAATTTTTTCTAATGAACAAAAAAGATACTCGAACAAGGTCCTGTGTATTACAGAATCTAACTCACTTCCCGAAACAGTATAAAAAAAGATTCACTCATTCAGGCCTCGAAAGGATCAATTCTCCACCAGTCAACGAGCACACGAGCTTCGCTAAACTTTCTCCGTGTCTCCAACCAACATCTCACTTTTCTACAAGACCTCCTACATTTCCCCTTCTCTTCAAACTGTGATTGTTATCGAAAACGAATTTCTTACGTCTGCTGGTGTGGTCTGCTAGGACGACATTTAATGTTGAACCAAACCTGTGTGAATCGGTCTTTAACTTAACTATGTGTTTCTATCAAATTAAATGGGCATATTTCTTCATTTGTGTGTGATTCCAAGGAAAATGGTGTAGTCTTGCTGTGTTTGAGGTGAGTACATTCAACCTTCTTCTTTATTGAATATTAGAACACGCATGCCATGCCGGAGCCTAGGTCAACCATGTGGTGAATACGGCTTCTTGTAGCCAAGGGGTGGAATCTTTGAACACTGCGTCATCAAGTACAAAATGAGACTGTCACTCGTTTTACATTAGTCATGCGTTGTCGTTGAAGGTGGTTTTGTTTCTATTGTTACATTAACAAGACAAGTTTAACTGTACTGTTGTATAGACAAGTTTAGCTGTAGTATTGTATAGACAAGTTTAACTGTACATGTTGTATAGACAAGTTTAGCTGTAGTGTTGTATAGACAAGTTTAACTGTACATGTTGTATAGACAAGTTTAACTGTACTGTTGTATAGACAAGTTTAGCTGTACGTGTTGTATAGACAAGTTTAGCTGTGCGTGTTGTATAGACAAGTTTAACTGTACGTGTTGTATAGACAAGTTTAGCTGTACGTGTTGTATAGACAAGTTTAGCTGTACGTGTTGTATAGACAAGTTTAACTGTACGTGTTGTATAGACAAGTTTAGCTGTGCGTGTTGTATAGACAAGTTTAACTGTACGTGTTGTATAGACAAGTTTAGCTGTACATGTTGTATAGACAAGTTTAGCTGTAAGTGTTGTATAGACAAGTTTAACTGTACTGTTGTATAGACAAGTTTAGCTGTACGTGTTGTATAGACAAGTTTAGCTGTGCGTGTTGTATAGACAAGTTTAACTGTACGTGTTGTATAGACAAGTTTAGCTGTACGTGTTGTATAGACAAGTTTAACTGTACGTGTTGTATAGACAAGTTTAGCTGTGCGTGTTGTATAGACAAGTTTAACTGTACGTGTTGTATAGACAAGTTTAGCTGTACATGTTGTATAGACAAGTTTAGCTGTAAGTGTTGTATAGACAAGTTTAACTGTACGTGTTGTATAGACAAGTTTAACTGTACTGTTGTATAGACAAGTTTAACTGTAGTGTTGTATAGACAAGTTTAGCTGCAGTGTTGTATAGACAAGTTTAGCCGTACATGTTGTATAGACAAGTTTAACTGTACTGTTGTATAGACAAGTTTAACTGTAGTGTTGTATAGACAAGTTTAACTGTACTGTTGCATAGACAAGTTTAGCTGTACGTGTTGTATAGACAAGTTTAACTGTACTGTTGTATAGACAAGTTTAGCCGTACATGTTGTATAGACAAGTTTAGCTGTAGTGTTGTATAGACAAGTTTAACTGTAGTATTGTATAGACAAGTTTAACTGTACTGTTGTATAGACAAGTTAAATAGTAGTGTTGTATAGACAAGTTTAACTGTACGTGTTGCATAGACAAGTTTAATCGTACGTGTTGTATAGACACGTTTAGCTGTAGTGTTGTATAGACAAGTTTAGCCGTAGTGTTGTATAGACAAGTTTAGCCGTACATGTTGTATAGACAAGTTTAGCCGTACATGTTGTATAGACAAGTTTAGCCGTACATGTTGTATAGACAAGTTTAGCCGTACATGTTGTATAGACAAGTTTAGCTGTAGTGTTGTATAGACAAGTTTAACTGTAGTATTGTATAGACACGTTTAGCTGTAGTGTTGTATAGACAAGTTTAGCCGTAGTGTTGTATAGACAAGTTTAGCCGTAGTGTTGTATAGACAAGTTTAGCCGTAGTTTTGTATAGACAAGTTTAGCCGTACATGTTGTATAGACAAGTTTAGCCGTACATGTTGTATAGACAAGTTTAGCCGTACATGTTGTATATACAAGTTTAGCTGTACATGTTGTATAGACAAGTTTAGCTGTACATGTTGTATAGACAAGTTTTGCTGTAGTGTTGTATAGACAAGTTTAGCCGTACATGTTGTTTAGACAAGTTTAGCTGTACATGTTGTATAGACAAGTTTAGCTGTACTTGTTGTATAGACAAGTTTAGCTGTACTTGCTAAAAAGACAAAATTAACATTTCGTGTATTTCTGGACAGTGTAATTTCAAAATCAATGAAGAAATCAATGAACGCGTGGATCACGAGCGGTGCGATAGAGAAGAATCACTTACGAGAAGAGATATGAATAACACGTCCATCCAGCCAGTTAAACCGGCTACTGGCACGCACAACCAATGTTAACTCTGGAAGAAAAAGCTGCGCTAATATAAGTTTGACCGTAGATCCGGCGAAGTCGGACAAGCTAACACTCGCCCGTGTGTTGCCGGGGCTCGCAAGGGGAGCAAAGAAGAATAACACTGCGACCTACAAGGCATGTCGTAAGAGGTGACTGAGGTAGGAGCCTAGAAAGCTACCATAGTAAATAAAAAGCATCGAAGTAATCGGATGTGCAAGCTTACTTGTAGACCTGTCACAACGTACAATAACTCTTAGGCTCAGATCATATACAAATTACAATGAGTGGTTAACAAGTGGTCGATATGAAGCGTTCAAAGAAAAAGAACTTCTTGCACATATATTAATATTGTGCAAATGTTTTTATAGTGCGCTGTTACAAAGGAAAACATAATTCTAATAATTCTTTATCTTCTCCGAACACTCCATATCGACCACATGCTAACCACTTTTTGTAATTTGTATGTGATGAGAGCCTAAGAGCAAAGGTACACTGTGCCAGTTATGCACCTACAAGTAGGTCAGCACATCCATTTTCTGCAACGCTTTTTATTTACTAGGATAGCTTCCTTAATCCCCTACATCAGTCGCTTCTTACGACATACATTGTAGGTCGCAGTGTTACTATTCTTTGCTCCACTATTCGGGCTCCGGCTACACACGGCTTAAGTCCTAATCCACAGCATTCCACGTGGATATAATCCAAAGAAAATGTCTTCCAACGTTGGAGTGCAGGTTGTTGGGAGTTTAGTTTGTTCGTACGTGTGTTATTGATTGCTGGCACAGCAGAGAACGTTCTTGAAGGCAAATCTGAGAAACACGGGCATGTATTCCCCCTTTCTCAGTGACGATTTGCGACCCCTGATTATGTTTCTCTGTTCTATCCAGTGGCGGCTCGTCATTAAGGGCCAGTGGGGCCGGGCCCCACCAAAAATAAGGTGTAACGTGTATTTTTTATTTTATACATTAAAATATATCCTAACTGAAACCATTATTTTTCAGAAAATATCTGTCTGTCCCCACCAACAAAAATTATCACGAACCGCCACTGGTTCTATCCATACATCTTCCTTTCCATCACTCATATCTGTCGCTATCTCTGTACCCCCTCTCTCACTCCCTCTTTGCCCACGCACTTTCTTTCACTACACTGTGTATCTCTTAATTTTGCTTTTGCTAATCTCACTCTTTAAATCGTTCATGTATGCACAGACTGTGTATTTTTGAAAATTATCTACCAGACTAGTGTAGTGCACGAACAGATCAGTGCAGTGCACAAAAGTCGCAGATCAGATGCACTCACAACAGAACAGATGTCATCTCAACAGAACGGATGCCATCTGAACAGATGACATCTCAACAGAACAGATGACATCTCAACAGAACATATGCCATCTCAACAGATGACATCTCAACAGAACAGATGACATCTCAACAGAACAGATGCTATCTCAACAGATTAGATACCTTCTAACCAGATCAGGTTCCGTCTCCCCATCGAAGATCTCCCAATTGAAGATCAGCTGTAACGAATCTACAACACATCCTCCATTTTTCCACTGGGATGCAAACTGCCACCCTCTTGTTTTGTTCCTCTTTTAATGATTGTTTTCATGGCCTTAATACTGCCCGACTGAATACGATAGTTATTTTTGATTTCAACATTTGATTTGTCTATTTTTGATCTTTAGTCACTTATTCCTATATTTTTCCTTGTTGCAATTGTATATAATTTTCTCTTTAAGTATCGATGTTTCCTTCTGTCTTGTATTAAACTTTCTTGCTGTTGGTCTTTAACCTTTCCTGCTGGTTCTATACAACATTGAACACCGATAAAACATATATATATATATATATATATATATATATATATATATATATATATATATGTGTATGTATACGCACACACAAGCGCACTAGCACACATGTCCACACACGCACACACACACGCACACATAGACAGTATACATTTGTAATGTATCTGGGTATAAGATCTACCTGTCTATCTATTTTCTTTTATCTGTGTGTTTTTAAATATATCTGTCTATATGTTTAATCTATCCGTCTATCCAATTTATTTTGTGTCTGTTTGTCTGTCTACTTGCCTGCTTGACTGCCTAGTTTACCTACATTTACATACTTAGACCGACACACATGCACGTATACACACATACACCCACACATACACCCACAATACATACCTACACTCACACATACATACACTCATACATACACACACACATACCACCACAAAAACACACACCCACCATCCACACATACACATTACATACACGTTTACGCACGCACACACACATACATGCATGCATAAACATACAACGCAACATATATGTACACACACATGCTTGTAAATCGGTTGTACACGACTACACGAATAGTATGTCCATACATACATACACACACACACAGACACACACACACACGCCTTCTTCTTCTTCGAACGGTCCATATCGACCACTAGTTAACCATTCTTTGTGATTTGAATGTGATCTGAGCCTAGGAGCGATTGTACGTTGTGCCAGTTATGCGCCTACAAGTAGGCCAGCACATCCAATTTCTGCGACGTTTTTATTTACTAGTGTAGTTTCCCCTAGACCCTACCTCAGTCACCTCTTACGACATGCCTTGTAGGTCTCAGTGTTACTATTCTTTGCTCCCCTTGCAAGCCCCGGCAATACACCGACGGATGTACACACACATTTAAATTACAGACCCACAATGTCCATTCAGACTTGCTTAATCAATTCAGTTATCTGATCCCCTTTTTCTCTCTCCTCTCTCTCTCTCTCTTTCCCCTCACGCACTCCCCCTCTCTCTCTCTCTCTCTCTCTCCATATCCTCTTTCTATTCAGTTTGTTTTGTGGCTTTAAGCATACACATTACATTTTCAATTCTGTCACAGTTAGGGCATTGCCGCATGCTGTAATCAATATTGTTATAAGGAAGCCAATATTGGACAACTTATGGGGGAAAACATTGAGATCTATTGTACGTAGCAATAGTGCTGTTGATTTCAGTCTATCTACCTACCTACCTACCTACCTACCTACCTACCTACCTACCTACCTACCTCTCTAGTCTGTCTGTCTGTCTGTCCGTCTGTCTGTCCGCCGTCTGTCCACCGTCTGTTCGTCCGTCCGCCCGCCCGTTGTCAGACGTTGTCGCTTGCGATGGACGGCTATTATTATTATTATACCTCAGTCGCCTGTTACGACATGCCTTGTAGGTGACAGTGTTGCTATTATTTTCTCCCCACATTGACCCCGGCACCACACTAACGATGTCCAACTACACCTCACATCTGATTGTCGTTCGTGATAGATTTGTTTCGATTATAGGGATCCCATACACACACTCTTAATTTGTGCGTGTGTTCACATATTTAACATATGACCCCCCATAATGAGAACTAGTCCATGTTTAATCATCCACAACAGATCTGACATCAGCAAATAATCAGAGCGTAATCAAAAGAAGAGCAATTCAAAAATTAAAAATTTAATCAGCCGCTTTTTTTGTTCTGTTCTTCTTATGATTAAACTTATCCGCCCGAGTGGTTACCGGGGCCCAAATTTGGGGTGTAAAGAATAGAACCACTGTTACCTGCCATGCATGTTGTAAGAGGCGACTAAGGAGTTTGGCTGAAATCGGATGCACATGTCCTAAGCGTGTAGAAGTTTATGCGTTTAGGGGCCTATCAAACCAATGTGCAACGTATAAACGTTCTTGGCAAAGATCAAACGTATCACAAAGAGTGATTAAAATTGGTCGTAAAGAACGAACGCAAAGAAGAAGAAGAAGGAAGATTAAACTTATCTTCTTCTTCTTTGTCCTTTCGTTCTTTACGATCAATTTTAATCACTCTTTGTGATATGTTTGATCTTTGCCAAGAACTGTATACGTTGCACATTAGTTTGGTAGGTCCCTAAACGTATAGACTTCTACACGTTTAGGACACATGCATCCGATTTCAGCCAATGATTAAACTTATTAAAATGGATATGTATTGTATATCGATCTATGCTGGGGAAGTGCTATTCAGTTTGAAGTGATTTTGAGGAAATTAACCGGAATTTGATTATAACTCGTCGCAATCTATTTTCTGTGTTTTCAATATAGGTCATTATGGTGTTTAATGAATGTTTAATAAAGATTACATTTATTCTTCAAGTTGTGGATATGTTATTGAGAGATATGGTCAGCAATGATCGATCGAATGAAAGGTAAGTTAGGACTAGTGGGATGTTTGCTGATGAATCTTCTTCTTCGAACGTTCTATATCGACAACTTGTTAACTACTCAATGTGATTTGTATGTGATCTGAGTCTAAGAGCGATAGTACGTTGTGCCAGTTATGCGCCTACAAATAGGCCAGCACATCCGATTTCTGCGATGCTTTTTAGTAACTAGGTAGCTTCCTAGGCTCCTACCTCAGTCGCCTCTTACTTCATGCCTTGTAGGTCGCAGTGTAACTATTGCTCTCTATTGCACTGTTACACAGTGCTTTCTGTATGGATATTCAACCTTTTTTTAGGTTTCGATGGCCAGATGCAGAATTATGCAACTGACCACGGGCCGTTACAAAAAACTTCACGCTGAATATGACGCTGATATTTCATTATAACATATGATAATGTGCTGATCTGGAAGCTTAATTACCCATAATATTACCTCATTATCCTGTCACCAAAAAAATAATGAAATGTGCCACGGAATTGACATCTATTGTTCTGGTATAAAATATAAAAAAGGCATAGAGCATGCTGTGTACATAACGGTAGGTGATGAGTGACGAGAGAAATCAAGTTTGTGATTCGACTTCAGTGTTTGGTAGTTTTGTTGTAAAGAGGCCTTAAATATTGTTGTCCGGAGGCCTTAAATATTGTTTTCCGGAGGCGGGAACGCAAGAGAGAGAAATACATGTTGACTGTTTTTTGTGTATATATTGACTGATTGATATGACCATCATCATTGCACTTCAATGAGTAACCATGTGTGCTCCGATCTCTTTCTTACACAGGAAGATCTCAGCTGCAGTACACCAACTCCGTAGCACCGGCGAGGGTTCCGATATAATTTTGAAGATATTTTTGTAGGAATTTTATTTTAACCGTTTTCAATGAATTTTGCCCGGGCAGCGTATTTCCAACCTGCTCTTCTCGATTTTCGAACTGCTAATGGTATTTTTACAGGCACAAATTAAACATGGGACTTACGGTTTATCGTCAGTCCTCGATATGACTGGGAGCTCGATCTCACCTACACTGAGATCAGGGATCTCTGGAAAAATATCCAGATGGCTCCACGAAGTAGCGAGCCTAGTACCTTTGGCACGAGAGACGAGCACATAAGCTCTACGCCACAGTCCCATGTGTTTGTTAAAGTATCTCAGTGTAGGTGAGATCGATTTCCTAATTCTATCGGAGACGGACGTTAAAACGTAGGTCCTGTGTTCAAGTTTAGCCCGTAAAATAACATTTGGCAGTTCAAAATCGAGAACAGCAGGCTAGAAAGCCGCATCTCAGGAAAGATTCATTAGAAAAGATTACAAATAAAATCCCTACAAAATATCTTCACCATCTTCTAAATTACATCGGTGTCCCTCGCCGGTGCTACGGAGTTAGTGTACTGTCGCTGAGATCTTTGCGTGTAAGAAAGAGACTGGAGGACATGTACTAGTAGTTCACCGAAATGCATCGATGATGGTCCTATCGACCAATCAATCAATCAATCAATCATTTAATCATTAAATCATTCAATTCTTAAAGCATTTGCATAGGAGGAGGAGGGGTGTATTCTCTATGATTATGTGGTTAAGCCTTCTGCCATACGTTCTGAAGGTTATAAGTTTGAATCTGGAAAGCGCTGTTCTGTTCAGGGGACTATTTCTTAGAACCTTGCAATGTTGCCAGATCTCTTGCTTTGTGCAATACTATCGTTAGATTGTTTTCATTTTCTGCCCATTGGAATATCTGTCGTAGTCTTCTTCTTCTTCTTTGCGTTCTTCTTTACGACCAATTTTAATCACTCTTTGTGATATGTTTGATCTTTGCCAAGAACGTGTATACGATGCACATTGGTTTGGTAGGCCCCTAAACGCATAGACTTCTACACATTTAGGACACGTGCATCCAATTTCAGCCAAACCTTCTTAGTCGCCTCTTACGACATGCGTGGCAGGTAGCAATGGTTCTATTTTCTACATCCCAAAATTGTGGGCCCCGGTAACCACTCAGACGTCTGTCGTAGTCTAAATATAGTGTGTTGTGAAATTCTTCACTTCTGTTGTTTTCACTCTGTTTCTTGATAAAGGCCTTTTGGTCGAAACGTTGCTGTGTATTGTCATTGTTTTTGTATTTTGTATAACTACTGTGGTGGCGTCTGTGGTTTAGGGGATAGGGACTCGGTCTATTAACCCCGACGTTCTGAGTTTGAATCACGCTGCGGACAGTTTGATTGCAAATTGTTTCGCATGGATTTTTACAAAGGACGATGGCACCACCCGTTCAGAAAGCAATGGCAAACTACTGAACGTAATAATGCCTAGAAAAATCACAAACAGCGTTAAAAAGCTGGGGTTGATTCGCAAAGTCCTGTAAAGGATGTGCAATTAACTTTAACTATAACTACTGTAGTTCGTTATTACGTGTTTGCGCCAGTTTATTTAGTTTTACCGCAGTCTTCCCCTGTATCGGTAGATTACGTCCCATTTCTCCGGAATTTGACGAAGCTGTAGGAGAAATACCTGGTTCAATGAAGTCATTACTTTGTCTTTAGAATGTTCAAGTACTATTCATCATTAAATAGCTTGTCCTGAGCAGAACTTTGCTACCCAAAACAGTCATTCATGATCTCTTTCTCTCTGTCATAGGCCATATGTCCCGCGTCATGCACAAATTATCAGTAACGTCCTGAATCCATCTTATCCGTGATCTTCCTTTTCTCCTCTTTGTCGGGATGCGTCCTTCCCTCTTCTCTTTGTCGGGATGCGTCCTTCCCTCTTCTCCTCTTTGCCGGGATGCCTCCTTCCCTCTTCTCCTCTTTGCCGGGATGCCTCCTTCCCTCTTCTCCTCTTTGCCGGGATGCCTCCTTCCCTCTTCTCCTCTTTGACGGGATGCGTCCTTCCCTCTTCTCCTCTTTGCCGGGATGCGTCCTTCCCTCTTCTCCTCTTTGCCGGGATGCCTCCTTCCCTCTTCTCCTCTTTGTCGGGATGCGTCCTTCCCTCTTCTTCTCTTTGCCGGGATGCCTCCTTCCCTCTTCTCCTCTTTGCCGGGATGCCTCCTTCCCTCTTCTCCTCTTTGCCGGGATGCGTCCTTCCCTTTTCTCCTCTTTGCCGGTATGCGTCCTTCCCTCTTCTCCTCTTTGCCGGGATGCCTCCTTCCCTCTTCTCCTCTTTGCCGGGATGCGTCCTTCCCTCTTCTCCTCTTTGCCGGGATGCCTGCTTCCCTTTTCTCCTCTTTGCCGGGATGCGTCCTTCCTTTTCTCCTCTTTGTCGGGATGCGTCCTTCCTCTTCTCCTCTTTGCCGGGATGCCTCCTTCCCTTTCTCCTCTTTGCCGGGATGCGTCCTTCCCTTTTCTCCTCTTTGCCGGGATGCCTCTTCCTCTTTCTCCTCTTTGCCGGGATGCGTCCTTCCTCTTCTCCTCTTTGCCGGGATGCTCCTTCCCTCTTCTTCTCTTTGCCGGGATGCTCCTTCCTCTTCTCCTCTTTGCCGGGATGCGTCCTTCCCTCTTCTCCTCTTTGTCGGGATGCGTCCTTCCCTCTTCTCCTCTTTGCCGGGATGCGTCCTTCCTCTTCTTCTCTTTGCCGGGATGCCTCCTTCCTCTTCTCCTCTTTGCCGGGATGCCTCTTCCTCTTCTTCCTTTGCCGGGATGCCTCCTTCCTCTTCTTCTCTTTGCCGGGATGCGTCCTTCCTCTTCTCCTCTTGCCGGGATGCGTCCTTCCCTTTTCTCCTCTTTGCCGGGATGAGTCCTTCCCTTTTCTCCTCTTTGCCGGGATGAGTCCTTCCCTTTTCTCCTCTTTGCCGGGATGAGTCCTTCCCTTTTCTCCTCTTTGCCGGGATGAGTCCTTCCCTTTTCTCCTCTTTGCCGGGATGAGTCCTTCCCTTTTCTCCTCTTTGCCGGGATGAGTCCTTCCCTTTTCTCCTCTTTGCCGGGATGAGTCCTTCCATGATTATCTTCTCCAACCCTCTTTATGTCTAAAATACTTCAGTTTTCTCATTCTTTTTTTGGTAGCATCAGCCCCAGTTTTATTTGATTTGAGTTCCTTCTGGATAGATGTTATTCTTCTTCTTCTTTAAGCGCTCCCCATCAATCACTTGTTAAACAACTCTTTGTGATTTATATGTGATCTGAAACTAAAAGTGACTGTAGGTGGTGCCAGTTATGCGCCTACAAGTAGGTCAGCACATCCGATTTAGGTGACGATTTTTATTTATAAGGGTAGCTTCCCTAGGCCCCAACCTCTGTCGCCTCTTACAACATGCCTTTTAGGTCGCTGCTGTACTGTTATTTTATTTTCTCCCCTTGTGAGTCTCGCAACACACGGGCGTCTGGATAGAAGGATCCGTTCTCTGCTCTGTCCATGATATACGGATGATTCTTCTCTGTCCTTGATATACGGATGACTCTTCTCTGTCCATGATATACGGATGATTCTTCTCTGTCCTTGATATACGGATGATTCTTCTCTGTCCTTGATATACGGATGACTCTTCTCTGTCCATGATATACGGATGACTCTTCTCTGTCCTTGATATACGGATGACTCTTCTCTGTCCATGATATACGGATGACTCTTCTCTGTCCTTGATATACGGATGACTCTTCTCTGCCCTTGATATACGGATGACTCTTCTCTGCCCATGATATACGGATGACTCTTCTCTGTCCTTGATATACGGATGGCTCTTCTCTGTCCATGATATACGGATGACTTTCTCGTCCTTGATATACGGATGACTCTTCTCTGTCCATGATATACGGATGACTCTTCTCTGTCCATGATATACGGATGACTCTTCTCTGTCCTTGATATACGGGTGATTCTTCTCTGTCCATGATATACGGATGACTCTTCTCTGTCCATGATATACGGATGACTCTTCTCTAACATTTATATTCAAAAGCACTACATGTTTTTACACTTGCAAGTACTATTACCCTGTCATATTGAGTTAATTAAAAAGAACAGTAAATACATGTATATATAGTTAGTGCATAGGGTGAAGAGTTTAATAAAGGAAGCTAACTTGAATGAAATTCTGAAGTGGGGAAATAACGTGAAGTGAGGGAAATAACGTGAAGTGAGGGAAATAACGTGAAGTGAGGGAAATAACGTGAAGTGAGGGAAATAACGATGTGATCAAGGACAGGAAAACGTTGATAAGTAAGCAGAGACAAGTTTAAATGTACATCTTAGTGCAGATAGATAATGGTGACGATATATTACTATCGAACTTTATGTGAAGATGGTACTTGATCTGATTAAAGTCTGATGTGTGAAGTAGAAGAGAAGACAGAGAAAGAAGATGTTGGATGGTCTGACATCCTGGTTCGACAAAAGGTCGACGACTGAGCCTGGTCCGTTGCTAACGCTTCTATTGAAATAACAAGACCCAGTTGTAGCACTCTTATTGGGTGGAATAGAAGTTCAGACCGAGGAAGAAGATGTTGGATGGTCTGACATCCTGGTTCGACAAAAGATCGACGACAGACCTGGGTCCGTTGCTAACGCTTCTATTGAAATAGCAAGAAAACATTTGTAGATCTTTTATCTCAGATACGTCCCACTTTACAGATGACGCTCATCAGCCCGGGAGGGCAGGTCGTCTACGGGTCGCTGTCCTGAAAGAAAATAATAACCTGCTGCCTTGTGGGTTTTGGCTGTTGACAGCAAAAGGCTAACGGAGGACGAACCCAGTAAACGCTGGTTGAAATCGAACACACCGCCGAAGGATAAGCACCTGAGCTTCAATAGGTATTGAAGGTCGTGCACGTACATCCGTTCTTGATGTTTGGCTGCTTACATATCACAATAGAATGATAAAAGCGGCATCAGAACGATTACGATATATATATATATATATATATATATATATCTTCTTCTTCTTCTTTGAGTTCGTTCTTTACGACCAATTTTAATCACTCTTTGTGACATGTTTGATCTTTTCCAAGAACGTGTATACGTTGCACATTGGTTTGGTAGGCCACTAAACGCATAGACTTCTACACGTTTAGGACATGTGCATCCGATTTCAACCTATCCTCCTTAGTCACCTCCTACGACATGTCTGGCAGGTAACAGTGGTCTATTCTTCACACCCCAAATTTGGTAACCAAAGCCGGTAACCACTCGAGCGAATATATATATATATATATATATATATATATATATATACGTCCCTTACTTACGTATATACTTACGTAATATACGCCAATACTCAGTGACTCCGGTAGCCACTCATTTCAATGGAATGGATCATGTGGGAGCTCGCGATGTCCATGTCACAGCCATCTGATCATGTTCATCTGACAATCGAAGTAGATTTGCTCTAGAGAATCGTTTTATTTCGTTATATGGTATCTTGGGACCTCATGGACTCAACGCACTACATTCCTATGCTGCTTAGTACTTTCTCTTCTCATGTTCCATATTATAGGAGGGCGCATTGAAAAGTAATGCCTCCAAGTCCATAACTTTGTTAATATACATAATTTACAAATGAAACATACATTTTCAGAAAGCTTGAGATGTCCACTACACAATAGAGTCATTATTTTTGACATAGTCACCTCCACGTTCCACACACGCACGCCAACGTCGAACTAGTTGTTGCATCCCGTCGAAGAAAAATCTGATGATTTTTCACGAAGCCAGGTACGCACATCTGCTGCCACATCCTCGTCAGAAGCATATCTGTTTCCCTTGAGATGTTCCTTGTGCTTTGGGAACAGGAAAAGTCACAAGGTGCCAAATCGGGGCTATATGGTGGGTGCGCTAAAATGTCGTCAAAATTTAGACGCTCTAATGCTGCCGCTGTTTATCTACTGGTGTGTGGACGAGCATTGTCATGTTGAAGGACTGCGTGTTTTCCATGAAGAACACGTAGCAGTCTTGCCGTAGTTTCTTCATCGTTTCCACATACCGATCAGAATTGACAGTATTGCCGCGTTCCAAAATTCTGTGTGGATTACGCCCTGGCAGTCCCAAAAAATGGTCATCAAAACCTTTTCCGCTGACGCGACAGTTTTGAATTTTTTTGGGGTGGGTGAGTTTTTGTGCCTGTATTCTATAGACTGGCGCTTGTTTTCAGGGTCATAATGATGCATCCATGACTCATCGCCAGTGACAATTCGGCAGATAAAGTCATTGCCTTCTCGTTCATATCGCATCAGGTGTTCCTGACACGTCTGATGTCGGCAATGTTTCATTTCCGGTGTCAGCATGCGAGGGACCCATCTTGCACAAACTTTCCTATACCCTAGCAATACATGAATAATGTGATGTACTCGTTCAGTCGAAATTGCAAGCATTGTAGCGACATCTTTTGCTTGATGCGGCGATTGACATGAATCAGTTCGTCCACGCGAGCTTGGTGTTGTTCATCCACTGCTGTAATTGGTCGTCCGCTGTGAGCTTGATCATGCAAGGTCATCGTCGCTGGATTGTCGCCTTTAACAGTCCTTGCCCACCTCCTAACAGTACTCACATCCACACAGGCGTCACCATATGCCGCTCTCATTCTCCGATGCATGTTGATGGGAACACAACCTTCGGCCGTCAAGAATTCAATCACAGCTCTTTGCTTCAACCGAATTTCCATGTATGACGCCATCTTGGATATTGTTGTGCGCATGCGCAACATTCCAGACACTTGACACTTACTGTCCTGAAAACACACTTACATATACTTTATTCTGATATCGGTGTCAATTGCCTCGAACACTATTAACAAAGTTATGGACTTGGAGGCATTACTTTTCAATGCACCCTCGTATATGTGTATAGGTTAAATATATAAAAATGATATACATATATTTGATTTTTATTGTTTATCTTCTTTTTTTCCACTTCTAGTTTTTTGTATTTATTTTATTTGTTTTTAGTCCAAGATTTTCATGTTAGGTCCGTTATGATGTTTTTGCCGTAACCTATATGTAGTGTGCTGTGAAAGAGGTGAAATTCTCCTTTGATAAAGGTTTTTTGGTCGAAACGTTGCTGTGTATTATTGTTTTTGTATTTTGTAAAACTACAGTACTTTTATTTTACGTGATTCGCCATTATCTCAGAGAGGAAGGTACTTAATATTAGCTGGGCTCACTAGCACGGGACCACTAGAGTGAGATCTCATTCCCCCTTTTGAATACAATACCAGCGAACTAAACATTTGATTATACCAGCTCTCTCACTTCCTGACATCTACTCAAAATACCGATTACCATCACAAATATGCCGATTCCCGGTTACCAAGGGAGATATTCCCTAGCGAATCATTTACAGGGAAACTAGGAATCACGTGACAGCCATCTGAAGAGCCTTTCGTATGCTCAATGGTAATCTCATTACCAGGTCCCAGAAGTTGCCTGGGCCATACAGTTATTGACGTTTAGAGGGACTGCAAACTTCAAACACTAATAAACAATGGGGAATCTTATTAATATTGTTCTGAAATTGGACAGATAACTTCAGGAAATGAAAATATTAGAGCGCGAATGACTGCTTCTTTCGCGTTTATTTTTTCTTCTATTTTGTCTTGATGTTCTTCCTTATCTAATAATTTTTTGTTCATTTTTCTTATTCGTCTGAATTTTCTATCGAGCGGTCGGTCCTCCTCACCTCTTCCTTGTCTTCTACATCTTACAACTCTACATTGCCTTGTATTTTCTTCTTTTCATCTACTTTTATGTTTTCCTTTCCTTCTACATCTTTTTTCATCTCATTTTCTTCTTCCATCTTCTTCTTCTTCTTGCCCATCTCTTCTCATCATCTTCTTTCATTTATTCCTTTCCTCTTTTTTTCTTCATATCCTTCATATCCATCTTTTCGTCTTCGTTTTCTTCTTTCATCTCCTCATTGCCATCATCATTCGTTTCCTCATTGTCTTCTTCATTTATTTCCTCTTTCATTCTTTACACATCTCCTACTTCCATTCTTATTTCCTCCTATCCCTTGTTCATTTATCTCCTCTTTCCATTCTTCTTTAATCTCCCTTCCCTTGTTCATTCATCTCCTCTTTCCATTCGTCTTTAATCTCCCTTCCCTTGTTCATTCATCTCTTTAGATTCTTTTTTCATTTCCTCCTTCCATTCTTTATTCATCTCCACCATGTCTCCCTAGTCTTTCATCGCTTGCTTGTATTCTTCATCTTCTCTTTTCTTTCTTTTCATTTTAGTTTTCCTTTACATCTTCTTCCATGCAGGAAATGAACCGATTGCTTTTATCTCGAGAGACAGCACCGTACCTTATCCTGACTCCTCATTTACAAAGACTGACTAAGATCTCTTGTAAATCTTGTAAGATCTCTTGTACTTTGACTTTATACCTAGAGAAAGTTCATATTGCAGTACTTAGTTTGATGTCTACACGTGATCATACTTAGTTGATGTCTACACGTAGGTCAGTACTTAGTTGCTGTCTACACGTAGTCAGTACTTAGTTGCTGTCTACACGTAGGTCAGTACTTAGTTGATGTCTACACGTAGATCAGTACTTAGTTGCTGTCTACACGTAGGTCAGTACTTAGTTGCTGTCTACACGTAGATCAGTACTTAGTTGATGTCTACACGTAGGTCAGTACTTAGTTGCTGTCTACACGTAGGTCAGTACTTAGTTGATGTCTACACGTAGATCAGTACTTAGTTGATGTCTACACGTAGGTCAGTACTTAGTTGCTGTCTACACGTAGGTCAGTACTTAGTTGATGTCTACACGTAGGTCAGTACTTAGTTGATGTCTACACGTAGGTCAGTACTTAGTTGATGTCTACACGTAGATCAGTACTTAGTTGATGTCTACACGTAGATCAGTACTTAGTTGATGTCTACACGTAGATCAGTACTTAGTTGATGTCTACACGTAGGTCAGTACTTAGTTGATGTCTACACGTAGGTCAGTACTTAGTTGCTGTCTACACGTAGGTCAGTACTTAGTGGATGTCTACACGTAGGTCAGTACTTAGTTGATGTCTACACGTAGGTCAGTACTTAGTTGATGTCTACACGTAGGTCAGTACTTAGTTGATGTCTACACGTAGGTCAGTACTTAGTTGCTGTCTACACGTAGATCAGTACTTAGTTGCTGTCTACACGTAGATCAGTACTTAGTTGATGTCTACACGTAGATCAGTACTTAGTTGCTGTCTACACGTAGATCAGTACTTAGTTGATGTCTACACGTAGGTCAGTACTTAGTTGATGTCTACACGTAGGTCAGTACTTAGTTGATGTCTACACGTAGATCAGTACTTAGTTGATGTCTACACGTAGATCAGTACTTAGTTGATGTCTACACGTAGATCAGTACTTAGTTGATGTCTACACGTAGGTCAGTACTTAGTTGATGTCTACACGTAGGTCAGTACTTAGTTGATGTCTACACGTAGGTCAGTACTTAGTTGATGTCTATACGTAGGTCAGTACTTAGTTGATGTCTATACGTAGGTCAGTACTTAGTTGATGTCTACACGTAGGTCAGTACTTAGTTGATGTCTACACGTAGGTCAGTACTTAGTTTGATGTCTACACGTAGGTCAGTACTTAGTTGATGTCTACACGTAGGTCAGTACTTAGTTTGATGTCTACACGTAGATCAGTACTTAGTTGCTGTCTACACGTAGATCAGTACTTAGTTGCTGTCTACACGTAGATCAGTACTTAGTTGATGTCTACACGTAGATCAGTACTTAGTTGCTGTCTACACGTAGGTCAGTACTTAGTGGATGTCTACACGTAGGTCAGTACTTAGTTGATGTCTACACGTAGATCAGTACTTAGTTGATGTCTACACGTAGGTCAGTACTTAGTTGATGTCTACACGTAGATCAGTACTTAGTGGATGTCTACACGTAGGTCAGTACTTAGTTGATGTCTACACGTAGATCAGTACTTAGTTGATGTCTACACGTAGGTCAGTACTTAGTTTGATGTCTACACGTAGGTCAGTACTTAGTTGATGTCTACACGTAGGTCAGTACTTAGTTGCTGTCTACACGTAGGTCAGTACTTAGTGGATGTCTACACGTAGATCAGTACTTAGTTGATGTCTACACGTAGATCAGTACTTAGTTGATGTCTACACGTAGGTCAGTACTTAGTTGCTGTCTACACGTAGGTCAGTACTTAGTGGATGTCTACACGTAGGTCAGTACTTAGTTGATGTCTACACGTAGATCAGTACTTAGTTGATGTCTACACGTAGGTCAGTACTTAGTTGATGTCTACGTAGGTCAGTACTTAGTTGATGTCTAACGTAGATCAGTCTTAGTTGATGTCTACAGTAGGTCAGTACTTAGTTGATGTCTCCGTAGGATCATTACTTAGTTGATGTCTACACGTAGGTCAGTACTTAGTGGATGTCTACACGTAGGTCAGTACTTGTTGATGCTACTAAGGTCAGTCTTAGTTGATGTCCAGTAGGTCAGAAGTTGATGTCTACACGTAGGTCAGTACTAGTTGATGTCTACACGTAGATCAGTACTGTTGATGTCAAACACTAGATCAAAGTACTTAGTTGATGTTCTACATTGGTCAGTACTTGATTGATGTCTAACGAGATCAGTACTGCTTGTTCTACGTATCAGTATTAGTTGATGTCTACGTAGTCATATTGTCTGATGTCTCACTTATCAAGTAATTGTTTGATGTCTACACGTAGATCTATTCAGTTGATGTCTACAGAGATCAGTACTAGTTCTGTCTACACTAGATCAGTCTTAGTTGATGTCTACACTAGATTGCACTTGTTGATTCTCTGTAGATCAGTACTTATTGATGTCTACCGTAGATCAGTACTATTGATGTCTACACGTGGTCAGTACTTATTGATTCTCATCGTAGGTCAGTCTTAGTTGATGTCTACATCGGTCTATCTCAGTTGCTGTCTACGTGGTCAGTCTTAGTTCTGTCTACAGTGGTCATCTTATTATTCCACGTAGATCAGTCTTAGTTGATGTCTCTTGTCAGTACTTATTGATGTCTCATCAGGTCAGTCTTAGTTGATGTCTACATGTAGATCAGTCTTAGTTGATTCTACACGTAGGTCATTACTTAGTTGATGTCTACACGTAGGTCAGTACTTATTGATGTCTTCCGTAGGTAGTCTTGTGGATGTCTACACGTGGTCAGTTTAGTTGATGTCTCACGTGGTCAGTCTTCAGTTTGATGTCTCACGTGTCAGCCTTAGTTGATTTCTCCTCGTCATTAGCTTGTGATGTCTCACGTAGGTCAGTCTTGTGGATGTCTCACGTAGGTCAGTACTTGTTTGATGTCTCACGTAGTCAGTCTTAGTTGATTTCTCACGTAGGTCAGTCTTAGTGGATGTCTACTAGTCAGCTTGTTGATGTCTCACGTAGGTCGTCTTAGTTGATGTCTCATAGGTCAGTACTTAGTTGATGTCTCATCGTGGTCAGTACTTAGTTGCTGTCTCGACGAGTCAGTACTTAGTGGATGTCTACCGTAGGTCAGTACTTAGTGGATGTCTACAGTAGGTCATCTTAGTTGATGCTAACGTGGTCAGTACTTGTGGATGTTAACGTAGTCAGTATTAGTGGATGTCAAGTAGGTCAGTACTTAGTTTGATGTCTACACGTAGGTCAGTACTTAGTTGATTTCTACACGTAGGTCAGTACTTAGTGGATGTCTACACGTAGGTCAGTACTTAGTTGATGTCTACACGTAGGTCAGTACTTAGTTGATGTCTACACGTAGGTCAGTACTTCTGAAACATATAATATTCTTCTTCTTCTTCTTTGAGCGCTCCATATCGACCACTTGTTAAACCACTTTTTGTGATCTATATGTGATCTCAACCTAAGAGCAATTGTACGTTGGGCAGGTTATGCTCCTACAAGTAGGCCAGCACATCCAATTTCTGCGACGCTTTTTATTTACCAGGGTAGCTGCCCTAGGCCCCTACCTCAGTTGCCTCTTACAACAGGCCGTGTAGATCGCAGTGTTACTATTATTGGCTCCCCTTGCGAGCCACAGCAACACACAGTCGTTACATATAATCTACGGCCCCCTCTAAGTGAAGTTCGACTAGCTCAAGTGATAACTCCCAGAAATCATTCTTCGCACGTCACGGAACTATTTTATTACAGTTTTGTTAGATTCTGACTATTCATTTTAAAAATAACACACCACGTGATAACATGATTATGTCAACATTAAATGTAATGCTATGTAATACCACTATATTGATACTCTGTCTTCCTCTGTCTCGTCTCACCTCGATTTTACTGTTATTACAATGTGTTCTAAACCTCCCTCCTCATCACATGTCCGAAAAATGATGACTGCCTCTTACTTATATTGATGATAAGCTTTATCTGTGTCTTGACCTCATTCAACACATCAACATTAGTCATTTTAGCGGTCCATGAGATTCTCATCATTCTTCTGTAATATCACATTTCTGTGGTCCTCAGAAATTTATCGATCTGTATCGATAGTCTCACTAGGACTCCGTTTTCTGACGCCCTTATTATTTTCGATTTTTAGTCAATGCTTTTGAAGGTTCACAATGGCAGGTTCGGCCAGGTAACATGGTTACCATTCAACAGTACATCCTAACAAAAGCATTATTATTCAGATATAATGATTTAACGGCAAAGTCACCACGCAAACGATGAATGACAGAAATATCAGAGGAAGTATGAACAATATATACGAGGCTTACTCGAGTGCACTTGCCAGAACTACTCGCATACACTAAACTTTGAAAGACACAAAAGGAATAGAGGAAAGAAAGAAGAAGAAAAGTGTGTCTCTAGACCACGGAGACATTTTTAATTGAGCCACATAACTGACCTGGGAAACCCTGACCTCGTTTTGAATTGGGGGCTGGATTTTATATATGTTTCATAGAACACTGCAATTTTACTCATTTCTACGAATCTATGGTTATTTATTGATGAAAATATTCATAATACTGATATTAATAATTGTTAAACCTACTCGTTACATAATATAACCTTGATTTAGCAAGTGTTGTTTTAAAAAAAAATGAATTCGTCTATACACAACAATACTGGAATGCGAGATCACACGACGGTTGTGGTCTTATTTCCTATAATTTTTACCTGAGTCCGCTGGCCCTATTTAGAGTTGCCTGTGCAAGCGAATTTGCCCCAGTATATCATATCCGGTTCAGTAGACAATAACCAATCAATCGTGACGGGAGAAAGCTATTTAATAAAGCTTCTTACACGATACGTCTCAGTCAGCTTTATCTACATGCTTGATTGATTGCAGTGGGTATTTACTTTAGTTCGCCCTCTTAACCCATATAGTTGTAACACTGCTGTAACTTGTAAAGTCATTACGGGCGAATGCATTTAAAATATGAGGCGACTAGGGTCTATGTGTTCTGGGGTTCAATGTCAGCTTAGACAGAGCCAACTATAAACTTATGGGCCTTCGGACTCAGGTAAGAATTATGGAATTCAGACTCAACTACACCACGTGACCTCGCATTTCAGTATTGGTGTATATAGACGAATTCATTTTAAAATCAACACAAAATGCTAAATTGAAGTTATATCATCCAACAAGTTAAGTTTAACAATAAGGAATATCAATATTATGAATATTTTCACCAATAAATAACCATAGACTCACGAATTGAGTAAAATTTCAAAAAAGCTTGCAGTGTTCTATCAAACATCTATATTTTCCTACCCACTTTTCTGATCTAGGTCAGGGAACACCTAGTCATTTGTCTGGCCTAGTTATCTAGAGTTGGCTGTGGCTTAGACAACGATTCTGGGTGTGCGCATTGCCCTCGGTTGGACTACCCTGATCCTTTACTTGGGAATATAAATTTCAAGTACTTCTGAAGTTAAAGTGAAGCTCACCTGAATGGTGAGAGGCACTAGTGATAAGGAAAGCAAGCCTCGTGCAAACATCATTCTGAGGTGCCATATAACGTGCAATTACTAAGTCTAAATTCATAGCGGGTGTACGACAAATTAAATAAAAAATATATATATATAGAGCAAACGGACAGTTTTCAAACAAATCTAAGAATCTTTCATTCAAATGTGAAGTCAGTGATGTTCTATGGCTCGAAAACATGAAAGACAACAAAAGAAACCACCATAAAACTACATACCTTTATAAATGGATGTTTACGTAGAATAGAAGGACTGAGATGGTATGATAGGATTACGAACGAGGAACTCAGAGAAAGAACTACGCAGGTGTCAGTGGAGAAAGAGCCAAGGAAGAGACACTGGCGATGGATAGGACATACATTATGAAAACCGACAGGACGCATTGCAAAACAGGCGCTGTGTTGGAACACGCAGGGAAAGAGGAGTAGGGGAAGGCATAAACATACCTTGAGAAGAGAGCTGGAGGCTGATATTAAAAGGATATGTAAAACATGGAAAGAATTGAAAGATTGGCAGGAGAGAGAAAGAGCTGGACGAAGTTTGTTGAAGAACTGTGCTCTGTTGGGAGTTAAAGAGAAGAAGAAAAAACGGACAGTTTACTTTCGTTCCATAGAAGCAGATCAAGCAACATCAATTATGACTTCTTCACATACTCTTACTACAGCGTGATGTATTAGTCATCAAATCTTGTCTACATTACCCCACTAGGGACGGGCTTATCAGTGCTTCTCATGTAAAAGACATGTGTTAAAATTTCAATGGAAATGTCTGCTTTTTCGATATAGTTTCTTTTATAATTTCTAGAAAATATATAACAAATAATAGTTGTATCCACAAGACTTGTAATCTTATGAATATCTTGTCTTTGTTGCTATACATAAAACATGCAACCTTATAGTTATGATTACCTTGCCCTTGTTGCTGTCATGTTCAAGTCTATCGTATATTATATTCATCTTCATCTTGGTTGTCATTGGGAACATCATCGCGAGTCCCACTCGCTGACCAGATTGAGGGAGATGGGTGGGCAAAGAGACTGATTAATAAACATCGAAATGGCGTGTTGGGCCACTGGACGCTGCTGGATTTGTTGAGGCGGAGATCGGAGCACCTATGGACATATCCGGTGTGCTATGATGATAGTCCTCTGATAGCTGGGAACATCATCATCATCAGGTGCTGTACCAGCTGGCGTAGGCTATCATTGATTTCTGCAAATCTCTGGTGCTTGTTGTCATCTCAGATGCTGACGCTCTACTATGCCATGAAGTCAAGCTGTCCAACATTTTCCCTCGCTGTCTTTCTCTGTCACCTCTACTCTCGGTTTTATCGGTTGTCACAATGTGTTCTAAACCTCCCTTCCTCATCACATGTCCAAAAAATTGTGACTGCCTCTTTTTAATATTGATGATAAGCTTTATCTGTGCCTTGATCTCATTCAACACCTCAACATTAGTCATTTTTGTAGTCCATGGGATTCACATAATTTTTTGCAAAACCACATCTCTGTGGCCCTTAGAGATTTTTTGATCTGTGTGTTCGTTGTGCATGACTCGCATCTGTATGTCAGTATTGGTTCTATGTAGCACTGAATAACTCGCATTCTGATCGCAATTTACAAGGACTTGTTGCAGATAATGTTTCTCATTTTGTATTTGGAATATGCATGACCTAAATACTATACATTTTGTTGACCTGTTTTGCATTTGGAACATGCATGACCTAAATACTATACATTTTGTTGACGTGTTTTGCATTTGGAACATGCATGACCTAAATACTATACATTTTGTTGACCTGTTTTGCATTTGGAACATGCATGACCTAAATACTATACATTTGTTGACCTGTTTTGCATAGACTAGTTATTGGTTATTCGTTATTGATTACTAAACTGACGTCTTTGCACTCCGGGCAGACCCATAGGTCCTCAGTATCTTTCAACAGATATCGAAGAGTATGCATACTGATGGTTCCTGTGACTCGCTGATTAAACACACTTCTCACTCTTCCCCTCAGGCATCCAGTTCTACTTGTACAACGGTAACTCCAAACTATCTAAATCGCTGGATCAATTCAACATCGATTTTAGTGTCCTCATCTAACAGACAGTCGAGAAGAGACCGAAGAACATCCCCCTTATCCATCCTCAGCTCCCCAACAATCAGTGCTGTTGACGCAAGCCTATTCGCTCTCTCATTACCGTAAACACCCGGATGCCCCGGACAGTATATCCACGTAAGCCTCTGAAGGTTAGAAACTTCTATAGACATCCACTCATACTGAAATCTGCACTTTTGGATAAAACAGCAAATGATACACAAGTCAAGGTATCGCAATACTTACTCTAGCAAAAACATTAATTTGTTGAGTCTAATCAAGATATTGTAGGAACTGATTTTGGTCAAAGTGTCAGCAAGAGAATATAAGATCCATTATCCAGAAAGAGATGCTGGAGATGGATCGGACATGTGATACGCATGGAGACCAACTATGTCACGAAAACTGCACTGACTTGGACAACAGAGGGTAAACATAAACCTGAAAAATCCAAAACGACCTGAAGGAGAACAGTAGAACAAAAAATGAATCATAGCTGGAACATAATACAGAGGACGGTCAAAAATAGAGAAGAATAGTGTGTGAAGTGGTGCTGCCTTAATCACTAGGGGTGTCACAGGCAGAGAGAGAGAGAGAGAGAGAGAGAGAGAGAGAGAGAGGAGGGAGAGATACTATTCAAAACAGTAATTTTAAGTCTAGACAAGATATCGTGCGACTTACTATAGTAAAAGACATCAAATATTGTCCTAGTGAAAACAACATAGAAAGTGAAGATAGCAAATGTTATGTGATAATCAGCGCGTCTGATAGCAAATGTTATGTGATAATCAGCGCGTCTGATAGCAAATGTTATGTGATAATCAGCGCGTCTGATAGCAAATGTTATGTGATAATCAGCGCGTCTGATAGCAAATGTTATGTGATAATCAGCGCGTCTTACTATTGATTCAATCAAGAATTTACATGTTATCCTAATCTTCTTCTTCGAACGCTCTATATCGACCACTTGTTAACCACTCTGTGTGATTTGTATGTGATCCGAGCCTAAGAGCGATTATACGCTGTGCCAGTTATGCGCCTAAAATTATAACAGCACATCCGAATTCTGTGACGCTTTTTATTTACTAGGATAGCTTCCCTACTTCCCTACCTCAGTCGCCTCTTACGATATGTCTTGTAGGTCGCAGTGTCACTATTCTTTGCTCCCCTTGCGAGCCCCGGCAATAGACGGGCGGGTGAAGATAGCAACTGTTATGCTAGTCAGCGCGTCGTATTACTAATGCAATCAAGAACTTACTTGTTATCATAATCAAATCATCGTATGATTAACTTTAATCAGCTGAATTAAATGAAATGCTTGCTGTTCTTAACCAAGAGGTTAAACAAAACGATGATGGCGTTGGATAGGACACACTGTGAGAAAATCTGAGATGAATATAACCAGAAGGGTCCTTTTCTGGAACCAACAGGGACGGCTAAAGAAGGGGAGGCCGAGAAATACATGTAGACGGGATTTGGGGACAGAGATCAACAATATAAAGAAGGGATGAAGGGAGCTGCAGGAGATAGCTAGAGATAGGAAGACCTGGCATGAGTTTGTTGAGGGCCTATGCTCCATCCCGGGTTAAAAAGGCAGAGCGAGAGAGAGAGAATAGAGAGAGAGAGAAAGAATAGAGAGAGAGAGAGAGCGCTTGCTGTTCTGAAATGCATAACCAGATCATTGAATCTTTGATTTTTTAAATTTATAATTCATTTTCCTAGTCATGTGGGTGTTCGCGTCAACGATGAACGGACATGCTTGCATCGAACGTGTCGATTGTTGGAGAGTTTGGGATGGATACGCAGCGCCGGATTAGTCTAGTAGCAGAAGTAGCAATGCTACGGGCCCGCGCTTCGGGGGCTCGTGCTATGTGACAGAAATGAAAAGGAAAATAATAACCAAGATGTTATATCAAAACACGCACGCTATCTGAATTTTTTAATGTCGTGTGTGATGGTGCTGAATCCAAAAAATCGAAGCAGAAAATACAGAAGTCGCCTCTTACTGTGTAGTAGATGAAGGTAGTGCTATAGAAGAATCATCATTACCAATATCACTATTAAGATTCTTCACGATTTAGCCACACTTTCCACAAGACAAACTAAAGTCGAATGTACAGCAAGTCCTTCCAATTTAGCCATATCATCTTCAAGCCAAAGAGAGCCAGAAAGCACAGCACATGCTTCTAATGTAGCAACATCATCTACAAGCCAAAACACAACGAAAGTAAAATGTACTCCAACGATATTGGTGAATGGCCAAGCAACTTCTAGATTATTGGATTGTGAAAGGAAGTAGCGAAGTGCAACATATAAACAGTGATTTCTTGTCTTCAAAAACATACGATAAAGAAAACAATCCACGATTTTGTCGAAAGTCGTTTTTCACATATCCACATAAACCAACAAACAAAATTCATGTGAAAGATTGGATGTGTTATTCAGAAACTAAAATACATCTTTTCTGTTTGCAAAGTTACTGATTCAGGCTGTTCGTCACGGTTTACGAAAAAGGATTTGACGACTGGAAAAACGCAAATAATTTGTTGAAAAGATGTGAAGAAAGCACCTCCCATATACAAGCGATAATTTCACTGTTAATTTGCAAAAAGTAGGATGCGCGTGTCGATTCTCAACTTGTAAACCAAATTGAGACCGAACAAACATATTGGCGAACACTTTTAGAGCGAATTACTTCAGTTATCCAATTTTAGCAGAACGAGGTCTTGCATTTTGGGGTAGGGATGAAACTATTGGTTTACCTCATAATGAAAATTATTTACGTTTTTTGGAATTAATAGCCACATTTGACATTTTTCTGGCTCAGCATATATTACTTATGCAAATAAAGGAAAGGGACATACATCATACTTATCAAAAACAACATGTGAGGAATTTATCCATCTAATTGCATCAAGCTTACTGGATCATATTATTTGCGAAATTAAGAAATGCTAGTACTATTCCGTATCACTGGACTCTACTCCAGACATTTCGCATGTGGACCAACTCACTCTAATATTGCGCTATGTGTTACCATCTGGAACAGTTGATAGGTTTGTGAAGTTCTTGGATATGGAAGGTCATACTGCTGAACAACTCGCCCAAAGTTTACTTGATTTTTTAAAGAAAAATGGCATTGATATCAAAGACTGTCGTGGTCAAAGTTATGACAATGCCAGCAGCATGAGTGGGAAATACCACGGCTTACAATTAGCACGCATTAAGGAGAGTAAATATGTACGCAGAATACATTCCATGCTATGCCCATTCACTGAATTTGGTTGCTAAGTGTGCTGCAGAATGTTGTATAGAAGCATCCATTTTTTTCTATTTTTTTTAAAGCCTCTATACATTCTTTTCCGCTTCTACCTATCGATGGGGGCATTCTTACAAAAGCACTGGAAGATACAGGTTCAAAACTCCCGACTTTGAAGAGACTGTCGGACACCAGGTGGTCTGTCCGAGCTCATGCGACAAAGGCCCTTTTATGTGGTATTACCACTATCAAACAAGTTTTGGATGACATCTCAAATAACATGGATCAAAAGGTAGAGTGTCGTAATCAGGCGTATGGGCTAGTTTTGGAGATGAGTAAGTTGGAAACAGGAATAGTGACCATTTTATTGAACGAAATTCTAAAACGCTTGCAAGCGTCTAGCACTTCATTACATTCACCTGATCAAGACCTTAACACGGAATATGCCCTTTATGAATCGTTACACGGTTACGTTCAGCAAATGCGGCCTACATTTTCAGATATTGAGGCCACAGCCAAAAATCCTGACTGTCAAGAATATCAGCAACAAACTTCAAGAGAACGCAAGCGAAATACTAAGTACGACGATTTCAGCGACTCTACTACGCTCGATGAAGTTGTAGAAAATCAAACACCCAAACAAAAATTTGAAAGTCAGGTGTTTATTGTCATAATTGATAATGTACTGTCTGCCTTAGCTAAACGCGTGGGAGCGTACCATAGAGTGAATGTTGTATTTGGAATACTTTGGCAGTTAAAATCTCTTACAGCAGAAGAGATCTTGAAAAGAATTCCAAATATTGTCAGCTCTTACCAAGAGAATTTGGAAGAAAGCATAATAGAAAATTCATTAGAGTCGTGTTTCCCAAATGTAGAAATAGTCTTACGAATTTACTTGTCTTTAACGATTACTAACTGCAGGGAGAACGTTCTTTTCACCATTAAAGCGTATAAAAAGTGAGTTAAGGAACATGATCGTCTAAATAACCTCACCTTATGTCGTTGAACATTGAATTTACTTAGAGAAATTGATTTGTTTAGTATTATCTCTAAATTTGCTCACATTAAATCGAGACAAGTTTGTTTGTAAATTTGTGTTTTATTATTTATTATCATACAAAACCTAGGGCCCCGCGCTAAAATTTGCTACGGGCCCCGCGCTGGCCTAATCCGGCACTGTGGATACGGGAAATGTTCTTCGGTCTCTTGCCGACCTACTGTTGGATAAAGGCACTACAATTGGTGTTGAGACAATTCAGTGATTTAGGGAGTTTGGAATTACGCGCTGTACAAGTAGAGTAGGATGTACGAGGGGCAGAGAGAAGTGTGTTTAACCAGCGAGCCACAGGAACCTTCATTATGCTTACACATCGACATCTGTTGGGGGAGACTGAGCAGCTTTGGATCTGCCCAGAGTACTGTGACGTCAGTTCAGCAAAAAATAACCAATGATTTTTTAATTCTTCACTTTGAACTTTAATGTGTATTGCCGGGGCTCGTAAGGGGAGCAAATATTAATATCACTGCGACCTACATGGCATGTCGTAAGAGACGACTGAGGTAAAGGCATAGGGAAGCTACCCTAGTAAACAAACAGCGTCGCGGAAATTGGATGTGCTGATCTACTTGTAGACGCATAGCTGGCAAAATGTATAATCGCTCTTAGGCTCAGATCACATACAAATCATACAGAGTGGTTTAATAAGTGATCGATATTGCCCGTTTCATGAAGAAGTAGAATTTTAATTTGAATAGTCTGTATCTGTTTGTGTCAGGTTTAAATCATATATCACATATTATATCCATCTTGCTCTTTAGTCTCTCTCTTTCCCTGCTGTTTGTTATATTTGTTTTAAGATATTCGAAACTGTTAACCATCTCCAATTACTATTGTCAGACAACATTACCATCTGCCTTAATGTGTGCCAGACTTAGTTACACCACTTATCTTTGCTAAACTGGTTAGGAAATTGTGTCCGCTCAAATTACTTCCCTTTTATTTTTACTTGATTACAGTCCCCTGTAGTCAGAAGTAGTCCGTTCAGCTCAAGTGAACCTCTATCTCGAAAATCAGACCACTCACGGATGGATGGAGGAGGGGGAAGGGTGGTGGGAGGGCGACGGTCTCTAAAGCGAAGTAGTTGCCTGCTGTCATCTTTGTCTTGGTCTTCACCTTTCTCAACCCACAGGGACCAAGCCTTTCATTACTGTCTTTCCAAACCACCGTGTGGTTTAACGTGACCGAAATACTTCATTTTCGGGAATATCCATGTTGTTTATAAGCCAGTACTCCACGATATGCAAGTCTTGTAGTATGTCCTTTTTTTTTTCTTTTCACTGTCCATGGTGTTCCAGTACTCCACGATATGTAAGTCTTGTAGTATGTCCTTGTTTTTCTTTTCACTGTCCATAGCGTTCCAGTACTCCACGATATGTAAGTCTTATAGTATGTCCTTGTTTTTTCTTTTCACTGTCCATGGTGTTCCAGTACTCAGATATGTAAGTCTTGTAGTATGTCCTTGTTTTTTTCTTTTCACTGTCCATGGCGTTCCAGTACTCCACGATATGTAAGTCTTGTAGTATGTCCTTGTTTTTTCTTTTCACTGTCCATGGCGTTCCAGTACTCCACGATATGTAAGTCTTATAGTATGTCCTTGTTTTTTTCTTTTCACTGTCCATGGCGTTCCAGTACTCCACGATATGTAAGTCTTGTAGTATGTCCTTGTTTTTTTCTTTTCACTGTCCATGGCGTTCCAGTACTCCACGATATGTAAGTCTTATAGTATGTCCTTGTTTTTTCTTTTCACTGTCCATGGCGTTCCAGTACTCCACGATATGTAAGTCTTGTAGTATGTCCTTGTTTTTTTCTTTTCACTGTCCATGACGTTCCAGTACTCCACGATATGTAAGTCTTATAGTATGTCCTTGTTTTTTTCTTTTCACTGTCCATGGAGTTCTAACAATTTTCCAGTAGCACCTTATTTCGAACTCTTCGACTTTGTTCCTTAATGCCTGTGTTAGTGCCCATCTCTGGCATCCATATATTGCTACAGGAAAGATGCATGCTCTAACGCTTCAATTTTGTTCCTTAATGCCTGTGTTAGTGCCCATCTCTGGCATCCATATATTGCTACAGGAAAGATGCATGCTCTAACGCTTCAATTTTGTTCCTTAATGCCTGTGTTAGTGCCCATCTCTGGCATCCATATATTGCTACAGGAAAGATGCATGCTCTAACGCTTCAATTTTGTTCCTTAATGCCTGTGTTAGTGCCCATCTCTGGCATCCATATATTGCTACAGGAAAGATGCATGCTCTAACGCTTCAATTTTGTTCCTTAATGCCTGTGTTAGTGCCCATCTCTGGCATCCATATATTGTTACAGGAAAGATGTATGATCTCAGAAGGCTTAAGTTTGTTCTTTTGCTTGTGTCGTGCCATAGTTTATTCTTGCTGACCATTCTCTCGAAAGTCATTGCTAGTCTTCGTCTAAACTCCTTTTTACAGTCTCCATTATTGTTAATTCATCATCATCAAATAGCTTGTCCTGAGCAGAACTTTGCCACCCCAACGGTCCTTCTGAATTTCTCTCTCTCATAGGCCAGATATTCTGCCTCTGCAGCCGTCATGTTCAAACTATCAGTTACATCCTAAATTCATCTTCTCCGTGGTCTTCCTCTTCTTCTCTTTGCCTGTATGCCTCCTTCCATGATGGTCTTCTCCAGCCCTTCATGTCTTTTTATATGTCCAAAATATCTCAATTTTCTTTCGTATTTGTAGCATCAGCCAGTTTGCTTTGATTTTGAGTTCTTTCTGTATAGATCTATTTGTTCTCGTCTCTGTCCATGATATACGAAGGACTCTTCTGTAACACTTATATTCAAAAGCATATATATGTTTTTCCACTGCCTTATTAAATTTCCTTTCTTCACACCCATACGTTGCCACTGGGAATATGCATGCTCTTAGTATTCTGATCTTTGTTTTCTTATCAGTTCCGTTCCATACTATTTTTAGTTTGTTAATTACAGACCCACGATATTCAAAATATGTGACGTTCTCAATGTCTTCATTATCAATGTTAAGTTTTGGGTGGCATTTTGTTTTTAATATATATATATATTGTTCTGCACCGCCTTGATATTAAGAGAGTTGGCTATTAAAGAACATAACATCAAGGAAAATTACATTTTTCGGACACATCAAACGACATGAGTGCCTAGAGAAGATGATTTTGGAGGGAATGGTGCCTGGAAGAAGAACGAGTTGAAGACCGAGAAGACGTTGGGTGCAGGATGTCATTAACGATCTGAGAATGACTGCTGCTGACTCCGGTCAACTTACACAGAATAGAGAGTTTTTCAGGACTGCTGTCATGGGAGCTAAGTTCCGGAAGGGACAAGCTACTTGATGATGATGATGATATATATAAAAGTTGACAAAACGATACAAACTTTCTTACTGTCGGAAGTGAATAATATTTATATTGTTCTAACCCATAAGTTAAATAGGTTAACTTGGCAACTGTGCAGTGTATATTTTGACAAAACTTCTGGATATGCCAGGTTGATTATGTGTTAAAATCTTAGTATATCATTATATATATATATATGTGTCATTTTTCTTATTTACCTACAAGTGTTTTTAATGTGCCAACTTCTGAGTTTGCGCTTGTCTCTCTTGTCTTTCAGCTCATACATAAGTCTCTTGTGGCTGTTGGTTTCCGTGTTGTGTTCGAGCCAAGCGCAAGAATGAAGTGACCATTCCATTTATCTATAGTCTGGATAGATGATATGGGGAATGTGACTCGTCCGTTTGACTAAAACCCCACACTCTACCCTTTGACTAAAACCCCACACTCTACCCTTTGACTAAAACCCCACACTCTACCCTTCTGTTTCATCTAAAGTAAAGACAAAGTCCATACTTATGAACCAAGCATGGTTTGTTGGGGATGCCTGAATGTGAAATGAAATACACACATAACTATTCAATGTTTTATGGTTCCTCCTTTCGGATTTGTGGTCAAAGGTTTACTCCTCTAGTCTTCTGCTTAGCAGTGTTGACCCACAGGGCAGTGGGGATTTTTAAAATCAGGGTTTACTTCCCTAGCATTTAGCTCTCCTGAGCCCCACTCCACTAGGCACTGAGTTTAACAGTTGCAGATGGTACCGTCTACTGTCATACGGTAGCATATGAAACATATTATCTGACCTCTTACGTACATACGTATATACAGATAGAGACAGACTTATATACAGAGACAGACTTATATACAGAGACAGACTTATATACAGATAGAGACAGACTTATGTACAAATAGAGACAGACTTATATACAGATAGAGACAAACTTATATACAGATAGAGACATACTTATATACAGATAGAGACAGACTTATATACAGATAGAGACATACTTATATACAGATAGAGACAGACTTGTATACCAATTTTAAGATGCGAACACGTCACCATGAACACAAAAAGAGCAATGTTCAACACAATCTTTCTCCCTACATTATGTTACCAGTGCCAAACCTGGACGCTGACAACAAACGATAGAAGAAAACTAGTCACGACAGAGATGAAGTGTCTACGCAGAATGCTGGGTGTAACAAGAAGAGACCGGTTGAGAATTGAAGACATCAGGAAAAAAGTGGGTACAATATTAGTACTAGACTTCATCAAGAAACAACAAATTAAATGGTTCGGTCACGTAAGCAGATTACCATCAGACAATGCACCCCAAAGAGCAATGCTGCTCCGATACAATGGGTACAAAGCAAAAGGCCGGCCACGCAAAAGATGGACCTCAGAGATAACAGAGGCGACGAAAGAGACCATCTACGAAGCGCATACTAGGGCCCGTTTTAGAAATATCTTCCTGACCTGACGCTGTGAGGCATACAGGATTCGAGAAAGAAGAAGAAGAAGAAGAAGAGACAGACTTATATACAGATAGAGACAGACTTATATACAGATAGAGACATACGACAGATAGAGACATACGACAGATAGAGAGAGACATACGACAGATAGAGAGAGACATACGACAGATAGAGAGAGATATACGACAGATAGAGAGAGATATACGACAGATAGAGAGAGACATACGACAGATAGAGAGAGATATACGACAGATAGAGAGAGACATACGACAGATAGAGAGAGATATACGACAGATAGAGAGAGACATACGACAGATAGAGAGAGACATACGACAGATAGAGAGAGACATACGACAGATAGAGAGAGATATACGACAGATAGAGGAGACATACGATAGATATACGACAGATAGAGAGAGACATACGACAGATAGAGAGAGATATACGACAGATAGAGGAGACATACGACAGATAGAGAGAGACATACGACAGATAGAGAGAGCCATACGACAGATAGAGGAGACATACGACAGATAGAGGAGACATACGACAGAGAGAGAGACATACGACAGATAGAGAGAGACATACGACAGATAGAGAGAGACATACGACAGATAGAGAAGACATACGACAGATAGAGGAGACATACGACAGATAGAGGAGACATACGACAGATAGAGGAGACATACGACAGATAGAGAGAGACATACGACAGATAGAGGAGACATACGACAGATAGAGGAGACATACGACAGATAGAGGAGACATACGACAGATAGAGAGACATACGACAGATAGAGGAGACATACGACAGATAGAGAGAGACATACGACAGATAGAGGAGACATACGACAGATAGAGGAGATATACGACAGATAGAGAGAGACATACGACAGATAGAGAGAGACATACGACAGATAGAGAGAGATATACGACAGATAGAGGAGACATACGACAGATAGAGAGAGACATACGACAGATAGAGAGAGCCATACGATAGATATACGACAGATAGCGAGAGACATACGACATATAGAGACATACGACAGATAGAGGAGACATACGACAGATATACGACAGATAGAGAGAGATATACGACAGATAGAGGAGACATACGATAGATATACGACAGATAGAGAGAGATATACGACAGATAGAGGAGACATACGATAGATATACGACGAGATGAGAGAGACATACGACAGATAGAGAGAGACATACGACAGAGAGAGAGAGAGAGACATACGACAGATAGAGGAGACATACGACAGATAGAGAAGACATACGACAGATAGAGAGAGACATACGACAGATAGAGGAGACATACGACAGATAGAGGAGACATACGACAGATAGAGAGAGACATACGACAGATAGAGAGAGACATACGACAGATAGAGGAGACATACGACAGATAGAGAGAGACATACGACAGATAGAGAGAGACATACGACAGATAGAGAGAGACATACGACAGATAGAGGAGACATACGACAGATAGAGAGAGACCTACGACAGATAGAGAGAGACATACGACAGATAGAGGAGACATACGACAGATAGAGAGAGACATACGACAGATAGAGAGACATACGACAGATAGAGGAGACATACGACAGATAGAGAGAGACATACGACAGATAGAGAGAGACATACGACAGATAGAGGAGACATACGACAGATAGAGGAGACATACGACAGAGAGAGGAGACATACGATAGATATACGACAGATAGAGAGAGACATACGACAGATAGAGAGAGACATACGACAGATAGAGAGAGACATACGACAGATAGAGAGAGACATACGACAGATAGAGAGAGACATACGACAGATAGAGAGACATACGACAGATAGAGGAGACATACGACAGATAGAGAGAGCCATACGACAGATAGAGGAGACATACGACAGATAGAGAGAGACATACGACAGATAGAGGAGACATACGACAGATAGAGGAGACATACGACAGATAGAGGAGACATACGACAGATAGAGAGAGACATACTACAGATAGAGGAGACATACGACAGATAGAGAGAGACATACGACAGATAGAGGAGACATACGACAGATAGAGAGAGACATACGACAGATAGAGGAGACATACGACAGAGAGAGGAGACATACGACAGATAGAGAGAGACATACGACAGATAGAGAGAGCCATACGACAGATAGAGGAGACATACGACAGAGAGAGAGACATACGACAGATAGAGAGAGACATACGACAGATAGAGAGAGACATACGACAGATAGAGGAGACATACGACAGATAGAGAGAGACATACGACAGAGAGAGAGAGACATACGACAGATAGAGGAGACATAGACAGAAGAGAGAGACATACGACAGATAGAGGAGACATACGACAGAAGAGAGAGACATACGACAGATAGAGGAGACATACGACAGATAGAGGAGACATACGACAGATAGAGAGAGACATACGACAGATAGAGAGAGACATACGACAGAGAGAGACATACGACGAGAGAGAGAGACATACGACAGATAGAGAGACATGACAGATAGAGGAGACATACGACAGAAGAGAGAGACATACGACAGATAGAGGAGACATACGACAGAAGAGAGAGACATACGACAGATAGAGAGACATACAGACAGATAGAGGAGACATACGACAGATAGAGAGAGACATACGACAGATAGAGAGAGACATACGACAGAGAGAGGAGACATACGACAGATAGAGGAGACATACGACAGATAGAGGAGACATACGACAGATAGAGAGAGACATACGACAGATAGAGAGAGACATGACGAAGAGAGAGAGCATACGACAGATAGAGAGACATACGACAGATAGGAGACAATGACAATGAGAGAGACATAGACAGATAGAGAGACATACGACAGATAGAGAGAGACATACGACAGATAGAGAGAGACATACGACAAGATCTAAAAATGGAAAAACTTTGGCAGATAAATTTATCATGTACCGGAAACTGAAATATTTTGTTCCGATTTCACGTCACAAACTCCAGGTAGTTTCTCCAGGGCTGCGAAGAATCGAATCACCGTCTCGTCTCGTCGTGAAAGACGGCTATAAGGGGCTTGGAGGAACGGCGAATCCACACAAACAAAACAGCTACAGAAATAAAGATATAACAAAAGCTAAACTGCTCATGAAGATTATAGTTGTAGGAGACAGAAAGCTTCTAATGGTTAATGGCATTAGAAAAATATACAGTAAAGCTTAGCTAAACAGACATCAAAGACATGTATAAGACTAGGTTTGTGGTAGACATCAAAGACATGTATAAGACTAGGTTTGTCGTAGACATCAAAGACACGTATAAGACTAGGTTTGTCGTAGACATCAAAGACACGTATAAGACTAGGTTTGTGGTAGACATCAAAGACATGTATAAGACTAGGTTTGTGGTAGACATCAAAGACATGTATAAGACTAGGTTTGTGGTAGACATCAAAGACATGTATAAGACTAGGTTTGTGGTAGACATCAAAGACATGTATAAGACTAGGTTTGAGGTAGACATCAAAGACATGTATAAGACTAGGTTTGAGGCAGACAGAATGGGCACGAGATCGAATTGAGTGGGTTTCTTTGTTTGATCTCTGCTTTATGTACCATTAAATGCGATGTCAAATGTTGACGATGACATTTCGGGACATGAATCCTGGAAGACGAGTCACTGGACGACCAATACGACGATTTCAACAGAACATTAAGCAATTATTGAACACGACGATGGAGAATGCAGGAGCACTGGATGGAGAATACAGCAGCACTAGATGGAGAATACAGCAGCACTAGATGGAGATGAAAGAGTCATGCAGACCGGTTGTTATAAGAGTGATGTTCAACATAGGACATTCTTCGTGAAGACTTTAGCAAATGGACTGTGATGAGAGTTACGTTTAGCAAATGGACTGTGATGAGAGTTATGTTTAGCAAATGGACTGTGATGAGAGTTACGTTTAGCAAATGGACTGTGATGAGAGTTACGTTTAGCAAATGGACTGTGATGAGAGTTACGTTTAGCAAATGGACTGTGATGAGAGTTACGTTTAGCATAGGACATGATACAGGAAGAGTGTACTTTAAATGATGTATGTATGTTTGTTATATGTGTATACATGTGTGTGTGTGTGTGTGTGTGTGTGTATGATATTATCTTGTCTCAAATATCATCATCATCAAATAGCTTGTCTTGAGCAGAACTTTGCCACCCCAACAGTCCTCCGAAATTTCTCTCTCTCATAGGCCAGATATTCTCTCTCTCATAGGCCTCTGCAGCCGTCATGTTCAAATCATCAGTTACATCAGTCACATATACATGCACAATAAGCTTATAGCATGTGTTTGTGCAAACACTGTTCGATCGAACCTTACCTGATTATTCTGTGTCTAGCTAAAACGAAGCGTTTGTGAAAGACACTCCTCAGTAAAACCATTTTTTTGAATGGCTCGCTGGTTGTGTTCTTGGAAACGCTCGTATTGCTGGGCCGTGCAATGGGTGCCGTAGGAGGGGTAAGTGGTTCGAATCTTGTATTGTGTACGTTGTTTTTTTTTGAGGCTCCTACGACATGCTACATGAAGAGTCTTGTAAACAAGCTGTGACAAGAGTAAAGTTCAACATAGAACATACTACACGAAGAAATTTCCAGAATCTTTCAATATCAATAGCTCAATTATATTCCCATTTTGATGTTTGACTATTGATCACACAAAAATTATTTTATACTGTAACCTTTCTTTATTTAATTAGAGGAAGGGGGAATGATGTAGTTGCTTTATTTCTGTGATATTTGATATTGCCTAAAACTCTGTGTGATAGTATTGATTAATTAATTGTATCGATCTCTATAATTCCGTTGTTTGTGCTCTCGTGACGAAGACCTCATTGACATACAACACTGGTTGTTTGTCGTGACGAATACCTCATTTAACATAAACACTTGCTGTTTTGTCGTGACGAAGAACTCATTTGGCATGCACACTGGCTGTTTTGCCATGAAGAATGCATTATTTAACATATACAGCGGCAGTTCTCTTGTCGTGCTGTCGTAAAATCGTTTCTCGTGATTTTATTGCATTTTTTGATTACCACATCTTCACATTGTTTGTTGTTTTAGCACATGTACTTAAGATAGATATTCTAAAAAAGCGTTCCCTGATATATAGATTCGCCCGCGTGCCCAGCGTGTTCGTAGCGCGTTGGACTACGGGTGACTAGTCCTCTGTAAGTGCGGGTTCAACTCCGCGGACTGGCAGAAAAGCTACAGGTTCCCCAGATTTACGGTGTTCGTGGCACTGAGCCGAAGGGTTACGATGTCCATGACACCGAGCCGAAGAGCTTTGAGTTCAAGTGCTTCTGGATCGGAAAAAAAACCCAGATATATAGGTTCGCTAGGGACATTTTAAAACTGAGGAATAATGCCTTCGTTCGAAAACTGTCTTCATTAAACTCTCAGGTGAACTAGTTTTTCTTTTATCTTAGAAAGTGCTTCTTCTTTTTCTTCTTCTTTGTTCTTCCAATGCTCCACATCGACCACTTGTTAACTACTCTGTGTGATTAGTATGGGATTTGAGCTTAAGATCGATTGTACTTTGTGTCAGTTATGCGTTTACAAGTCTATAAGTACGCCAGCACCTCCAATTTCTGTGATACTTTTATTTACTAGGTAGCTACCCTAGGTCTTACTTCAGTCGCCTCTTACGACATGCCTTGTAGGTCGCAGTGGTACTATTCTTTGCTTCCTTGCGGGCACCGGCACCATACGGTCTAGGAAATGGGGGCAAACGTTAACAAAGCTGATAGCACGCTGCGCTAGTGAGCGTGTGCCGTGGAAATTCCAGGGTTCGAGGCCATGACTACGCCTAAATTCAAAGCTATGGAAAAAACATATCAGAAATGACATATTTCTAGTTTTCCAGAGGTGGAAATATCGGTTATATTTTCTCGAGTATATTTAATAACATTCGACCTGGTTTTCAACCACATAAGGTGAATGCATATTGTTCAATATGACATATTTGTCAATCAAGTGACATGCCTGCCGGCGTAGGCTATCATGTATCTCCACAACTTTCTCTCATTGGTGCAGTTAATAAGTTTTGACGTGGATCTTTTGTCAAACCAAGATGTCAGACAATTCAAAATGTTCTCTGTTTTCCACGAACTCTCCTTCCCTGCATTTTACCTGTTGTCGCCAAATATTCTAAACCTTTTCTTGGCATTATATGCCAGAAGAACCTTTATTGTCTAATTTTATTCTTATCATAAAGTTTCTTTGTGCTCAATGACTGTTTTAAACTCTCCTCGCCTGATTTACGGGCCAAATTTTCTCGGGTTACAGAAGAGTAACCTCATGTTATCGTGCACACTGTAAGCAGGGGACTCAAATTTGGCGTGAAAGATGAGGTTCCTGAAACTGTAGAGGTCTCAAGCGTTTAGCGAGGCGAGCATTCCAAACTACTCATCAGTGCAACGTAAACCAATGTGCAAGTAAAACTTCTGAGCAAAGATCAAACATATCACAAAGAGTGATTAAAATTGGGCGTAAAGAACGAACGCAAAGAAGAAGAAGAAGAAGAAGAAAACCTCATCAATTGTTTTCTTAGCTGTCTATGAAATTGTCAGCATTCTTCTGTAAAACCACATCACTGTGTCTTCCAGTTATCTTATTAATTGCTTGTTCATTGTTCATGAGTCGTGGCTATTCATACGCATTTGTTTCAATATTGCACTGTATATTTGTGTTCGCAGTGTCATTGGTAAAGAATTCACGCATAGTGTGATTTTCATTTCATAAAGTATTTATGTACGAATAACCTGAGATTCGCTGATGATACTGTCTTAATAGCAAGAAATGAAATGGAGCTCCAGAAATTAGTTGATAAGGTTGTGACAGAAGGTAACAACAAAGGACTCAGTTTGAATATTAAGAGTTTGAATATTAAGAACTCAGAAGTTACGATCATATCCAAAAAGCAGACTTTGACAAAATGCACCATCACAGAAAATGGGACTGAGCTAAGACAAGTGCAGCAATTTAAATACCTCGAGTCCTGGTAACATCAGATGGCAGATGTCGATCAGAAATAAAGAGCAGAATAGGACAAGCAAAAATATCGTCCTTGAAAATGAGAAGCATTATCTGCAACAAGTTATTGTCAATTCCGACCAGAATGCGAGTTATTCAGTGCTACATAGAACCAATACTGACATACGGATGCGAGTCATGGACAATGAACACACAGATCGAAAAATCTCTGAGAGTCACAGAAATGTGGTTTTACAGAAGTATGATGAGAATCCCATGGACTGCTAAAATGACTAATGTTGAGGTGTTGAATGAGGTCAAGACACAGAGAAAACTTATCATCAATAGAATAAAGAGGCAGCTATCATTTTTCGGGCATGTGATGAGGAAGGGAGGTTTAGAACACACTGTGACAACCGGTAAAATCGAGGGTAGACGAGACAGAGGAAGGCAGAGAGAGACAATTTTGAATAACCTGACTTCATGGCACGGTAGAGCGTCAACATCTGAGTTGATAGCAAACACAAAGACAGAGATTTGTAGAGATTCATGATCGACTATGCAGTCGGCACGGCACCTGATAATGACATATGTACGAATGAAAATTTTACAAATAAAAAAACCCCACTGTATAGTAGTACCACATCTACTAGATTACATTATATCATGGTGTCGTTAGATCTAATTGTTTATATTGGATTCTGTTAGAACTTAGCAATGCTAATCTACTCCCCTAGAAGTAAGCAGTCATATTTGCTTGCTTGATTGCTTCAAGTTGTTATTAGATTCAACACTCAAATTCTTATTTTAGAAATAAATTGATCTAGCTTGCCTTGTTGAAAATCGATTAAAAGGAATTTCGAATTCGACTTTACAGACCCATCGTTGCAGGTTGAGAAATCATGTTTCTACAAGATTACCTTCAGGCCAGCTAGAGCTGATTTTTGACGAGTTTTTGAGGGAAAACTCAATCGACTGAAAGGAAAAAGAAACATTACAGGAAGAACATGAATTCTTTAATATCGGTTATTCATCTGCGTTTTGTTTTTGCCTTCTTGTCGGTCTTCTTCTTGTTTTACTTTCACTTCATCATCCTCGTTTTCTTCTCTTCATTCTTCTTCGGTTTTTGTCTTCCTCCTCTTCTTCTTTATCTTCAGTTTTAAAAAAACCAACTTTTGTTCGTCTCTTCCTTCGATTTCTATTCTTTTTCTGTCTTATTGTTTTGTCTTTTTCGTTTTCTTCTTCGTCATATCTTTCTTTTTCTTCCTCTTCTTCGTTTTCTACTTCTTCCATTCCGACTTCTATTACTTCTTTTCTGGCTTCTACTACTTCTTCGTTCTCTTCTTCTTCTTATTCATCATCATCTTCTTTGTTTTCTATGTCTTCTTCTGTTCCTTTTTCTTCATCTAGTATTTCTTCTTCTTCTGCTTCCTCTTCATATTTGTCCTTTTCTTATTCCTTGTTTTATACTTTTCTAAATCCTTTCCCTTTTCGTTTTCCATTTTTATTTTTTTCTTACCTTTCTCGTAATTGTCCTCTAGTTCTTTTATTTCTTCCTTCTTTGCCTTTTGTTATTCGTTTACTGTTATGTCTTCACATCTTCTACTTCTATTTCTTCCTCATCTTCATCTTCTACTGAACATTTTCTAGTAATACTTCTTCTTTTTCTCAATCGTCTACGTCTTATTCTATTTTGTTTTCCATTTTTTCGTTTACTTCTTCTATTTCGACGTAAAACAAATCTTTAGCCCCCGACACAGATGAAAATAGTATATAGACTGGAGAATGATAAACAAAAAGATATTTAGAATTTGTTGAAATCACCATTATATGTTCTATAGTTCATATGTACGGTTCCAATTTCACTGCAACGGGTCACCCCATAATTCCAAGAGACTACGAGGCAGACTAAGAAAACGACGGAGAACAAGATAAAGAGCAAGAGACTACGAGGCAGACCAAGAAAACGACGGAGAACAAGATAAAGAGCGAGAGACTACGAGGCAAACTAAGAAAACGACGAAGAACAAGATAAACAGCGAGAGACTAAGGGCAGACCAAGAAAACGACGGAGAGATAATAGGGAAATGAAGAGATAAGCATGTTAGAGATATAAGGGCTCGAAAGTGAGACGATCGAAGCTAGTGTTATCTGCAGCAATCAACAAGGCCGAAAGTAAGACGATCGAAGCTAGTGTTATCTGCAGCAATCAACCTTAAGGGCTCGGAAAGCTGAAGACGATCGAAGCTAGTGTTATCTGCAGCAATCAACCTTAAGGGCTCGGAAAGTTGAAGAAGAAGAAGATGTAATCCATTGCTATCTTTTTGTTTCCACATCAAATGATAGAAGAAAACTAGCCACAACATAAAGTAAGCGTCTACGCAGAATGCAGGATCAATAAGAGACCGGTTTAGAAATGAAGACATCAAGGAAAAAGTGAGTACAACATCAATACTAGACTTCATCAAGAAACAACAAATTAAATAGTTCGGCCACATAAGTAGATTATCAACAGACAGTGTGCCTCAATTTGAAATGTTTTTCTGATACAATGGAAACAAAGCAAAAGACTGTCCAAGCAAAAGGTGGACGTTAGAGATAACAGAGGCGATGAAAAACACTGTTTATGCAGCACACACAAAAGACAGTTCTAGAAATCTCTTCTTATCCTGACTCTGTAAGACAAAACAGGATTAGAGAAAAGAAGAAGAAGAATTATAACTTACACCTACATCTGAAGTCGGGGTAAAGTTCGCCTGAATGACGAGAGACACTGATAATAGGAAAACAAATCTTCACGGAAATAATAAGTCAGAGGCGCCATAGCAGACGCCATAACTACATCTGAATTCATATCGAGCCCAAAGTCGTCACTTATAGCAGCACAGGGTTATTGTTGAAACTTCACATCACAGGGTTATTGTTGAAACTACACAGCACAGGGTTATTGTTGAAACTTCACAGCACAGGGTTATTGTTGAAACTTCACAGTGCTGCTTCAGACTCAGAAAGGAAACATAACTTAGCAAGTATTCTGGTCTAGTGCACAGTAGTGATGTCAACCTACAGTCTCATTCTGGAAGCAGTTGTTGTGTAGACACAGTTCTGTTTGTTTACAGTCTCACTCTGGAAGCAGTTGTTGTGTAGACACAGTTCTGTTTGTTTACAGTCTCACTCTGGAAGCAGTTGTTGTGTAGACACGGTTCTGTTTGCTGACAGCCTCACTCTGGAAGCAGTTGTTGTGTAGACACAGTTCTGTTTGTTTACAGTCTCACTCTGGAAGCTGTTGTGTAGACGCAGTTCTGTTTGTTTACAGTCTCACTCTGGAAGCTGTTGTGTAGACGCAGTTCTGTTTGTTTACAGTCTCACTCTGGAAGCAGTTGTTGTGTAGACGCAGTTCTGTTTGTTTACAGTCTCACTCTGGAAGCAGTTGTTGTGTAGACACAGTTCTGTTTGTTTACAGTCTCACTCTGAAGCAGTTGTGTGTAGACGCAGTTCTGTTTGTTTACAGTCCACTCTGAAGCAGTTGTTGTGTAGACGCAGTTCTGTTTGTTTACAGTCTCACTCTGGAAGCAGTTGTTGTGTAGACACAGTTCTGTTTGCACACAACCCTACCACAAACTGGTTATTGGTTATTGAATCGACGTAACGCTCCTGTGGTGCCGGGGCCCGCAAGGGAAGCAAAGAATAGTACTACTGCAACCTACAGGGCATGTCGTAAAGAGGCGACTGAAGTGGGAGCCTAGGGAAGCTACCCTAGTAAATGAAAGCGTAGAAGAAATCGGATGTGCTTGTCTAATTGTAGACGCATAACTGACAAACGTACAATCGCTCTTAGGCTCATATCACATACAAATCACACAGAGTAGTTAACATGGGGTCGATATGGAGCGTTCGAAGAAGAAGAATCGATGTCATAGCGCTTCGTGCAGAACACAATTGCTCAGTCTCAACAACATATGTATACTATAGACTGATGATGATTCATGGTGTTGGCTGGTTACACAGACTGATGTGATGATTCATGGTGTTGGCTGGTTACACAGACTGATGTGATGATTCATGGTTTGGCTGGTTACACAGACTGATGGATGGTTCATGGTGTTGGCTGGTTAACAGACTGATGTGATGATTCATGGATTGTGCTGGTTACACAGACTGATGTAATGATTCATGGTGTTGGCTGGTTACACAGACTGATGTGATGATTCATGGTGTTGGCTGGTTACACAGACTGATGTGATGATTCATGGTGTTGGCTGGTTACACAGACTGATGTGATGATTCATGGTGTTGGCTGGTTACGCATACTGATGTGATGATTCATGGTGTTGGTTGGTTACACAGACTGATGTGATGATTCATGGTGTTGGCTTGTTACATAGATTTCTCAAACTGTCTCTCTGTCACATGCATATCTACTTGTGCAGTATATAATTCGAAACTCCTTAAATCGCTGGATAGATTCAATATCAATTTTAGTGTCCTCATCCAACAGTAAGTCACCAAGAGACTAAAGAACTTCCCTTTATCTATCCTAAACTCCCTGACAATCGGTGCTGTCGATGCAAGCCTACCCGCTCTTTCATTGCTGCAAACACCTCCATGACTATGACAGTAGATCCACATGAACCTCTGGAGAATGGAAACATCTATAGACGACATTCACTCATACCGCAATCTGTCATTATGAATCTTCCGAAGCATCTAATAAGAGTCCGATAAAACAACAGCCCCAGTAAGCAGAATCCCAGAGATGCGCTGAAGGACAGCAGTAACGGCCTCAACATCATCCTCAACTAGAAGCAGTTGTCCTGTATGTCCCACTTCGCTCTGCAACAACCCTAACATGCGGGCTAGACAGAAACCCCTACCTGACCACAATGCACATACCCATCGGTGTAAACAACAACATCATCGTCACCACGTGTATTATCTTTTATCAACTGATTAACTTCGAGTTCATCCTTCATGTTACCGATCCCAATCTCGACATTCTATACACTAACCACGAAACCCCCCGCCAGATTTATCAACACGATATTGTAAATCTACACACTTATTTTTGTATGCAATGACGTCATCAAATCATGGCTACCTTTGATCAATAGACTGCAATATCAAGATTGATGTGTTTATATCAAGCAATAAATCAAGAATATGATCAACTAGACGTACCTATTTCTTTTTGTTTCATTTCTATCCATGACTCATCATCACTTGATATATTTATAAACATTGTGGTTTTCTCTTTTCACCGTCTATCATTTTCTGATTATTTTCTTTTCTTTTACCATACTTTTCCAAATGTTAATTTACCTGCATAAATTTCTCTTACATTAATTGTCCTGATGTTAATTTCTCCAGTGTGTTGCGAAGGCTCGCAAGGGGAGCAAAGAATAGTAACACTACGACCTACAAGGAATACCGTAAGAAGCGACTGATGTAGGGGCCTAGGAAATCTATCCTAGTAAATAAAAAGCGTCGCAGAATTCAGATGTGCTGGCCTACATGTAGGTGCCTAACTGGCGCAATTTACACTCACTCTTAGGCTCAGATCACATACAAATCAAAAGAGTGGTTAACAAGTGGTTGATATGGAGTGTTCTAAGAAAAAGGAGAAAATGTGTGTCTCCTACTATAATTTCTCCTATTATAATTTCTCCTACTATAATTTCCCCTACTATAATTTCTCCTACTATAATTTCTCCTACTATAATTTACTCCTACTATAATTTCTACTATATCTATAATTTCCTCCTACTGTAATTCCTCTACTGTAATTTCTCCTTCTATAATTTCTCCTATTATAATTTCTCCTACTATAATTTCTCCTACTATAATTTCTCCTACTATAATTTCTCCTACTATAATTTCTCCTAATCTCATAATGTCTCTACTATAATTTCACTATACTATAATTTTTGTTTTATAATTTCTCCTACTATAATTTCTCCTACTATAATTTCTCTTACTATAATTTCTCCTACTATAATTTCTCCTACTATAATGTCTCTACTATAATGTCTCTATATAATTTTTTATAATTTTTCCTACTATAATTTCTCCTACTATATTCTATATAATTTCTCCTACTATAATTTCTCTATATAATTCTCTACTTAATTCTCTACTATAATTTCTCCTACTATAATTTTCCTACTTAATTCCTCTACTGTAATTCTCTATAATTCTCTACTATAATTTCTCCTACTATAATTCTCTATAATTTCTCCTACTTAATTCCTCTCTACTATAATTTCTCCTACTATAATGTCTCTACTATAATTTCTCCTACTATAATTTCTCCTACTATAATTTCTCCTACTATAATTTCTCCTACTATAACTTCTACTAAATTTCTCCTACTATAATTTCTCCTACTATAATTCTCCTTAACTCATAATTTCTCCTCTATAATTTCTCCTACATAATTTCTCTATAATTCTCTACTATAATTTCTCTACTATAATTTCTCCTATTATAATTTCTCTACTATAATTTCTCTACTATAATTTCTATATAATGTCTCTACTATAATTTCTCTACTATAATTTTTTATAATTTCTCTACTATAATTCTCTACTAATTCTATAATTTCTCTACTATAATTTCTCTATAATTCCTACTATAATTTACCTGACGTTAATTTTTCCGATTATAATTTCCTTATATTTTCTCTACATGGAAGTTAGAACAACAGTAACAGTTAGTCTCATACATGAAGTTAGCACGACACAGTAACAGTTAGTCTCATACATGGAAGTTAGAACGACACAGTAACAGTTAGTCTCATACATGGAAGTTAGAACGACACAGTAACAATTAGTCTCATACATGGAAGTTAGAACGACACAGTAACAATTAGTCTCATACATGGAAGTTAGAACGACACAGTAACAATTAGTCTCATACATGGAAGTTAGAACGACACAGTAACAATTAGTCTCATACATGGAAGTTAGAACGACACAGTAACAATTAGTCTCATACATGGAAGTTAGCACGACACAGTAACAATTAGTCTCATACATGGAAGTTAGCACGACACAGTAACAATTAGTCTCATACATGGAAGTTAGCACGACACAGTAACATTAGTCTCATCATGGAGTTGACGACACGTACATTAGTCTAAGAGTTAGCACGACACAGTAACAGTTAGTCTCATACATGGAAGTTAGCACGACACAGTAACAATTAGTCTCATACATGGAAGTTAGCACGACACAGTAACATTAGTCTCATACATGAAGTTAGCACGACACAGTAACAGTTAGTCTCATACATGGAAGTTAGCACGACACAGTAACAGTTAGTCCCATACATGGAAGTTAGCACGACACAGTAACAGTTAGTCTCATACATGGAAGTTAGCACGACACAGTAACATTAGTCTCATACATGAAGTTAGCAGACACAGTAACAGTTAGTCTCATACATGGAAGTTAGCACGACACAGTAACAGTTAGTCTCATACATGGAAGTTAGCACGACACAGTAACATAGTCCTCATAAGTACGACATAAGTTGTCCACATGGAAGTTAGCACGACACAGTAACAGTTAGTCTCATACATGGAAGTTAGCACGACACAGTAACAGTTAGTCTCATACATGGAAGTTAGCACGACACAGTAACAGTTAGTCTCCATACATGGAAGTTAGCACGACACAGTAACATAGTCCACATGGAAGTTAGAACGACACAGTAACAATTAGTCTCATACATGGAAGTTAGCACGACACAGTAACAATTAGTCTCATACATGGAAGTTAGAACGACACAGTAACAATTAGTCTCATACATGGAAGTTAGCACGACACAGTAACAGTTAGTCTCATACATGGAAGTTAGCACGACACAGTAACAGTTAGTCTCGATTACTAACATGGAAGTTAGAACAACACAGTAACAGTTAGTCTCATACATGGAAGTTAGCACGACACAGTAATAGTTAGTCCCATACATGGAAGTTAGCACGACACAGTAACAGTTAGTCTCATACATGGAAGTTAGCACGACACAGTAACAGTTAGTCTCATGATCAGCAGAAGTTAGACGACACAGTAACAATTAGTCTCATACATGGAAGTTAGCACGACACAGTAACAGTTAGTCTCATACATGGAAGTTAGAACAACACAGTAACAGTTAGTCTCATACATGGAAGTTAGCACGACACAGTAACAGTTAGTCTCATACATGGAAGTTAGAACAACACAGTAACAGTTAGTCTCATACATGGAAGTTAGCACGACACAGTAATAGTTAGTCCCATACATGGAAGTTAGCACGACACAGTAACAGTTAGTCTCATACATGGAAGTTAGCACGACACAGTAACAGTTAGTCTCATACATGGAAGTTAGCACGACACAGTAACAATTAGTCTCATACATGGAAGTTAGCACGACACAGTAACAGTTAGTCTCATACATGGAAGTTAGAACAACACAGTAACAGTTAGTCTCATACATGGAAGTTAGCACGACACAGTAACAGTTAGTCTCATACATGGAAGTTAGCACGACACAGTAACAGTTAGTCTCATACATGGAAGTTAGCACGACACAGTAATAGTTAGTCCCATACATGGAAGTTAGCACGACACAGTAACAGTTAGTCTCATACATGGAAGTTAGCACGACACAGTAACAATTAGTCTCATACATGGAAGTTAGCACGACACAGTAACAATTAGTCTCATACATGGAAGTTAGCACGACACAGTAACAGTCTCATACATGGAAGTTAAAACGACACAGTAACAATTAGTTGGATTTACTAACATTTGTTGTTTTCTTCTTTGCATATTCTCAAACGGATATCCCAGAGTGATTCACAAAAGCCACATTAGTCTGAAGGGCCAGGCCATCCTAGCACAGTTTCTTCATTATTCCCATATAGTACAGTGTTCTGTTCTCTGTGCCATTCATTCTCTAGTTTCGGGGGTCTCTGTGGCTAAGTGGTTAAGCCTTGCTTGTGTTCCGAAGGTCTGGGTTCGAATCCGCGCTGTGCCGTTCTTTTCACGGTTGCATTTTCACAGAGATCCAAGGTATTGCTTGTGAAGCTATGGAGTTCCTGGATTGTGAAATACACTCGGCAGGTGGCTGGCCATTTCTGCTGAGAGGGACCGAGCAACATGGGTTAAAACCCGCTGCAATGAAGCCAATCCTTCGGCTTTAGATCCTTTTATATTCTCCTGCTTACCTTGCTTACTTTACTTACTTGCTTACTTACTTACGTGCTTACTTTGCTTACTCTTTACTTACAGTGCTTACTTTTGACTTACCGTGCTTACTTTACTTACCGTGTCTTACTATAGCTACTTTACTTACCTGTTCTTACTTTGCTTACTTACCTGTCTTACCTTGCTTACTTACTTACTCTTTGCTTACTTTACTTACCTTGCTTATTTTTACTTACCTTGCTTATACTGCTTATCCTTTTGCTGAAACCGAGTATCCACATTTTCTGAGTTGTGAGAGAGAATGGAAGTTGTCTCCAGAGATACCGTGTGTAAGATCTGTACATCTTCATCAAATAGCTTGTCCTGAGCAGAACTTTGCCACATTAAGTCCTTCGGAATTTCTCTCTCTTGTACGTCAGTTGTCCCGCCTCTGCAACCGTTATGCTCAAACCATCAGTTACATCCTGAATCCATCTTCTTCATGGTCTTCCTCTTATCCTCTTTGCCAGTATGACTCCTTCCATGATGGTCTTCTCAGCCCTCGTGTTTATATGTTCAAATACTTCAATTTTCTCATTAATATTTGTACCATCAGCCATTTAAAAAGAAAAATTTGAGTTCTTTCTGGATATATCTATTTGTTTTCTTCTCTGTCCATGATAAACGAACGACTCTTCTGTAACACTTATATTCAAAAGCAGATATATGCTTTTCCACCGCCTTATTAAATGTCCATGCTTCACACCCATACGTTCTTCTTCTTCTTTTGTCGTCACACTGTTACCGTGTTGTTGTCCAGTGTCGTGGTTTTCTGTTTTGTCTTGCGCTGTTCTGGTGGCTTGGTGATTGTTATATTTCCTCTTTAACAGATTCTACTATGCCATCTAACCATCTTTATCGTGGTCTTCCTCTTGCCTTCTTTATTGATGTTCTGTTGTAGAAAATTTTGTATACTTTGGAGTTAGGATGCATTCTTGCCCCAAACGTTGCCGCTGAAAATATGCATGGTCTTAGTATTCTGATCTTTGTTTTCATATCCGCCTCATTCCATACAGCTTTCTTCTTCTTCTTCGCGTTCGTTCTTTACGACCAATTTTAATCACTTTGTTATTTGTTTGATCTTTGCCAAGAACGTGTATACGTTGCACATTGGTTGGTAGGCCCTAAACGCATAGACTTCTACACGTTTAGGACACATGCATCCGATTTCAGCCAACATACTGATTTTAGTTGTTTAATGTTCTGCTACTGGCACTACGAGTCTACGAGCTTGTTGAAAGAGACTGTGGGCAATTTGGGACGCACTGAGTGCTTAAATATCGATTATATTTGTTCCTGTTTTCTGTTCTTTTGTTGTTTATTATACACTCCATGAGGTTATTCTAACATAACTAGAGTTACTGAACCAATACTCTCTTGGGATGGGTGTATAGCTCTGACAGCACTAATTACGCCACAATTATTGCTAATTATTGGGTATATTGTTAATGTTTCCATCCCCAGGGAAATACGATTTTTACACTTATTTTGTCATCTCTCTTATTTCGGTGTAGAGTTCTACAGAACTGTATTCCATACACAGGAGAAGGTGGGTAAGTGTTAGTATAGATAGAATCTAAATATAAAAATGAAAATTGAGTGCAACCATACCAACTATCTCTTCCCTAGTTGTTGAATTGTTGGGCATCAAAGACAATAAATGGTTATAAAATCTATTCAGCTATTTAAGACAATGTACGGCAATCTGAAGTGGTCAGACCGGATCAGTTCAGGAAAAACCCGTGGGAGGCTGCGGTAATACTGGATAAATGTATAATGTCGACGTGGACAAGTATATACAGATTCAATAAGAAAGAAAAAGGAAATATGAAAATGACAACATTTGACCTTTTGACCATAGATTTTATCAAAAACCAACTACAAAATACGGAATATAAATGTCAATTATTGTCTTCAGCTATCAAAGGAATTTGGAATTATAAAGCACTACATATGTCTCTATTGACAAACATGTATTAAAACCAGGAAAAGACTTTACATACATAGGATCATTTTTAACTAACATAGATGCAATAATGCAAATGAAATCATAGGACAAACGGTACCAATTTTGAAATGCAAACATATTGCTATGAACACTAAAAGTCTATTGTACAGCATTCTCTTTCTCCCAACATTATTATATCAGTGCCAAACCTGGAAGCTGACATTAAATGATAGAGAGGAAAACAAAACTAGTCACGACAGAGATAGAGTGTCTGCGCAACATGCTGGGAGTATCAAGAACAGACCGGTTGAGAAATGAAGACAGCAGGAAAAAAGTGGGTACAACATCAGTTCTTAGCTTTATCAAGAAACAACAATATTAAATGGTTGAGCTATACAAGCAGATTATCAACACACAGTGCGCCTCAACGTACAATGTTACTCAACTACAGTACAAGTTACAAGATCGTTGACGCAAAAGATGAACCACAGAAATGGAACGCAGAAGATAAACTGTATGGCGTGGTGATAATCTAGCCAGATGGCTGCCTTTATTAGATAATCTGAAATCCCAATCTAGGAGAACGCAGAAGACAAACTGTATGGCGTGGCTGATAATCTGAGCCAGATGGCTGCCTTTATTAGAGAATCCAAAATCCAAGTGAGAACGCAGAAGACAAACTGTGCGTGGCTGATAATCTGAGCCAGATGCTGCTTTATTAGATAATCTGAAATCCCAACGTGAGAACGCAGAAGACAAACTTATGGCGTGGTGATAATCTGAGCCGATGGCTGCCTTTATTAGAGTCAAATCCCAATCTGTGAGAGCAGAAGATAAACTAGGCGTGGTGATAATCTGAGCCAGATGGCTGCCTTTATTAGATAATCTGGCAGAATCCCAAGTTAGAGTACCAGAGACAAACTGAGCGTGGTTGATAATCTGAGCAGATGGAACTGCCTTATTAGAAATCGAAATCCCAATCTAGTGAGAACGCAGAGAAGACAAACTGTATAGGTAGTATATATTCTGAGACAGAACGAGGCTGGTTTAATTGAATAAGTCAATATGCATACCTTATGATATCACTGAGAGACTAGCATCTATGTGCTGTGGTGATATCATGTCAGTTCAGTATCATCATCTTGTTGAATCCGTGTGCTTCCTTCGTCTTCTTCTTCTCTTCTTCTTCGAACTCTCCATATCGACCACATGTTAACCACTCCTTGTGATTTGTATGCGATCTGAGCCTAAGAACGATTGTACATTGTGCCAGTTATGCGCATACAAGTAGGTCAGCATATCCGATTTCTGCGATTCTTTTTATTTATTAGGCTAGCTTCCCTAGGTCTTCTTACATCAATCGCCTCTTACGGCATGCTTTGTAGGTCGCAGTGTTACTATTCTTTGCTTCCTTGCGGGCCCCGGCACCACACGGTTGAATCTGGTGCTTTCTTTTTTTAATCAAAACAGCTCAAGCGAAAAATCAGCATCTGGCATTAACACCAGATCTCCAGAGTTTCTACCTGCCTGCCTGCCTGCCTGCCTGCCTGCCTGTCTGCCTACCTGCCTGTCTGCCTACCTACCTACCTACCTCCCTACCTCCTCCTCCTACCTCCTACACTCCTACCTCCTCCTGCACCTCCTACCCTACCCCTCCTCCCCTCCCTCCTCCCTCCTCCTCCCTACCTCCTCCTACCACTCCTACCCCTACCTCACTCCTCCTCCTACCTACCTACCCCCTCCCCTCGCACTCCTACCTCCTACCTACCTCACTCCTCTACCTACCCCTCCTACCCACCTCCTCATCTACCTACCTACCTCCCTACCTCACTCCTACCTCCTCCACCACCTACCTCCATCTCCTACCACCTACCTCCTACCTACCTACCTCCACACCTACCCCTACCTCCTCCTACCTCCATGCCTGCCGCCTACCTACTTATCTCGAGTCTCTAAGATAAGTGTTGTTTCCTGCAGTGTAATTGGTAGTGATTTTTCATATTGGATTTTCATTTGAATACAAATCTGCTACTCGATGTCTTCTCTCTATTGTACATCTTCCATCTGATGTCATGAATTTTCCCAGAATTCTAAATTTGCATCGATGGACTTGTTTCAGTGGTTTGTTATTTATTTTGATATTGCACTGTTTCTTGGAGATAACTATTACTTCTGTTTTCTTTATATTCATGCTTAATCCTTTTTTTAAAATTACTTTCTCTCACTAATATGTCTATCAAGTCTTGTAGATCTTTTGTAGCCATGAGAATTGTGTCATCAGTGTATGTTAGATTGTTCATATTATGTCCAGATTGAAAGAGATGGGTGTTAATATTGGTGCAGCCGAAAAGAACGACATACTAAATATGCAAAGAGATTGATTAATCAACATCGAACTGGCGTGTTGGGTCGCTGGACGCTACTGGATTTGCTGAGGCGGAGATCGGAGCACCTATGGACATGTCCGGAGTGCTATGATGATAGTCCTCATATAACTGATAACTGATATTATGTCCGCCAACTGTTATTCCTGCCTTTTATTCTAAATGTCTCATGATGGTTTCACTGTATAGGTTGAACAGGTCTGGTGAGAGTATGCATCCTTGTCTTACTTCTAATTGTATCGCCTGGTAGTTTCCACACTGATTCTCTCGTTGGATGGCTGCGCTTTGTTGCCAGTACATATTCTTGATCAGTCTAAGATCTTTCCCATTAACATTTATACTTTCTAACATCCGAATTATTTCTCAATGTTTTACTTTATCAAAAGCTATCGAGTAATTTATGAAACATAAGTCCAACTTCATTTCTATCGATCTTTCAATGATTGTTCCTATTATATTACTGCGTTATTGGTTCCCTTGCGTTCAACGAAACCATATTTTTGTTCATGAGCTTGTAGTCTTATTTTGCTGCGTACTCTTCTCATGTCAGAGTTTGTGGTTTCAACAGTAGTGAGCTCGATCACAACCCAAACTACCTGATTCAAACTCCGCGACAGGCAGTTTGGAAGCAAATTTGTTCCCTTGGGATTTTTTACGAAAGTATACATCGCCGTTCATAAAGCAATGACAAACTACTGAACGAATAAGTGGTGCCAGGACCGTGCGGTATATTTTCTCAACATGATGCAAGTCTTTGAAATGCTGCTCCTTAAATGTTTTTCTTTAAAATAACCTTCAATTGTGATTTTGATTTTGCTGCTTATGTCGCCTCCCTTACGGAGCCACCTGATGCAGCTGCCTCTCTGTATCATAGCACAGCACGGCCCTGAGTGATGCCTAGAAAATCAACGACTCGTTTGCTGTGGTTGATGGCTAAGTCCTGTAAAAGATATGCTACGAGTTTCACTTTTCTCATGCTGATACTGAAATGTAATTTTCTCATGTGTAACACGATCAAAAAGTAATCATCATACGGTAATACAAATAAGTTGTTAAAATTCGTTTTTAGTCACAGATTGTCATTTTAGGACCGTTAGGAACTTATTGATTTATTCTTCATGTTGTGTGAGAAGTGACATTCTTCTCCTCTCTTGTATCCTTTGTTTGATAAAGGTCTTTTGGTCGAAACGTTGCTGTGTATTGTTTTTGTATTTTGTAAAACTACAGTACTTTGTTTTTATATGTTTCAACATTGCTACATAGTTTTACTGCAGTCTTCCCTTATATCTAATACAATTTCACAAAAGTGGGAAGACTATCTCCACGCGAGTGCTGTAGAAACAATATTACAAAAGTGGAAAGGAAGACTATTCCCACGCGAGTGCTGTAAAAACAATATTACAAAAGTGGGAAGACTATCTCCACGCGAGTGCTGTAAAAACAATATTACAAAAGTGGGAAGGAAGACTATGTGGGAAGGAAGACTATCTCCACGCGAGTGCTGTAAAAACAATATTACAAAAGTGGTAAGGAAGACTATCCCCACGCGAGTGCTGTAAAAAAAAAAAGAAGTAAATATTGTGTAATTCAGACATGATTTTTGTCTCACTTAAAATTCCGATTAACGTTAAATCCAGCTTAGTAGCGTCGGGCTCCATAGATCTATTATGCGGGTACGGCGCTGGACAGCGTAGTAGCATAGGGCGCCATAGATCTATTATTCGGGCGCCATATATTATGCGTGCACGGCGCTGGGCACATCTATCTGATATGCCTCTCTAAGTGAGACAACAGTGCACTCAGACCTGGTCATATTTATTACATGCATGACGTCAGCAGACTATAATCAAGATGGCAGCCACTTAGAATAATGTATCGCAGAAGAACAATATGTAGATATTTTTGTTCTAAAAGGACTGTAAGAAACGAGCAGATATTCATCAGGGCATAAAGGGCATCCTCCCAACGGTGTCCCCATGGTGTACTTAATGGGCGGGTTTAAGTATCCCAGTAACCCAGAGAGCTATGTCAGAGGTATCATTGCTGTTGGTAGGTTTAATTATGCCGAACAGATCAAAGAATAGGGATCAGACTAAGAGGGGCACCCATACACTTTAGGCTGAAGGGGTTTTCCGTTGGGTTGGAGGCCCATCATAGAAAAACAAGGTAGCTACTGAAACGTCAACAGATCTTTTCAAAATCAGATTCTAGGAGAGCAGTTGAGAATTGAGATGGCAACATTGTATATGACGAGTTTGGATCAAACTCGCAAGTTTTGCACCGGGTTTACCTACATGGATTAGTACCTGTCCGCACAGATGACACGCTATCGGCCGAGAGTGCTGCACAAATCCATAGCACCAGATCTTATAGATCTCATGAAAAGTTCACATGTAATTTGGTCAGGTTTCAGACTCCACGACCTCACCAGAAGATGAATCAATGTGTAGTTAAACTTACAGACTCTACAACCTCACCAGAAGATGAATCAATGTGTAGTTAAACTTACAGATTCCACGACCTCACCAGAAGATGAATCAATGTGTAGTTAAACTTACAGACTCTACAACCTCACCAGAAGATGAATCAATGTGTAGTTAAACTTACAGACTCTACAACCTCACCAGAAGATGAATCAATGTGTAGTTAAACTTACAGACTCTACAACCTCACCAGAAGATGAACCAATGTGTAGTTAAACTTACAGATTCCACGACCTCACCAGAAGATGAATCAATGTGTAGTTTAACTTACAGATTCCACGACCTCACCAGAAGATGAATCAATGTGTAGTTTAACTTACAGATTCCACGACCTCACCAGAAGATGAATCAATGTGTAGTTTAACTTACAGATTCGACGACAAAACACAAAGAAAAAAGTCGAAACTCGTTTCTCCTTTTGAATTAGAAACGCCATCAACAAATCTATCTGCCTCTTGGTCTTCAACTTGCTTTGAAACAAGATCGCCTGCACGTTGTCATGGACGACAAATCTGACATTCAGATTATAGCCAAAACAAGCTACAAAATCTAGATTGCCAATTAGCATTCAGAAATGGTGACATCAGATCTGAGATGGTTTCTCAAAAATTTCCAATCTTAAATCGCTCATGTCACTCACTCAGCACACAGATTGCTGTTTGCAAACATGTTGGCTGTCAATTTCTTATGTAATTGTTGTGAATGGTTGTCAGTTTTTTTTGTCTAGCTATTGTGAGAAGCTGTCGGTGTTCGATGATATCAGCACGGCGTGGATGTTACATTACGGAAACATGCAAAAACTCGCTAGATTTGTCTTTTCTCACACTCAAAGCGTTTAAATAAGTGCCCAGTCTCATTTAAGTTTGCTGGAAGTGTCAGTGGTCTCATTAAACGACACAGCGGTTTGAAAAGAAAGGTAATGGAAGGCATGGTTCTTGGAGTACGAGGCAGGGGGCGATCAAGACGAAGGTGGCAGCAGGACTTCAAAGAAACCTTGAGAATGACGCTAGAAGAGGCCGGAGACAGAGAGACATAGTGCTTTTCATGCGGTCTGTGACGAATGCGACGTTCCGCAAGGGACATGCTACTACTTGAGGAAGTGTCAGTTGCAGAACAGTGATATAATACCATTGGCTATGATTCCGTATTGTCCACGAATTTGGAACGTTTGAATAACCTTTAGAACTTGGTATACTGGGGAATCAACAGTACATAGATTTGAACCCATATACGTTTGCGATCGATTCCTTTCAGATCTATCTTCTGTGCCACGACCACTTTATAAACTTGTACATTGGTATAGACAAGTCACTAGTGTTATCTACTGTGCCACGACACCTTCATAAACTTTTTGCAATTTTACTCAATTCTGTGAGTCTATGGTTATTTATTGATGAAAATATTCATAATATTGATATTCCTTATTATTAAACTTAACTTGTTGCATAATATAACTTTGATTTAGCAGTTTGTGTTGATTTTAAAATGACTTCGTCTATATAAAACAATACTGGAATGTAAGGTCACGTGATGGTTGTGGTCTTATTTCCTAAAGTTTTTACCTGAGTCCAGCTGGCCTTATTGGACCTAGGAAGCTACCTAGAAAATAAAAGGTATTGTAGAAATCGGATGGCCTACTTGTAGGCGCATAACTGGCGCAACGTACAATCGCTCTTAGGCTCATATCACATACAAATCACACAGAGTAGTTAGCAAGTAGTCGATATGGAGCATTCGAAGAAGAAGAATAAGAGCTTCATATATCAAGCCTATGCATGTCGCATAATGACATATTCTAATCGTAAACTTGTCACTTCATCATTCTTAACTTGTCTTGTAAATGCCCCGAGAGGAAGCTACTTATCATTTAACAGTCCTTTAAAGTACAACCAGTGGCGGCTCGTGATCCTTTTTGTTGGTGGGCCAGACTCAAATTTTCGGGACAAATCATGGTTTTCGGTTAGGTTATATTTTGTAACGTGGGTAACACGTTACACATTATTTTTGTTGGGGCCCGACTCTACTGGCCCCTAATGACGAGCCGCCACTGAGTCCAACCAATACTAAGACGAGCTATCGACTACCGACATTTATCCTGGTCAATTCTCTGATTGACTCCTCCTGTTAGCTGGTTAACAGATGTCAAGATCAAAGCATTGATGCTGAAGTGAGATCTCTACGTCTGCTTACTGTATCCGAGATGTTGCAGTTTGATATGGTCGCATGGCGATGTTGACACAGTTCTCGTGTGACTTGATATTGTTGTCCAAGTGTGTTTACTACTTTATCAAGGTGAATGACATAATACCTAGTTTGGTTGTCATATTCTTTGTTGTTGTTTTTTTTTATAGTTTGTCTGCGGCAATGAGAGAGCGGGCAGGCTTGCACCATCAGCATCGATTGTTGGGGAGTTGAAGATGTATAAGATGGATGTTCTTCAGTCTTTTTGTGACTGCTTGTTGGATGAAAACACGTCTTCTTCGAATGCTTTATATCGACCACTTATGAAACCACTCTTTGTGGTTTGTATGTGATCTGAGTCTAAGAGCGATTGTACGTTACGCCAATTATTCGCCAACAAGTAGTCCAGTGCATCCGATTTCTGCGATTTTTATTTACAAGGATGCTTCCTACGACCCTACCTCAGTCGCCTCTTACGACATGTCTTATAGTCCACAGTGTTACTATTCTGGCTCCTTGTGAATCCGCAACACACAGGCGGATGAAAGCACTAAAATATATATTGAATCGATCCTGCTATTTAAGCAGTTTGGAATTACCCGTTATGCAAGTAGAACTGGATGCCTGAGGGACAGAGTGAGGAGTGTGTTTCATCAACTAGCCACGGGAACCCACAATATGTATACTCTTCGATATCTGTTGGGGGAGACTGAGCACCTATGGGTTTGCCGGAGTGCAATGAAGTCAATTTAATAACCAATAATTTAGCTGCAGTCAAAAGCAGCTTATGAGGACAAATAGATTTGTTATATTGGGTCTCTGGAACGTAGGTACTTATCTCTCGCTCCAACATTACTCATCTCTCGCTCCAAGAGTACTCATCTCTCTCTCCAACAGTACTCATCTCTCTCTCCAACAGTACTCATCTCTCTCTCCAACTACTCATCTAACGCTCCAACAGTACTCACCTCTATCTCTCTCTAAAAGTACACGTCTCTCTATCCAAAAGTACTCGAATTTGCTACCCTCGTGAAATTATGTGCTATTTCTTATAATTTCTGATCTCAATGTAAGTGAGATCGAGTGCCTAGTCCTATCGGAGACGGGCGATAAAACTCAAGTCACTTTTTCACGCTAAGCACGTAAAATAACAATTGACAGTTGAAAACCAATATGAGGGAACTGGAAAGCCGCTGCTTTGAGGAGAATTCATGAAACATTTTAAAAAAAAATTGTTACAAATTTTCACCATCTTTAATTGATGGCCCTCATCAGTGCTGCAGAGCTCGAGCAATGCCACGGATATCTTTCTGTGTAGAAAGAAATCGGACATGCATAGTTTTTCACCGATAATCATCAATCAATCAATCAATTAATTAATTAATTACTCAAATTTATTGATTACGTCAGCGCTTTAACTCATCAACTTCGTGCTCCTTCTCATTGATTACACGAACTCTCCTCCTTATTAACTCCGTCATTTCTCCATCCATTTGACAAGACAAACAATTCCCCTACCTACATAACTGTAAAACACATTGCTTAACGATTTATCTGCACACAAAAACACACACATTAAAAAAAAAACTAAATTAACCGTATTATCTGCTATTACACACAAAAGTCTGCTAATACTATCTTCGGTTAGTCTGTGGAAAAAAGCAATAATTTTGCCAAAGCTGAAAGCAATTTAGACAAGACTTTGTGTTTATCTAAGACCATACAGCCCTACTTAAATGTCACTTCAAGTCGTGGTGCACTGCACACTTCTTGTTTATTCTGTGTCATCTCTTTTATTAGAAGATATCGACATGTTTCATTATATATTTAATACCAACGATCACAGAAAGTTCATACCAAGGCACCAGTTTCTATATTCGTTTTGAGGTTAGAGCTATGGCGAGTAGGGGTGGCGGGTGACAAAAGATCGATGCAGATTCGAGGTAATGTCGAAGTACAGTAGAACCTCGATTAACTGTCATCGTCCGTACCAGGGCTGTGACGGATAACCGAATAGACGGATAACTGAAATCTCTTAATACATATATACAGTAACGGGGTTTCACTGCTGGCTTGGGACGAAAATGAAAACAAAATCCTTTAAAAGTGAATAATACATACATATTGTATTTAATTTGACAAAACGATCAATATAAACTTCAATATAGGAGGAGTAATGTACAGAAAGGTATTGTAATACTATAGACCACAGCCAACTATATACTCATAGGGCCGGCGGATTCAGGTACAAATTAGGTGAAATCAGACCACAACCGGTCACGTGACCTCACATTCCAATATTGTTGTATGTAGACAAATTCATTTTAAAATCAACACAACATGCTAAATCAAAGTTATATTATGTAACAAGTTGAGTTTAACAATAAGGAATATCAATCTTATGAATATTTTTCATCACTAAATAACCATAGGCTCATATAATGTAATTTAGTAAAATTACAAAAAAACTTGCAGTGTTGTATCAAACATATACAAATTCCAGCCCTCCCCCCCAACTGAAACTATGTCAGGGATTCCCTGTCAGTTACGCGGCCCAGTATTAGAGTTGGCTGTGTACAAACCTACGTTACTTTAAAATAATCTGCCATCTCCTTCTGCGTCTTTGAGGCTCGAGCTTTCTGCGCGGCGATGTTCCGTATCTTACGCTAAAGTAGGAGCTGTGGTGCATTTTCCACTTCTTGCATTTCAAACCAGTCGATACACTTTGATAACAATGTTTCTACATCTGGGTGGCTAGTTGTAGGTTTGTGTTTCAGAACTGATCCTTCATCGTTATCAGTTTCTTCTTCTTCAATGGTAGTCACACTAGAAACATTTGTTTTAGACCATGGGCTCCCAAAGTGGGCGTTACCGCCCCCCAGTGGACACTAAAGCCTTTCAGGGGGGTGATATTGTGTTCAGAAGCATTTGGGAGGAGTTTTTTTTTCTCGTGATTTTGAGATTGAATAATCATAAAAAATATGAATTCTGCATTGTAATTCATCTTATGCCCATCTTACACGATCCATTTTTTCATCAATTTTCTATTTCATGTATATAATCATTTGAAAATTGACCATGCAGACATAAATATATGTCAGTTTTTATATGTCAAAGTGAAAATAGAGCTTATTATATATATATATATATGGTGGGGAGGGGACGTTGGCAAACTGTTATAATAAGGAAGGGGGTGTCGTTACAAAGCGTATGTCTTGCAAAGTGGCGGTGGGCCGAAAAAGTTTGGGAATCTATGTTTTAGACGATGATGGATAACAAAACTGACAGTTAAAAGAGGGACGGTTAATCGAGGCTTTACTGTAAGTTGTTTAATGTCGATTTGTTGAAACAATATGCCAGAAATGTTTTCTTTCATACTGTCGTGAGCCAGCATGGTATGGATCGAAGAGACAAGAGAATCTCAGATACGTGAAAGGTCGGGATTGTATGTTTTCTAAGTTCAACAAGAAATTACGCATTTTCACTGTTTTTTTTTGTTTCTATGGGGAAATGTTTCTCAAGTTTTTTCTCAAGCTTTTTCTCATGCTTGCGAGATTTTACAACTCTTGTGCTCGTCTCTCGTGCTAAAGGTATCAGGTTCGCTCCCTCGTGGAGCCATCTGGATAGTTTTCCAAGGATTCCTGATCTCAGTGTGAGATCGACTTTCTATTCCTATCGGAGAAGGATGATGAAAAGTAAGTTCAAGTTGAGCATGTAAAAGAACCCTTATCATTTCAAAATCGAGTAGAGCAGGCTGAAAAGCCACTGCCCGGGCAAACATCATTAGAAAGGATTAAAAATAAAATGTCTACATAAATATCTTCACCATCTTCAAATTTACATCGTAGACCCTCGCCGGTGCTACGAAGTTTGTGCACTGCAGCTAAGATCTTCCTGTGTAAGACAGAAATCGGAGCACACATGGTTACTAACCGAAGTACAATGATGATGGTCCTTCCTATCAATCAATCAATCAGACTTTGCATAAAACGGCAACAGACCCAGAGGACGACCACGTAAACGATAGAACGACGAAATATCCGAGGCACTAAATTTCAACTTGTACTAAGCGCGTAGAGGCTCGCTTCAGGTGACTTTTTTCGACCTGACGCCGGGAGGAAAAGCAGAGATAGAGAATAGATAGATGGATAAATAGACGTTGTATTCAATAAAATAAACTATGAACACTGACTGCTACTGTGATAGGGTCAGCAATGTACCAGGCGTTGAGATCGAGTTACTAACTCTGTCAGAGACGGACGATAAAACGTAGGTTAAGTTGAGCACGTCAAACAACAATTGGCAGTTGCAAAAATGGATAAGAATAAACTGTAAAGCCGCTGCCTGTGCAATTTCATTAAAAAGATTAGAATAACAAGTACTACAAAATGGTTATCATCTTCACAATAACATAGGAGATCTCGCCGGTGCTATGAGGTTTTGGGAATCTTACTGTGTAAGAAAGAGATCGGGGAACATATGATTATTTAACGAAGTGCAGTGGTGATGTAATTATAAATCAATCAATCAATCAATCAATGAATTAATCAATTAATCCTAGTTAGTGAACAATTCTCTTGGTAGAGCTGTTCAAGATTTGTGGATTCCCACAACAGTCGTTCAGGTCAAATTGTGCGCGCATCAACAGACATATCGATTTCTTGGGAAACAAACGCCTGTTAGATTACTGGCCAGTGGTTCTCAGGCATCGTTTTCTCTGAGAACGTGTTTTATGCAAATGGGATACCATTGCAGACGTTGCGACGCAGATTATTCTCTCTCTCGCTCTCGCCTTCCCTTCATGCCTTTTTAACCCCGATTATCGTATATGCCCTCAACCAACTCATGCCAAGTCTTCCTATCTCTAGCTATCTCCTGCAGCACCCTCCAGCATATGCCCTCAACCAACTCATGCCATCACTAGAATCTGTCTTGTTCATCTTCTTCTTCTTTGCGTTCGTTCTTTACGACCAATTTTAATCACTCTTTGTGATATGTTTAATCTTTGTCAAGAACGTATATACGTTGCCCATTGGTTTGGAAGGCCACTAAACGCATAGACTTCTACATGTTTAGGACACGTGCATCCGATTTCAGCCAAATCTCCTTAGTCACCTCTTACGACATGCATAGCAGGTAACGGTGGTTCTATTCTTTACACCCCAAATTTTGGCCCCGGTTACCACTTATCTATTGTCTTTTCCCAGGTGGATGATGGAATTGGTTGTCCACTCTTGCCGTTAAGCTTAGGAGTGGGAGCTTTAATTTGCATTCCAGGACCAAATGAGTCGCCCTTGTTGTGTTATATTTGTGTTTATGTAGTGTGGTCTTGGCATTGTCTATCCATCTTTTGTCTTGGTCTTACCTTAGCTCTAGTACCTGATCTCTTTTTATTGTATGCTGTTATTGGTGGTTGGTTGTATTTCATTCTCATTAAATGTCCAAACCACTGCATTTGTTGTCTTTTTTGCAATAGCTATTCTTATGCTCATGAAGTTATGCCCACTCTGCTTCTGATGTCCTCATTTCGTTGTCTATCTTTCCTGGTGACTCTACTGTCTTCATTTCATTTCATGCGCGCTGAGCTTCCTCATTTCCTGATTGTATTCTAGACTTGATTTCTTCTCTTATTAAGTTAAAACTGTTAAAGTTTGCGCACAAGCTCTTCATTGTTTCTCTTCTCTTGAGTTTCATTACTTACTTTACTTAATCCCGTCATGCCTAGTGACACATGGGGCTTCAGAAAGGACTTTCCATGCTCTCCTGTCCGTGCAACCTTCAGCGCAGAGCCCCACGTCAGAGATGCGGTGTCCAGTTCCTCTTCCATCATGCGCCTCCATGTTGTCCGTGGTCTGCCTTTCTTTCTCTTTCCCTCTGGTGTCCAAGTGAGGGCTATCCTTGCAGGCATTTCTTGTCTCATTCTCATAACATGTCCGAGCCATTTCCATCTTCTCTTTTGAGTATGTCATTCATTGCCTCTTGTCTTGTGTCTTGGAGTAGTTGGTTATTGGATATTTTTACTGGCCAAAAGATTCCCAAGATTCTGCGAAGACAAGAGTGGTGGAAAACTGACAGCCTGCTAGTATCTCCTTTGGTCATCCTCCAACACTCCGATCCGTAGAGCAAAACTGGCAAAACAATGCTTTTATAGAGTTTAAGCTTTGTGGTCCTATTGTAGATTTTGGACTTCCATACTGGTTTCATTCTGGCAAAAGCGGTTCTGGCCTTACTTAGACGTGATTTTATATCTTCCTCTGTGCCACCATTTAGTGTCAGTACGCTACCAAGATATGTAAACTGCTCAACCCTTTCCAGTGTTTCATTTTCTAACATTACTGGTTGTTTGATTTCACTGTTTGTCATAATTTTTGTTTTTCCTGTGTTTGTTTTGAGGCCTACTGTCTTTGCCGTGCTGTGAAGTATTGTACTTTTCTCTTGTATATGTTCATATTTGTGTGACACCAGGGCTATATCGTCTGCAAAGTCCAGGTCCTCAAGCATCTCGAAAGGGGTCCATCTTATTCCTCTTGGTGCTTGTTGTTTTATGGCATTTTTTCTTGAGTTTCATGTTATCTCCTTATATATATTTATTGTGAGTGTCTGTGACTTAGCGCTAGTGAGCTCGATCACAACTCAAGTGTACCTGGTTCAAACTCAACAACAGGCAGTTTGGGAGCAATTTCGTTTCCGTGGATTTTTGCGAACGGTAAAAATATACATCACTATTCTCTCTCGCTGTCTCTCTCTTTCTTTCTCTCTCTCTCTCTCTCTCTCTCTCTCTCTCTCGCGATCACCCGACTGATGTACCAGATTTCCCCATAAATTCTGTAGAAATCTGATTCATGCAGCCTTAGCATGGGTGGGTTTCCTCAGATCTTCAGCACCATTTCTTTGCTCTGGTGTTTATCCTTCGGCGATGTGTCCGGTTTCAGCCAGCGTTTACTGGGTTCGCTCTCCGTCAGCCCTTGGCTGTCCCCAGCCGACCTGCAAGGCAACAGGTTGCTATTTTCTTTAGGGTAGCTACCCTTAGACAACCTTCCCTCCCGGGTTGTTGAACGCCATCTGCCCAGGTTACCAGTCTTTTTTGTGTGGACTACTTGGTTTGCCTGCCGTCCAGTTTTGTGTACGGTTTGCTCCGCTAGCTTTTGATTGTCCCCAATCAAACTACAAGGCAGTAATGACATCACTGTTCAGAAAGCAATGACAAATTACTGAACGTATAAGTGGTGTCTAGAAAATCAGCTACTTGTTTACTGTGATTGATGGCTATGTCATGTAAAGGGTATGCCCCGATTTTCATTTTTCTTATTTCCTTGCATATATTCAGCTTCATTTTTATAATTTCTTCCTTCTAGTTATTATCATGTATTCTATCTTGTCTATAGTGATAAGTACTTCCATTTTTTATATTTACGTTCCTTACCTAGTTTATTACCATGAAAATTCTTTCTGTCAAGTGATACAGACTTCTCATTTTATAATTTATGTTCCTTCCTCGTTATCAAATCATGTCTTATATCTTTCTATAGTGATAAGTATTCCATTTTCCTGCTAATCCTATATTTCATCATCATCATCATCATCATTATCAAATAGATAGTCCCTTGTGGAACTTGGTTCCCATGACAGCGTCCTGAAAACGTTCTATTCTGTGCAAGTTGCCCGGCGTCAGCAGCAGACATCCTCAGCTCGTCAATGACATCCTGCATCCATTGTCGTCCAGGTCTTCCTCTCGCTCTTCATCGAATCATCGTTCCTTCTAGAATTATCTTCTCTAGGTACTCATGTCACTTAATATGTCCGAAATATTTCATTTCCCTTGTTTTTATGTGCGTTAATAACCAATTTATCTTTAATATCAAGCTGTTGCAGAACACAATCATTTGTTAGTTAAATGAATAAATTAATTTTAAAATAAATTATATTAGTTAGGGCAAATTTAAAACCATGAGCAGGTATACCGTATTTACACGAAACGAAATATTTATTCATTACTTCTGATAATAAATTAAATCCCAGACATTAATCATAAATGTTGTTTTTATCCCACGCCCGCTGTGTTTGTTCAGACAAAGTAAACAAGGTCACGGAAACCTGCTGTACAAATAGTCTATCAGGTTGTTTTGTCAGCTGTGCGCCGTCGCATCGATCTAAAGTACAAACAATTGCGCATATCATTAATGTACTATGTAACGATAACTCTGCATTGAAATGTAAAGGAATATAACTAAGATAAAACGATTAGTGATTTATGTCCCTTCTCAAGACGCCATAATTTCTTGTGAGTATTATATGTACTGTATGTGTATGCAGGGAAGATGATTGCGTGATTGAAAGGACAATCATCGTTTCACTTCAGTGAGTCTTCTTCTCTTTCACCATTTACTTCTTTATAGAAGTGTTCTTGTGTGTGCTTGTTTTAAGGCACTTTGTAAGCAATATTCATTTTCGTAAGGCTGTTCTTTGATGCCATTGCTCCATCTTTTGCGTGATCTTTCTCTTGCTTTGTACTCGTTATATTTCTGTGTGGCTACTCTGTGGCTTCAGTTAGTAACCAGTGTCAACCCGATCTCTTTCTTACACAGGAAGATCTCAGCGGCAGTGCAAGAACTCCGTAGTACCGGCGAGGGTCCCGATGTGATTTCGAAGAGGGTGAACATATTTTGTATGAATTTTATTGTTAATTTATTTCTAAAGAATATTGACCGGGCAGTGACTTTCCAGCCTGCTCTTCTCCATTTTGAGCTGTCAAGGGTTCTTTTACGTGTTCAAATTGAACACGTACCTACGTTTTATCGTTTATTTCCGGTAACAATTCGAACTCGATCTCCCCTACACTGAGATCAGGAACTTCTGGAAAATATCCTGATGGCTCTACGAAGGAGCGAACTGAATACCTTTAGAACGAGAGGCAGACACCTACTCATGTCAAGACAACAAATACTTTTCCTCTTCTTTCTTCTATTCGTGTTGTGCCTTTCAGCGTCCTTTCAGTGTCCTTTCATTGTCCTTTCAGTGTCCTTTCAGTGTCCTTTCAGCGTCCTTTCAGCGTCCTTTTAGCATCCTTTCATTGTCCTTTCAGCGTCCTTCAGCGTCCTTTCAGTGTCCTTTCATTGTCCTTTCGGTGTCCTTTCAGCGTCCTTTCAGCGTCCTTTCAGCGTCCTTTCAGTGTCCTTTCAGTGTCCTTTCAGTGTCCTTTCAGTGTCCTTTCATTGTCCTTTCAGTGTCCTTTCAGTGTCCTTTCATTGTCCTTTCAGTGTTGAGAATAATTCTGTCAAGTGTTCTGTGTGTGCCTTTCAGCGTCCTCTCAGTGTATGAGAATAATTCTGACAAGTATTGTCAGTGTGCCTTTACATGCTTATTTCCTACGCTCAGTGTGTGAGAATAGTTCTGTCATGTCCTTGGTGTGCCTTGTACATGCTTATTTCCTACGCTCAATGTATGAGAATAATTCTGACAAGTGTTCTCGAGTGTGCCTTGTACATGCTGTTTCCTACTCTCAGTGTATGAGAATAATTCTGACAAGTGTTGTCGAGTGTGCCTTGTACATGCTGTTTCCTACTCTCAGTGTATGAGAATAATTCTGACAAGTGTGGTCGAGTGTGCCTTGTACATGCTGTTTCCTACTCTCAGTGTATGAGAATAATTCTGACAAGTGCCCTCGTGTATGCCTTGTTTATGCTGTTTCCTACCGACTCTGATAGTTCTGAGATCCATCGTTTGCGTGGGCGCATTTTTGTCTTGAAACTATTGTATTTAAATAGTAGTGGACGTTGTGTTGTACTGTTCGATGGTAATCGTGTTGTATGGGCGAACCATTTGGTTTATTGTTTCTGAATATACTCTAGAACTGTTGCAGATTCTACCAACATTCTCTAATAACCTTATTTTAGATCTTATGCGTTATTGTCAATCAACGAATTATTGAAAGATATACTCTGGCGAAACACGTAATAACAAAGTACTGTGGTTTTACAAATTACAAAAACAATGACAATATACAGCAACGTTTCGACCAACAAGGCATTTATCAAGATATACTCTTCTTAGTTCATTGTTTATTTGAGGATCATCTTCATCGCACATCGGACATGTCCATAATTGCTCCGATCTCCTCCTAAGCATGTGTTCGCTCAGTGTGTTTATGCTAACAACAATTCAGATATACTCTAATACTTATAACATTTCTATAATCGGTAACATTTCTTTTATAAGTAACGTGTTTTCAAGCAATAACATTTCTATAACTAGTAATATTTCTATAACGAATAACATTTCTATAACGAATGCCATTTCTATAACGAATAACATTTGTATAACAAAAAATATTTATATAACGAGTAACATTTCTATAACAAAAAATATTTCTATAACGAATAACATTTGTATAACAAATAACATGTCTATAACAAATAACATTTCTATAACGAATAACATTTCTATAACGAATAACATTTCTATAACGAATAACATTTCTATAACGAATAACATTTCTATAACGAATAACATTTCTATAACGAATAACATTTCTATAACGAATAACATTTCTATAACGAATAACATTTCTATAACGAGTAACATTTCTATAACGAATAACATTTCTATAACGAATAACATTTGTATAACGAGTAACATTTCTATAACAAATAACATTTCTATAACAAATAACATTTATATAACAAATAACATTTCTATAACAAATAACATTTCTATAACAAATAACATTTCTATAAGAAATAACGTTACTATAATCAATAATGCTTCAGTAAACAATCGATAAAGTTTCAATAACCGATAACTTAACAGTGAGTCATGTTCTTCTTCTTCTGCGTTCGCCCGCTATGAATTCAGGTGTAACCATGGCGTCTGTGTGGCGCTTCTGACTGATTTTTGCGTGAAAGCCTGCTTACCGTTTTATTGGTTTCCTATCCATACAGTTGAGCTTTCTCTGACTTCAGAAGTAATGAGTAATGTTGTAAATCTATCTATTCATTATCATGTCATGCGAAGAACGTTGCTCTCATTACAGTCCACCATAAATACCCTCGATGTTTAACCAGTTCTCGCTATGCCTTCATCGTCATGTTGAATGTTTCTTTAATGTCCTGCTGCCACCGTCGTCCTGATCGTTCCCTGCCTTGTCTACTTACAACCAACCCCATCCCTCACTCTTGCTCTATATAAGCTACTGGGACGTTTAAAGTGAATCAATAACCAATGCTAAAGTATTATTATCAAGTAGTAGCATTGAGTAACGTCGCTTTGATCACAGCCAGCCTGACAAATTCTCTGTCTTGAGCACGTTCTCTCTCCTCTTCCAGTGTCATATTTCTTTGATGTCGTACTTCCACCTTCGTATTGGTCGTCCCTTACCTCATACTCCAGAAACCACGCCTTCTATTACCGTTCTCTCTAAACCGCTGTGACGTTTAACGTGGTCAACACATTTCATCTACCTGGACATGATGTTATTTATGAACCAATGCTCCGTGACATGACAGTATTATCTTTGTTTTTTCTCTTCTCTGTCCAGGGTTTACTATGAACTTTTCTGTAACACATTGTTTCAAAAGCCTCTATTTTGTGATGTTTGTATTATGGTCCACGATTCACATCCATATGTTGCCACATGGAATATAACGCCGTCCATCGCAAGCGATGATGACAACAGCCTCAGACGTGTGCTGCTGGACCTCTCTGGTGTGTGCGGAGGTGACTGTAGAGTCCAATCCTAGAACACAGTTCCCTACCCAGGGGGTGGGGGGGGGACATACAGGGAATATGCATGTAGTGGATTCCCCCGGGCGGCAGCTCAGGAACGGACAGTTAGCCAGATAGCTAGTGTAGTTTAGTATAGTTAGATATTTAATAGTTGAGACTATGTGTTGCACTCTCTAAGAAGAATGCAACACATAACTACGAGACATGACGTTTTTGTGTATTCAAATAGTGACGATTTAGTAACTGTTGCTAGTTAGTAAACAAACAAAGAGGACTTGGACAATGAACCTTTGAGATGGGAGGACGTGTTTCGTCTGAATGTAGTAACCATCAATAAAGAAAGTATCAAACATATGAGAACGTCTCCTTATTTGTAGTGTGTGTGTGTGGCAAACAACATCAGCCCTACACTCTACAACAATCACCATCACTATATTTATATGTAGGAGGAAACAGCCCCCTCCTACAACATGCATGTTCTCAAAGTCTTAACTTTCGATTCTTTTGCTTGTGTCTTGTCATAGTTTCTTTACTCTGACAACTATACCTAGTCTTACTTTCGTTTCTTTGCTTGTGTCTTGTCATAGTTTCTTTACTCTGACAACTATACCTAGTCTTACTTTCGTTTCTTTGCTTGTGTCTTGTCATAGTTTCTTCACGCTACAGCTATACCTAGTCTTACTTTCGTTTTTAGCTTGTGTCTGTCATAGTTTCTTCACGCTGACAACTATACCTAGTCTTACTTTCGTTTCTTTGCTTGTGTCTTGTCATAGTTTCTTTACTCTGACAGCTATACCTAGTCTTACTTTCGTTTCTTTGCTTGTGTCTTGTCATAGTTTCTTCACGCTGACAACTATACCTAGTCTTACTTTCGTTTCTTTGCTTGTGTCTTGTCATAGTTTCTTTACTCTGACAACTATACCTAGTCTTACTTTCGTTTCTTTGCTTGTGTCTTGTCATAGTTTCTTCACGCTGACAACTATACCTAGTCTTACTTTCGTTTCTTTGCTTGTGTCTTGTCATAGTTTCTTTACTCTGACAGCTATACCTAGTCTTACTTTCGTTTCTTTGCTTGTGTCTTGTCATAGTTTCTTCACGCTGACAACTATACCTAGTCTTACTTTCGTTTCTTTGCTTGTGTCTTGTCATAGTTTCTTTACTCTGACAACTATACCTAGTCTTACTTTCGTTTCTTTGCTTGTGTCTTGTCATAGTTTCTTCACGCTGACAACTATACCTAGTCTTACTTTCGTTTCTTTGCTTGTGTCTTGTCATAGTTTCTTTACTCTGACAGCTATACCTAGTCTTACTTTCGTTTCTTTGCTTGTGACTTGCCATAGTTTCTTCACTCTAACAGCTTTACCTAGTCTTACTTTTATTATAAGCATCCACAAAACAATTAAGAAACGAAAATGACAATTTAGCATCCGAAGTTTCCAATTTTGAATGTCCGGTGACAACTTCATCTCGTTGCAAAAAAGGGGTTGTGTTCAAGCTAAAACATATAACTTCAAATTCTCAAGCCAGAACATCTTAGTTAGCTGCAAGATGATAATGGCTGCGGTCCAATAAGAAATGTGTTATCGATAAAAAATGAAATCTTTTCATTGTAGACAACTAAACAGATGTTTGTTTTGATGCTCGCTTCGTTCTTAACATTGTTAGCATGCACACTTTCTGTCAGAATAATACATTCAGGTGCTGTACTGTAAAACTTGGCATTGTTGATGATCTGATTATTACGGTCGTGTTTTAAATGTTTTTTAAAATAAAGTAACAGTTGTGCGGGAATTTCTGGAAAATAGATGGTATGGTCAAAAAGACCAGTTGTTGACTTCACTGCACTGCTTATACCGGGCTCGGTCCCTCTGCGCAGAAATAGCACGCTGCATGCAGACATGGGCGTCCACAAAAGTTTTTTTTCAGGAGTGACAAAATGAATTTTTTTTAAAAATTCGTTAGTATTATTCTATGCTTTGCTTTCCTTACGGGCTCCGACACTACACGGGCTCCGACTACTTCGACACTACACGGGCTCCGACACTACATGGGCTCCGACACTACACGGGCGATGTCTCAGATGATATAGATAGATGTATATTTCGTGATGGCTTACCAATACCCCTTCTTGAAACAGTTACTATACATTATCTAACACATGCTGTTATCGTTCAAACATTCTCTGTCCCATACAAAAACCCACCTGCACGCCACAAACAAAAAACAGTTTTCCCACTAATTAGTAGATTTAAAATAAATCATGATTTCTCGTACCGGAGAGAAATGTGTTTAAACAGTGCTGTCATGAAGGGAGATTGAAATACAAGAATGTCTATATTGGCAGGATTTCAGATCTTTGATGGGGATTTCAAAGATAGTATTTGTAATACCTGACGTTTGGATAATGTTAAGGCGGAAGTGAGCCACGCCTCTGAGGTTAATAGTAAAAGCAGCCATGTTTATGATTCTCAAGTTGTGAAAGCGATTAATGTTTGAATAATCGCCCGTGTGTTACTGGGGTATTCAAAGAGATCAAAGAATAGTAACACTTCGACCTACAAGGTTTGTCGTAAGAGGCCACTGAGGTAGGACCTAGGAAAACTACACTAGTAAATAAAAAGCGTCGCAGAAATCGAATGTGCTGGCCTACTTGTATGCGCTTAACTTGCACAACGTACAGTCGCTCTTGCTTAGATTACATAAATCACAGAATGGTTAACAAGTGGTCTTAGGCTCAGATTACATACAAATCACACAGAATGGTTAACAAGTGGTCTTAGGCTCAGATTACATACAAATCACACAGAATGGTTAACAAGTGGTCTTAGGCTCAGATTACATACAAATCACACAGAATGGTTAACAAGTGGTCTTAGGCTCAGATTACATACAAATCACACAGAATGGTTAACAAGTGGTCTTAGGCTCAGATTACATACAAATCACACAGAATGGTTAACAAGTGGTCTTAGGCTCAGATTACATACAAATCCACAGAATGGTTAACAAGTGGTCTTAGCTCAGATTACATACAAATCACACAGAATGGTTAACAAGTGGTCTTAGGCTCAGATTACATACAAATCACACAGAATGGTTAACAAGTGGTCTTAGGCATTAACAACACAGAATGGTTTAAAGTGGTTGCAGATTAACAAATCACACAGAATGGTTAACAAGTGGTCTTAGGCTCAGATTACATACAAATGACACAGAATGGTTAACAAGTGGTCTTAGGCTCAGATTACACAAATACAGATGTTAAAGGTCTTAGGCCAGATTACACAAACACAGAATGGTTAACAAGTGGTCAATATGGAGCGTTCGAAGAAGATACTGTCAAGAAACCATGAGCTGACGCCGTTCAACTTGCAAAAACTGATAGTTTTTCAGAACTGCTGTCCTGGGAGCCAAGTTCCGGGAAGGACAAGCTACTTGATGATGATGATGGGTTATAATGTATAGTGTCAAACCTGTACGTTGATATCAAACGATAGAAGAAAACTGCTCACGACAGAGATGAAGCGTCTATGCAGAGTGGTAGGAGTAACAAGAAGAAATAGGGTTAGAAATAAAGATATCAGTAAAAAGCGTGTACAATTTCAGGACTAAACTTCATCAAGAACCAACACATTAAGTGCTGTTCTATGGCTCGCAAACATGGAAGACAACAAAAGAAACCATCAGAAAACTACAGACATTCATAAATGGATGTTTACGTAGAATAAAGGGACTGAGATGGTATGATAAGATTATGAACGAGAAACTCAGAGAAAGAATTAAGCAGATACCAGTGAAGAAAGAGCTCAGGAAGAGATGCTGGCGATGGATAATACACACATTGAGAAGACCAAATTAACAGGCACTGTTTTAGAACCCGCAGGGAAAGAGGAGATGGGAAAGGTCTAGAAAGGCCTGAAGAAGAGAGCTGATGGCTGATAGTAAAAGATAGGTAAAACATGGAAAAATTGGAAGGGATGGCAGGAGAGAGGAAGAGCTGGAAGAAGTTTGTCGAAGACCTGTGCTCCGTTGGTAGTTGAAAGGTGAAGAAGAACATAAGCAGACTACCAACAGACAGTGCGCCCCAAAGAGCAATGTTACTCCGATACAGTGAATAAAGAAGTAAGACTGTAACAGGTGAAACAGTTCTCTTGTCTATGCGAGATGATGACCAACACCACCAAGGATTAAGACGATCTGGAGAAGAACAGTAGAACAAGAACTGAACAAAAATAAATCATAACTGGAATACAATACATAATATAGCCAAGAATAGAAATAAATGATGTGTATTCGTTGCTGCCCTAAGCGCCAGGGATGTCAGAGGCTTCTTCTTCTTCTTCTTCTTCTTTATCTTCGAACGTTCCATACTGTCTAGTTGTTAACCACTCTGTGTGATTTATATGTGATCCGAGCCTAAAAACGAGTGTACGTCGTGCCAGTTATGAGCCTATAAGTGGGCCAGCACATGCTATATTTGCGATGCTTTTTATTTACTAGGTAACTTCCTAGGTCCTATATAAGTCGCCTCTAACGACGTGCCATGTAGGTCACAGTGTTACTATTCTTTGCTTCCTTTGCGGGCCTTGGCAACACACAGTCGAACATCAGAGGCGAGAGATAGAGAGCGAGAGAGAGAGAAAGAGAGAGAGAGAGAGAGATAGTGACAGAGAGAGAAAGAGAGAGATAGAAAAAGAGAGATAGATAGTGATAGAGAGAGATAGTGACATAGAGAGAGATAGATAGTGACAGAGAGAGAGAGAGAGAGGGAGAGATAGTGACAGAGAGAGAAAGAGAGAGATAAAGAGAGATAGATAGTGATAGAGAGAGATAGTGACAGAGAGAGAGATAGATAGAGACAGAGAGAGAGAGAGAGAGAGAGATAGTGAGAGAGAGAGAGAGAGAGAGAAGAGAGCGAGAGAGAGAAAGCAATTCATTAAAGTTGCAACGGTGCGCACTATAATTTTTCACCCATAAAATATTTACACTTGATTTCACGAATACTACAATCGGGCCATTGATTACAGAACCGATTAACCTTATGCTTCTGGTTCATTCACATTGCACTCATTTTTTTAATACGTAGATTTTTTAACTCACCACATTCGATATGTTACTGTCTGAGTCCGTCATTCAATGACCCACGTAACCGTGCATTCCCTTAATTGATAGAACCATTATAATTGCACTTCGATGAGTAATCATGTGTGCTCCGATCTTTTTCTTACACAGGAAGATCTCAGCGGGAGTGCACGAACTCCGTAGCACGGGTGAGAGTTCCCAATATAATTTAGAAGAGGATTTGTAGTATATCTTGAGAAATTGTTCTAATGAATAGAGGGCGTGTGTAGTGTTAGCTGTTTAGTGAGCTCTGTTACAAGCAAAGTGTACCTGGCTCAAACTGTGCTGTGGGCAGTTTGGAAGTGAACTTATCCCTGTGGATATTTACAAAAATAGACCACACCGTTCAGAAATCAATGGCAAACTACTTAACGTATAAGTGGTGCCTAGAAAATTGACGACTCATTTACTGTGTTTGATGGCGAGGTCCTGTCAAGGATATGCCATGATTTTCATTTTTCTTTTCTTTTCATTTTAATCAATTAGAAATTCAATTCAAAGTTTACTTAATTATTCACTCACCCACTCACTCACTCACCTCACTCACTCACTCACTCACTCACTCACTCACTCACTCACTCACTCACTCACTCACTCACTCACTCACTCACTCACCACTCACTCACTCACTCACTCACTCACTCACTCACTCACTCACTCACTCACTCACTCACTCACTCACACACTAACTCACTCACTTACCCACGCGCCCACCCACTCACTCACCACGCCACTCACACACACACTAACTCACCTATAAACTCACTCACCCACCCACCCACCCACTCACTCATCCACCCATACACATATAAACCCACCCACTCACTCACACACTCCCTAACTCACTCAACCACTCACTCACCCACCCACTCACTCACTCGCTCACCACTTCACCCACCCACAACTCACTCACTCGCCCACCGACCCACTCATTGACACTCTAACTCACTAACTCCCACTCACTCACACACTCACTCACCCATTCACCCACTCACTCACCCACACACTAACTCCCCCACTCACTCACCCACCCACTCACTCACCCACCTAGAAACTCACTCACACACTCACTCATCCACTCACTCATCCACTCACTCATCCACTCACTCACCCATCCACTCACTCACTCGCTCACTCACTCACTTACTAATTCACTAAATCACTCACCAAATCAAACATTCAAACCTTCAATCATTCAATAAACGGAGAATAGAGATCAAAACATGCTAGGTTGAACATGCACAGAGAAAAAGTTACAGAACTATAGAAGAGATATAACACACCAGTAAACATATTACACTAAAGCAGGTCTGCTGGTCAACGTTTTTATATTGTTGGGCGAGTCTGACTGATAGTTGTGGAGATACGAGAGCCATGTCAAGATTGCAATACTACAGGGTGTTCAAGATCAAAGCAGCACCGTCAAGGGAGCTAATCTGGCATACGTTTATAAAAATGAGAAGGTTCAATTCTGACGTAGTATAGGTCAAGTGAGCGAGTCTTTTTATGTGATGGTGTGTAAATATGGTGCAGGAAGGGGCGATGAACAAATGTGACGAAATGATGAGCTAGCAAGAACCGGTTTAAATAGCAAATAGAGAATACGAAATGCATATCTGGCAACTTCTGATTTGTCAATGTGGCTACTTTTATCTTGAACACCCTGTAGTACTACTAATAGTAGCAATCAGTGGCGGCTCGTGCTCATTTTTGTTGGTGACACAAATTTTCGGAAAAATCATGGTTTTAGGTTAGGTTATATTTTAATTTATAAAATAATAAATATACGTTACACATTATTTTTGGTGGGGCCGGCCCTACTGGCCCTTAATGACGAGCCGCCACTGGTAGCAATAGTAATATTAATATAAATGTGATGTCGACGCTTTTTCCAATGAAAAAGCAAAGGGCTGAGTTAGGGGTAGTAGAATGGTTACCAAATAAAACCAGATTGCAAAAGTTGACGGAAGTACTATGAAAAAACTGAGAAATAATTTACAGACAGAGTGAAAAAGGGCGCCACGAATGTATGACACAGGTGCCACGAATGTATGACACAGGCACCACGAATGTATGACACAGGTGCCACGAATGTATGACACAGGTGCCACGAATGTATGACACAGGTGCCACGAATGTATGACACAGGTGCCACGAATGTAGACAAGGCACCACGAATGTGCACAGGTCCACGAATGTATGACACAGGCACTACGAATGTATGACACAGGTCCACGAATGTATGACACAGGTGCACAGAATGTATGACACAGGCACCACGAATGTATGACACAGGTGCCACGAATGTATGACACAGGTGCCACGAATGTATGACACAGGTGCCACGAATGTATGACACAGGTGCCACGAATGTATGACACAGGTGCCACGAATGTATGACACAGGTGCCACGAATGTATGACACAGGCACCACGAATGTATGACACAGGTTCCATGGGGCCCTGCTGCCGCGTTAGACAACGTTGTACTAGAACAAACAGTTACAAGAGATGTGAATTCATATTTACATGCTTTTTGCCTTGCGTACCGAAGATCGCGGGTTCGAATCCGTGCCGTTCTGTTCATGAGTGCATTTTTTCCAGAGACTCCTAGGATTGTTGCCGGAGCTAAGGAGTTTGGGCTTTGTGAAATACTCTCGACAGGTGGTGTGTCATTTCTGCGGAGAGGGACAGAGCGATATGGGATAAAACTCGGTGCAATGAAGTCAATAAAACCCGGTTCATTAGACAAATCTGGTTGGAATAAATGTATTGAAGTCTTATGCTCCGAGGGGAATTAAGAGAAGGAATTGTTTAGTTTGTATTTAGTGATAACTCTTACCAATAATAAAGTTGTTGTGGTCAGAAAATCATCATTATCAAATAGCTTGTCTGATCAGAACTTTGCTACCCCAACAGTCCTTAGGAATTTCTCTCTCATAAGCCTCTGCAGTCGTCATACTTCACATATCAGTCATGAATCTACTACCTCAGTGGTCTTCCTCTTCTCCTCTTTGCCCAGGATGTCTCCTTCCATGATGGTCTTCTTTAACCCTCCGTGTCGTTTTACTTCAACTTTCTCATTCTTTGTTATAGCATCATCCAGTTTTCTTTGATTTTGAGTTCTTTCTTAGTGGGGCGTATGACCGAATGTATTAGCGCAGGGCTTCCATGCGGGAGACCCGAGTTTAGTCCATGGCAAGGCCAATGCTTTTTTTCTGTCGAATGCATAAATAAAACATCCTAAACTGAACAGTTTTGCAACGACTGCACTGGCCATGCGGCCATTAAATTCCACAAGCTTCTTCATCTTTGTGATCGCTATTTTGATGATTATACCGTTGGACGCGTTCTTATGATGAAGTCGACTGTTGTCTGGAGCTCATCTCTAGTGTCATGTAGATTTGATGATTATACCGTTGGACGCGTTCTTATGATGAAGTCGACTGTTGTCTGGAGCTCATCTCTGGTGCCGCCCGAGTGGTTACCGGGGCCCAAATTTGAGGTGTAAAAATAGAACCACTGTTATCTGCCACGCATGTCGTAAGAGGCGACTAAGGAGGTTTGGCTGAAATCGGATGCACATGTCCTAAACGTGTAGAAGTCTATGTGTTTAGGGTCTACCAAACCAATGTGCAACGTATACACGTTCTTGGCAAAGATCAAACATATCACAAAAGTGATTAAAATTGGTCGTAAAGAACGAACGCAAAAAAGATCTCTGGTGCCATGTAGTTTTGAATGTAGTGTTGAAGGGCCAGCATTCATTTCTAGGAAGGACACACAATGGACAGTCTTGCAGGACATGTTCTGCGGTTTGATCAGCGGTGCCACAGAAACACGAAGGGGATGATCGTAGCCAATTCCACTGCTCATGTCCCTCTTGTCATACACTGCAAAAAAGCGAGATTACCGCCAGTAACAACAGTTCCCTCCCCTCCTGGATAGTTCTTTTTGCTCTCTTTTCTGTTCATTATATACGGAGGACTCTTCTGTAACACTTATATTTAAAAATAAATTACCATTCTAAAAATGTGGCCCAACAAAAGTAAATTATGAGAACCCTTGTAGTAATGTTTACGTTTTTTTCACGTGCCTTGAAGTTGATAAAGGTTTGTTTGGTTGACACGTCGACATTGTATGTTGCCGTTGTGTGTAAACTTGCCTGAAATAATGTTTAGGTGATCTTCACGCTCAGACTAAGAGATGAGTTGATTGCGTGCTTCTATGTACAAACCAGAGTATGTACGTGTGATGTAGCTTCACGGAAACTGGACAGAATCGACGGTCCTTATCTCCCTAGTGCACACTCTCGTATCTGTCTGGGAATTAAATTATGTAGTGAGCTGAATTGTAGATCAGGCTCTGGGTTTTAATTGCTTGAAAACTTTCAGTCTATTCGTTTCTAACATTGTGTGTGTGTGTGTGCCGTTTTTTAAACTAGATCTCTAAAAAGGGTCCAAATGTGACTTCTTTGCATCGGTTTTCCCCATATGGCTCCGTCCCTTTCGGTACAGATGGACAGTATTTCACAGTATTCCATCATATTGATAATATTGTTACTTTATAATTTTATTGTTTAACAAAATCCTATTTTTACAGTTTTTACTTCATAATTTTATTTAAATTTTACAGAGTCGTGTTCGGCTCGAGATAGTGAGTACATTGAATCTAAAGACATTGTGTAAAACAAGATAATGGATTATTTGTGATTATCAAGTTTTTTCATTGTGTGGAGCGGCATGGGAAACAAGTTGTGTGCTCCTTTGTTGAAGAAAGGTTACCATGGTCACGATTCTAATCCTTGGCACAACAGGAAGGACTCACATTTGTTGAGGTAAGTTATTAGTTAATGAACTGACGTTACAGAACTCCGGGCAGACCCATATGTGCTCAGTCTCTCCTAACTGATTCCGAAGGGTATGCGTATTGATTGTTACTGTGGCTCGCTGAGTAAACACACTCCGCTCTCTGCCCCTCAAGCAGCCAGCTCTACTTGTATATCGTGTAATTCAAAACTCCCTAAATCGCTCTATTGATTCAACGTCTATTTTAATGTCCTCATCCAACAGTAGGTCCCCCATGAGACCAAAGAACATCCCCCTTATCCATCATAAGCTTCCAAACAATCGATGCTTCAACGGAAGCATCCGCTCTCTCCTTACTGAGGTAAATAGAACTAACACACCACTTGGTACATTCGGAAGGATGTTTACCTGTTGGTATCCATTCTTTTACCTGTTGGATCCATTCTTTTACCTGTTGGTATCCATTATTTTACCTGATGGTATCCACTATTTTACCTGTTGGATCCATTCTATGTTGATCCATTCTTTTCACCTGTTGGATCCATTCTTTTACCTGTTGGTATCCATTATTTTACCTGTTGGTATCCACTATTTTACCTGTTGGTATCCATTCTTTTACCTGTTGGTATCCATTCTTTTACCTGTTGGTATCCATTCTTTTATACGGTTGTGAGAGCTGGACGCTGCTCAATGCAGAATTGGAGCGAAGAATCAAGGCCTTCGAATATAAGTGTTACAGACGGGTACTACGTATTAGTTATATAGAACATAAGACGAATATTTATGCAAGAGACCAAATAAACAACCTTGCAGGTCGATAAGTACCACTCTTGACAATCGTGAAACGACGTAAACTTGCGTGGTTCGGGTATGTGATGAGACATAGCTCACTCTCTAAGATTATCCTACAGGGAACAGTTGAGGGTGGAAGAAAGGAAGGAGGGCAGAGAAAATCCTGGTTTGACAACATCAAGAGCTGGTCGGGCATAGTTTCTCCACACTCTCTCGAAGGAGTTGAAGACATAATTCATGGGATGCTTTTGTGCTGATGTCTCCACAGTGACACCCTACGACTCTAACGGTTATGGACTTTATAATAATATTAAATTACCTGTTAGGGTAAGTGGTATTAATATAACATTTGGTGGGACCACAGGTGCAATAATTTAAAAGGACAACGTTGTTTCAAGGTCAGTGAGCTGGCACATATTATGACTTACCCCACGTCCATATCGTGGCCCTGGAAACAGACTGTCGTCTGGCTAAGCGGGTAGGGATCGAAGGAGAGTTACCCTGGTATATGTAGTAATGTAAATGCGGTCATGACTGATATGAAATCTACTCGCAACATAGACAAGCAGACTCTCAGAGATAAAGCACATACTCGTTTCTTCTGGCCAATGACTAATGATAGGACAATTTCATGAACGTAAATGTTACCAGTCGTCCGTAAGTGTAAACTCACATCTCATAGAGTCAATGGTCGCACCAAAATTGCCTGCTCTAAGCAAGACTCGTTGAGACCGATACAACGTGTCGGAGCGACACAAGGGAAGATAGCAGTAAACACTGTATAGGAGGCTAAACGCAGATGATTTAGTTGGGTACGGTTGGTCGAGCGCAAAACGTAAAGTTTCGTTCTTGTGCACGAAATTGCCTCCCTGGAACATTCGACCTCGGTATTGTTGAATGAGCACAAAATGTAAAGTTGTGTTCCTGTGCCGAATAAAAACTTCCCTCCGTGAAAGAACTGGGTTGGTGATGATAGTTAGCACAAAACCTAAAGAAGCGTTTTAGCACCCAATGAAACGGCTCTGCTTGTTTATTTATGTTCAGCCATAGCCTATTGCTCACCGTCGTAAAGGTTAAAAACTACAAATTCCCAAGTGCCTACACGTGTCTCGTAACGGCTGAGAATGTTCCTAATCTGGAACAACTTCGCCATGATAAGAAAAGCAAAGCCGAGAATGGAAAGGTTTGTCTTCTCGTATAGACCTGGACATTGACAAAGGCCGACACTTTTGCAATGAATACTGAATTAGCCGATATAATGGATTTGCGTCATTAAAAAAAATACTTGCCAGCCGGTATATCGTCTCAGAAGGACGAACGAGTTAACTTTTTATTTATTGTTTCATTCAACGTTGAGTCTGGAAGCCTACCTGTTTAGAGAAGTTTAGATTTGACTTCGGCACTAAACCATCCAACGATGACTACCACACACTCGACAGACAAGGACAGGCTATCGTCTTCCAACTTAGTTTCAGTTTCAGTTTCAGTTTGGAATATCTACATTGCACTCCGGACATGTCCATAGGTGCTCCGATCCCCTTTGCAATATCCCCAACGGCGTCCAGCGACTGACCGTACCAGTTCTATTTTGATTGATGAGCCGACTTGTATACCTGCTTGTACCGTTCTTTTCTTGCCACACCAATCTTCAAACCCAGTTCTCGCAATCTAGTAGTTGACGTGGATTGGTTTAGATGAAGGTCTTTTCTGCGGCCACGCTCTATGAGGGTGTTCACGATGTCAGCCCTGTCCATTGACTGGCCCTCTGATATAGCGGCAGAGCCAGCCAGTCTGTCTGCTCTCTCGTTGCCAACGACACCCATGTCCAACTTAGGATAGGACATAACAGACTAAACAAACACCTACACAGGCTACGATTGTCCCCATCCCCTCTGTGCCAATGTAGCACCGCTGAACAAACCACAGAACATGTCCTGAAAAACTGTCCCCTGCATGCCCTCCTCAAAAAGGGATGCTGGCCCTACAACACAACACTACATTCAAAACTACATAGCAACAGAGATGAGCTCCAGACAACAATCGACTTCATCATAAGAACGCGTCTGACGGTATAATCATCAAAACTACATGGCACCAGAGATGTGCTCCAGACAACAATCGACTTCATCATAAGAACTCGTCTGACGGTACAATCATCAAAACTACATGACACCAGAGATGAGCTCCAGACAACAGTCGACTTCATCATAAGAACGCGTCTAACGGTATAATCATCAAAACTACATGACACCAGAGATGAGCTCCAGACAACAGTCGACTTCATCATAAGAACGCGTCTGACGGTATAATCATCAAAACTACATGGCATCAGAGATGTGCTCCAGACAACAGTCGACTTCATCATAAGAACGCGTCTAACGGCATAATCATCAAAACTACATGACACCAGAGATGAGCTCCAGACAACAGTCGACTTCATCATAAGAACGCGTCTGACGGTATAATCATCAAAACTACATGGCACCAGAGATGAGCTCCAGACAACAGTCGACTTCATCATAAGAACGCGTCTAACGGTATAATCATCAAAACTACATGACACCAGAGATGAGCTCCCGACAACAGTCGACTTCATCATAAGAACGCGTCTAACGGTATAATAATCAAAACTACATGACACCAGAGATGAGCTTCAGACAACAGTCGACTTCATCATAAGAACACGTCTAACGGTATAATCATCAAAACTACATGACACCAGAGATGAGCTTCAGACAACAGTCGACTTCATCATAAGAACGCGTCCAACGGTATAATCATCAAAACTACATGACACCAGAGATGAGCTCCAGACAACAGTCGACTTCATCATAAGAACTCGTCTAACGGTATAATCATCAAAACTACATGGCACCAGAGATGAGCTCCAGACAACAGTTGACTTCATCATAAGAACACGTCTAACGGTATAATCATCAAAACTACATGACACCAGAGATGAGCTCCAGACAACAGTCGACTTCATCATAAGAACGCGTCTAACAGTATAATCATCAAAACTACATGGCACCAGAGATGAGCTCCAGACAACAGTCGACTTCATCATAAGAACGCGTCTAACGGTATAATCATCAAAATAGCAATCACAAAGAAGAAGAAGAAGACTTCGACACTGAGGCATCCATTTTGCCACGACAACAAATAATATTGATTTCAGATTCGACTTCCATATTAAAACCATGCATTTAGCATCGATAAAAAAACCTGCTTAGCGTTCAGAATTGACACAGATTTAGCCATGTTTAGCTTAACAACAAAATTGAATTGACTTCAGATTCGACTTCAATCGCTGAGCAATGTATTCAGATATGCAACAAAACTATAGAATTCAGATTTATTCCAGCACATTTTGTGCTTCATTAAGATAACGGACGTCATGGCAATCAGAGCCTGGAGAAAATAGTTATGGGGTGGTATTAAACGTGCTTATTTTGCTCATGTAACATTTGATGGGGGCGATTGCTGCTTGTACGCAGTGAAACAGCGCCAGACAGGCGTGTGGGCGAGTGATTGACAATACTCTATACAAGCGTTTCCCAAACTGGTGTCCACGAGGTACTCACAGAGGGTCATCAAGAGCTGGAAGAAATTTTATCTTTCTTATTCTTCTTCCAACGGTCCACATCGTCCCCTTGTTAACCACTCTTTGTGATTTGTATGTGATCTGAGCCTAAGAGTGATTGTACGTTGTGCCAGTTATGCGCCTACAAGTAGACCAGCACATCCGATTTCTGCGATCAGTCGCCTCTTACGACATGCCTTGTAGGTCGTAGTGGTACTATTCTTCACTTCCCTTGTGGGCCCTGGCACCACACAGGCGGAAGAAATATTATGATCTTTGATATTTCAAACAGAAAAATAAATGTTAAAAACATACAGTGATACTCTAGCTTGGCTGGGAAATCAAATAACCTGGACCAAACCGGATTCTAAATGTCTGACTGGACAAAATGAAAGATCATTTGACGTTTTCCCGCAGTCTGAGAAATCGTAGCCAGCTTCACTGTTGGTGTGGTCATGGTGTAATAATAACTCCATCGTTAGGAGATTTTCATATATAGAAACCTTTGGAGGTTCGTATCAACAAAATGTATTTAAAAGGAGGTCCCCGGTAATGCAAGGTTTGGGATCCGTTGCTCTATGCTTCAGGAAGGAATATTTTCTCGTCTGCTTGTTTACGAGAAGGTATTTAAATGAATATTAGAAAACAAAATTGAAACTTTTCATTTGTGGGTTACAGAGGAACTGGGCATATTTCATGGGGAGAGGGGGGAGAGAGAGAAGAATCAATATAGAATGAATATAGCTGTTGTAAATGATTGCAGAATTAGCAAATAGTAGCACACTCTCTTGCAGCGAGTAAACAATGACAAAGTTAGTGAGCTTGTAGAAATATTCTGACGACGTTTTGGGGGATCAGTTGTTAAAGAAGGCAAACATTTTCTGCTCATGGGCACATCTAACTCTTTCCTCGAGTAGTTCAGTGGGTTAGGTCCTCTGCTTCTTCTTTTTCGTTTAGACCACTACGGATGTGAGACATGGACAATAAACTTCTTCTCTCTCGTTTAGACCACTACGGATGTGAGATATGGACAATAAACTTCTTCTCTCTCGTTTACACCACTACGGATGCGAGTCATGGACAATAAACTTCTTCTCTCTCGTTTAGACCACTACGGATGTGAGACATGGACAATAAACTTCTCTCTCTCGTTTAGATCACTACGGATGTGAGACATGGACAATAAACTTCTCTCTCTCGTTTAGACACTACGGATGTGAGTCATGGACAATAAACTTTCTCTCTCTGTTTAGACCACTACGGATGTGAGACATGGACAATAAACTTCTTCTCTCTCGTTTAGACCACTACGGATGTGAGTCATGGACAATAAACTTCTCTCTCTCGTTTAGACCACTACGGATGTGAGTCATGGACAATAAACTCTTCTTCTCGTTTAGACCACTACGGATGTGAGACATGGACAATAAACTTCTTCTCTCTCGTTTAGACCACTACGGATGTGAGTCATGGACAATAAACTTCTTCTCTCGTTTAGACCACTACGGATGTGAGTCATGGACATAAACTTCTTCTCTTCTGTTTAGACCACTACGGATGTGAGTCATGGACAATAAATTTCTCTTCTCTCGTTTAGATCACTACGGATGTGAGTCATGGACAATAAACTTCTTCTCTCTCGTTTAGACCACTACGGATGTGAGACATGGACAATAAACTTCTTCTCTCTCTCGTTTAGATCACTACGGATGTGAGTCATGGACAATAAACTTCTCCTCTCTCGTTTAGACCACTACGGATGTGAGTCATGGACAATAAACTTCTCTCTCGTTTAAACCACTACGGATGTGAGTCATGGACAATAAACTTCTTCTCTCTCTCGTTTAGATCACTACGGATGTGAGACATGGACAATAAACTTCTTCTCTCTAGTTTAGACCACTACGGATGTGAGTCATGGACAATAAACTTCTTCTCTCTCTCGTTTAGACCACTACGGATGTGAGTCATGGACAATAAACTTCTTCTCTCTCGTTTAGACCACTACGGATGTGAGTCATGGACAATAAACTTCTTCTCTCTCGTTTAGACCACTACGGATGTGAGTCATGGACAATAAACTTCTTCTCTCTCTGGTTTAGACCACTACGGATGCGAGTCATGGACAATAAACTATCTTCTCTGTTTAGACCACTACGGATGTGAGTCATGGACAATAAACTTCTTCTTCTCTCGTATAGACCACTACGGATGTGAGACATGGACAATAAACTTCTCTCTCGTTTAGACCACTACGGATGTGAGACATGGACAATAAACTTCTTCTCTCTCTCGTTTAGACCACTACGGATGTGAGTCATGGACAATAAACTTCTTCTCTCTGTTTAGACCACTACGTATGTGAGTCATGGACAATAAACTTCTCTCTCTCGTTTAGACCACTACGGATGTGAGTCATGGACAATAAACTTCTTCTCTCGTTTAGACCACTACGGATGTGAGACATGGACAATAAACTTTCTTCTCTCGTTTAGACCACTACGGATGTGAGTCATGGACAATAAACTTCTTCTCTCTCGTTTAGACCACTACGGATGTGAGTCATGGACAATAAACTTTTTTCTCTCGTTTAGACCACTACGGATGTGAGTCATGGACAATAAACTTCTTCTCTCTCGTTTAGACCACTACGGATGTGAGACATGGACAATAAACTTCTTCTCTCTCTCGTTTAAACCACTACGGATGTGAGTCATGGACACAAACTTCTTCTCTCTCGTTTAGACCACTACGGATGTGAGTCATGGACAATAAACTTCTTCTCCCCTCGTTTAGACCACTACGGATGCGAGTCATGGACAATAAACTACTTCTCTCTCGTTTAGACCACTACGGATGTGAGACATGGACAATAAACTTCTTCTCTCTCGTTTAGACCACACAGATGTGAGTCATGGACAATAAACTTCTTCTCTCTCTCGTTTAGACCACTACGGATGTGAGACATGGACAATAAACTTCTTCTCTCTAGTTTAGACCACTACGGATGTGAGTCATGGACAATAAACTTCTTCTCTCTCTCGTTTAGACCACTACGGATGTGAGTCATGGACAATAAACTTCTTCTCTCTCGTTTAGACCACTACGGATGTGAGACATGGACAATAAACTTCTTCTCTCTCTCGTTTAGACCACTACGGATGTGAGTCATGGACAATAAACTTCTTCTCTCTCTCGTATAGACCACTACGGATGTGAGTCATGGACAATAAACTTTTTCCCTCTCGTTTAGACCACTACGGATGTGAGACATGGACAATAAACTTCTTCTCTCTCGTTTAGACCACTACGGATGTGAGTCATGGACAATAAACTTATTCTCTCTCGTTTAAACCACTACGGATGTGAGTCATGGACAATAAACTTCTTCTCTCTCTCGTTTAGACCACTACGGATGTGAGACATGGACAATAAACTTCTTCTCTCTCTCGTTTAGACCACTACGGATGTGAGTCATGGACAATAAACTTCTTCTCTCTCGTTTAGACCACTACGGATGTGAGACATGGACAATAAACTTCTTCTCTCTCGTTTAGACCACTACGGATGTGAGTCATGGACAATAAACTTATTCTCTCTCGTTTAACCACTACGGATGTGAGTCATGGACAATAAACTTTTCTCTCCCCGTTTAGACCACTACGGATGTGAGACATGGACAATAAACTTCTTCTCTCTCTCGTTTAGACCACTACGGATGTGAGTCATGGACAATAAACTCTTTCTCTCTCGTTTAGACCACTACGGATGTGAGACATGGACAATAAACTTCTTCTCTCTCGTTTAGACCACTACGGATGTGAGTCATGGACAATAAACTTCTCTCTCTCGTTTAGACCACTACGGATGTGAGACATGGACAATAAACTTCTCTCTCTCGTTTAGACCACTACGGATGTGAGTCATGGACAATAAACTTCTTCTCTCTCGTTTAGACCACTACGGATGTGAGACATGGACAATAAACTTTTCTCTCTCGTTTAGACCACTACGGATGTGAGTCATGGACAATAAACTTCTCTCTCTCGTTTAGACCACTACGGATGTGAGTCATGGACAATAAACTTCTTTTCTCTCTCGTTTAGACCACTACGGATGTGAGACATGGACAATAAACTTCTTCTCTCTCGTTTAGACCACTACGGATGTGAGTCATGGACAATAAACTTCTTCTCTCTCTCGTATAGACCACTACGGATGTGAGTCATGGACAATAAACTTTTCTCTCCTCGTATAGACCACTACGGATGTGAGACATGGACAATAAACTACTTCTCTCTCTCGTATAGACCACTACGGATGTGAGACATGGACAATAAACTTCTTCTCTCTCTCGTTTAAACCACTACGGATGTGAGTCATGGACAATAAACTTTCTCTGTTTAGACCACTACGGATGTGAGTCATGGACAATAAACTTCTTCTCTCTCTCGTTTAGACCACTACGGATGTGAGTCATGGACAATAAACTTCTTCTCTCCCCGTTTAGACCACTACGGATGTGAGTCATGGACAATAAACTTCTTCTCTCTCTCGTTTAGACCACTACTGATGTGAGACATGGACAATAAACTTCTTCTCTCTCGTTTAGACCACTACGGATGTGAGTCATGGACAATAAACTTCTCTCTCTCGTTTAGACCACTACGGATGTGAGTCATGGACAATAAACTTCTTCTCTCTCGTTTAGACCACTACGGATGTGAGTCATGGACAATAAACTTCTTCTCTCGTTTAGACCACTACGGATGTGAGACATGGACAATAAACTTCTTCTCTCTCTCGTTTAGACCACTACGGATGTGAGACATGGACAATAAACTTCTTCTCTCTCGTTTAGACCACTACGGATGTGAGACATGGACAATAAACTTCTTCTCTCGTTTAGACCACTACGGATGTGAGACATGGACAATAAACTTCTTCTCTCTCTGTTTAGATCACTACGGATGTGAGTCATGGACATAAACTTCTTCTCTCTGGTTTAGACCACTACGGATGTGAGTCATGGACAATAAACTTCTTCTCTCTCTGGTTTAGACCACTACGGATGTGAGACATGGACAATAAACTTCTTCTCTCTCGTTTAGACCACTACGGATGTGAGTCATGGACAATAAACTTCTTCTCTCTCTCGTTTAGACCACTACGGATGTGAGTCATGGACAATAAACTTTTCTTTTCCTCGTTTAGACCACTACGGATGCAAGTCATGGACAATAAACTTCTTCTCTCTCTCGTTTAGACCACTACGGATGTGAGTCATGGACAATAAACTTCTTCTCTCTCTCGTTTAGACCACTACGGATGCAAGTCATGGACAATAAACTTCTTCTCTCTCTCGTTTAGACCACTACGGATGCGAGTCATGGACAATAAACTTCTCTCTCGTTTAGACCACTACGGATGTGAGTCATGGACAATAAACTTCTTCTCTCTCTCGTTTAGACCACTACGGATGTGAGTCATGGACAATAAACTTCTCTCTCGTTTAAACCACTACGTATGTGAGTCATGGACAATAAACAAACAGATCGAAAAATCTCTGATGGCCGCAGAGATGTGGTTTTACAGAAGAATGATGAGAATCTAATGGACTGCTAAAATGATTAATGTTGAGGTGTTGAATGAGGTCAAGGCACAGAGACAATTTATCATCAATATAAGAATGAGTCAGTCATCATTTTTCGCACATGGGTTGAGGTGGGGAGGCTTAGAACACATTGTAACAACCGGTGAAATCGAGGGGAGACGAGGCAGAGAAAGACAGAGAGATATCATTTTTGCCGAGCCTGACTGCATGGCACGGAAGGGCGTCAACATCTGAGATGATAGCAAACACCAGAGACAGAGATTTGTGGAGACCCACGAATCGCCTACGCCAGCCGGCACTGTACCTGATCATGATGATAACTTTTGTTATCCTTATTTCCTATTTCTAATTTGTATTTATTTCTAAATTTCTTGAATTATCTATTACAGACTTTGGGCTGACATATTTCAAGTACACGGTGATGGAGAGTATATGAGATGGGAACGAGTGTCAGATGATGTAGTTCCGATCAACATATCTTGTATTGAGGATACGCCCACAACTGTATTCCATGTCACAGCATATAACAGACAAGTAGAGAAAATATTTGATGTTAAAATCTACCAGCCAGGTATGTCAAATATCATTTAACACGTTGTCTAACTTTATTGGAGTGTTCGTTCTGGAACTGTTTATAGACATTGTGAGGTTTCTATGTGACGTGGAGGTTAGGCGATCAACTCTAGTTCCAACGGTTTGTTTCCTGCGGGGAGTGATGGGATATATTAAGATATCCTTGATATCAGTGTTTTTGTTTTTTCGATCCACAAGCACTTGAGCTTTCAGCTCTTCTGCTCGGTGCCATGGACATCGTAACCCTGCGGTTCGGTGCCACGAACAACGTAAATTTGGAGAATCTGTGGCTTTTATGCCAGACCGCGGAATTGAGTCGCACTCACTTCAGTAACAAGGGGGCTTGTCACACGTCGTCCAACGCGCTACGAAAACGCTGGGCAGGCGGGCAGATATCAGTGTTAAAACACCCGTGTGGTACCGGGGTCTGCAAGTGAAGCAAAGAATAGTACCACTGCGACATTCAAGGTATGATGTTACGAGGCGACTGATGTAGGGCCTAGGGAAGCTACCCTAGTAAATCAAAAGCAGCGCAGAAATCGGATGTGCTAGCCTACCTGTAGGCGCATAACTGGCACAACGTACAAGCGCTCTTGGGCTCAGATCACATACAAAACTAACCAACCAACTAATTAACCAAATAACAAATTAACCAGTTAACCAACCAATTAACCAACCAACCAACCAATTAACCAACAAACTAACCAACCAAGTAACCAACCAACTAACCAACAAACTAACCAACAAACTAATTAACCAACTAACCAATTAACCAACAAACAAACCAAATAACCAACCAATCAAGCAACCAACCAAATAACCAACCAATCAAGCAACCAACCAAATAACCAACCAATCAAGCAACCAACCAAATAACCAACCAATCAAACAACTATACCTTTACTCTGTACTCTCACATTGTCGTCCCATCCATTTCCCCTTTCTCCAAGACCTAACTCCAACTCAACAAACACTGCATCCCTATAATTCTCTCCAAGACCTAACTCCAACTCAACAAACACTGCATCCCTATAATTCTCTCCAAGACCTAACCAACTCAACAAACACTGCATCCCTATAATTCTCTCCAAGACCTAACTCCAACTCAACAAACACTGCATCCCTATAATTCTCTCCAAGACCTAACTCCAACTCAACAAACACTACATCCCTATAATTCTCTCCAAGACCTAACCAACTCAACAAACACTACATCCCTATAATTCTCTCCAAGACCTAACCAACTCAACAAACACTGCATCCCCATAATTCTCAATTTAAACGTACTTTCTGAAGCTTTGAGTTCTC